>OX359267.1:51546791-51949291 GCA_947179155.2 Hedera helix
ATGTTAAATAAATTTCCAGATCTTTATCATACAACCCAGCCAAAGATTTCCCAAATATCCTCTACAGATTGGGGTGGGACAGTTACCATTGCCACAGCTTGGTAGCCTAACCATTTTGTCACACTAAAAGATTTTTTATAAATATCAAATTTTCATGTAAAGCAATACTAGTACTAGTTCTCCATTGCCATTGGCGAAAGTGAAGTTTATGTAATTAACAACGGGCCGCCCGTGACTTATAAGAACAAGAACACGAGGCTGAAGGAGGGAGGTAGAAGAAAGAGAAGAGGTCGCTGTCCCGCTGACTAGGCCTGCCTCATCTTCCCTAAACTATTCACATAACACGCTCATGTTCCCTCCTCTTTCCTACCCCTCCCCTCCCCCAACTTGCACAATCCATACTCCAACATACTGTATACACTATTTGTCACCGCTTCAAATCAATGAACTGCTCAAGTAAACAACCTTAGTAGAGCAATTATTCTTTAAAATCGGATCAAACAATAATAATAAAAAAAAGTATCACATCATCACAAAATCTTGCCAATCTCCTTAAGATTCCGACTTTTGTGGGTACTCTTAAAAGCCTAATTGGATTATCTACAAGTATTATATGATTGCCTCCACAAAAAATGAGAAATCGTTCTCAAGCAATTCATTCAGGATCATGAATACAAATTTCATTTTCATTGAAAATGTAACTATCCCGACACCTGAAAACGTAACTAATCGCGCATTGCATTTATATCCCCACGGTCACATCAATCCTACAAAGCTTCCAACAAAGTTACTCAGATAAAGTATCCTTAATCAATTGCTAACTTTAAACTTACAAGTAGATTTTTTAAAAACTTCACTGTACCTTCTCATACTACGGACTAGTATTACATTCACACGCAAAGTAATAAATATGTGTCCAATCACAGTAACCTTCAATCAAGAAAGTGGGTTTTGAGTACAATCAAATGTAAGTGGTCCATCCACCAAGCAAAGGAAAATAATCTAGTGCGCCAATAATGGCTATGAAACTTTTGCAAACAGAAAACGTATTTGAACCTATCCAGCTTCGCTTAAGCTATATCCAAGTTTACATATCACAGTGATAAGGCTAGTAAGCCATGGCTTAACACAATCCGAGGCTTGTCGTGCCCATAGATGTAAATAACAAATCATGGGACCCCTTCACAACAGGGGGCACTCCAACATGCTGCAGGTTGCAGAGGTTAGAGTTGGAGAGTTTTCAGGCCAAAGATATCAAACATGCTGATACGTCTATTGTGAGTTTTTTATGCACTTGTGTTCAAATATCATTTCATTTATATGTTAGTACTTGCTAAAGTGCAGGCAAGGCAAAAAAACCAACAATCCTTCTAATATATATACCAAAGAGTAGATTAATCATGTTTTATGCTTATAGGGAGGTGTGTATGTGTATATATGCGTGTGTGAGCGCGTGAATAATGGAGGTGCACGTGCACAGAAGTCTAAGAAATTAATGCATTTGTATAGAAAAAGGTTGCGCTGCCTTGTGGTTGCAAATTTTTACATACAAATGCAATAAATAAATCTATTTTCTATACCTACCGTGCATATGCATATGCACGGCTGTGAACCTCCATAAAACCATATATATATTCATGGTTAAGTGATTCCCTACTATCCAATATAAAAACATTAAATATGAAGATTTCGGATTAGGTTTTACTGATTTTTAAGCAAAAGTATCCCACTCACTCACTCAGTGAGAGACTCGCACACTAGGGCAACCAACTGACCAAGTAAGGGTTCTGAGGTCTCTATGACCTGCAGTTCTCTTGAAGCAATAAGCCCAGAGCTCACCCAGACCCGGAATCAAAAAGTTCAAAGAGCAAACAAGAACTTATTTTGGAGAGTTGAGACAGACTGTTAACCTAATGGGCAAGAATTATGTGGAACTTCTAATCGGATTGCTTATGCTTATATACTCTTCGTCTTTGACTAAAAGCATGGGCCAAGGAAGCTCATGAATTCAATTGATCATTCCAACATCTAGACAGCCTGAATTTAGTATAAATGACCAAATAAAGAACTGATTATACTATAGTTTAGTTTTGCTTTAGCGTATTAGTTCTTCAATACATTTCTTTTACCAGAGTTGGGGTCCTGAGGACCATTCGAAAAGGTGCCATCTTGTTACATTTCTTCTTTTGCCATTTGGTTAGACTGGCTTTTCCTATGCAGTTTTGCCTCTCTGCCAATTTCTTTCTTGACTCCTGTAACTCCAAAACTTGAAGTACCCATAGACCTGATAAAGAAGCCATGGGAGCAAAAAATTACCTCTTCACAATCGTTGGCACCTGGAAATACCACCAGTTGCAGTCTTGCAAAGGTTAAGAACTTAAGATTGGCGATATTTTCAGGACTTCACGGTAGAGAGAGTAGACCGGACCAGGGGGTTTTTATTAAAGATGAAAATTCTGCCAGTGATGTAAAAAAATATGTAGACCACTCAACTGTGAGTATAATCTTTCATCTCATCTAGGAAGCTGTCATTATCGAAAATAAATCTGTGTGATCCTGAGATAAATTAATCGCTCACATATAATTCTGTTATAGAAGGAAGCTAAACACTAGTGATAATTTTCCAAAGTTTTATCCACGGACCCAATTTCATTCCCTATGAAACTAACAAATATCACTACATAATTATCATCAGAAAACAACTCTGCAACAAAAGCTAAAATATGTTATCCTTGCTGCTTAATAACAGTGACAAGTTCATTAATTACCTAATTAGATTGAAAACTGGCTTAGGTTCGTTACCTCAGCAAAGTCAATCAAAGTTGTAGATTTAGTAGTTGAAATATGCTACTTTGGTCCTCTCCCTAGAGGTGAGTGGGGTTTTACAGTAATATTAGACAGAGAAAATGGCCCCGGGGGATGGGTTCTAAATGACCACTTTCCCTATGCAACCAAAGCTACTTGATGTTTTGAAGGAATATATATTTACTCTCCTCACACGCCAGTTGAATTTTCTTCCAAACTCCTTCCTGAGATAATGAACTTAAAAACATTCTATCCAAGTAGACTATTGAAAGAGTTTCAACATTATGTCACAGATTGAAGTAAACTAACAAATAACATAGTTATGACACAACTTGCCTAACATTCCTAGTTTCTTCTGCATAATAGGGTAAACTAACGCCCTTTGATTCCATGTAAAATTTAGAAGAAACTCCTGAGTGCGATAGGATTGCTAAGAATGCTGCCAAGACGATCCCAGGAAAAGAGAATGGAGGAAATTGCATAAACCTGAGAGGGGGGATCAAAGATCTATCTTCATGAATTTGTTTAAGCAGCAAATTTTACCACTGGGGACATGCACTTTCCAAGGTGATGGTAAAGTCTAATTCTGCGGGGCGATTACCGAAGTACATTACCCACAAATTAAGAACTAAAGTTTTGATGAATAGTCGATTTGGCAACTAGTCAGATCAAGTAGATTAAATTAAAATCAGCCAACTTCAACATATATGAATGGAATAGGATCTCCAAGTTATTCTATAATGCCATAAAGCTAAACTAGAAGCAGCATAATCTTCTCAACTTCCAGAAAAAGGAGCTACTATTCCTAAAAAGGAAAAGTATAGTCTAAATGACTTCAAAAACACATTTTTCACTGAAAAATTAGCTCAAATTTCTACATGTCAAGTTTTTCTATGTATCACTCACCGATTTAAATGATAGAACGCACAAGATGGCTGCACAGCAGCATATAATTGTACTCAATAGTATATGGAGAGTGTACGATGGTGCTGCAGAGATGCGCATTGGACCCCAACTGACCATAACCAAAGATCCAGTTCCACACTAAATACCTGAAGAAAGACTCAAAGTTCAGAAGATAAGAAGAAAAAATAAATAAAACAAAGTACTAAAGGAATATGCAGTATTTTACAATTGGGGGAAAACAAGAAAGAAACTTTTGAAAGTTAATCCCCCCTTTGATCACCACAACATACTGCCTAGGAGCACAAAAATGGTGGAGAATTTTTTAATGCAGAATTTTTAATGAAAACCCAAAAACTAGGAGATTAAGTAGCAACTTAAAAGAATATAAGAATAAAGATCCGAATTGACAAACTACAACATATACAAAATGAAAACTACATGCTGCTACCAAACACATTCCAACATTGCTCCATATATATAACAAAAAAAGGAAGAAAAAAAAAAGAATCTCATAATGAGTTTTGCGATAAGTTGCGAGAAATTCATGTAATGATCAAACCGAAGCCTAACTAGACAACCAAAAGCTTCAAATGTTGAATATTAATGGACAATTGGAACATAAGGGTGGTGAAATGCAGTTAGGCGAAAAATATTGTGAGCTACAGAAACACAACCACTACACATAACTAATCTAGTCCTTTCCAAAACTGATAAAAACAAATTCAACCACGATTTATTTCCCCTACCAAACATCATATATGCAGACTGCAGTAACGAGGTGGTTGAAATTTAAATTGAAACCTAACAGAGAAAAACAAAATAGTTAAACGACATATATATGAATTAAAGATGCGTCTGCACCAAATTTTTATGATTGCCAAAAAGACACAAAAAAGAAAAGGAATAATAACAAATATCAATTATCAAAACATAAAGGAAAATCTGAAAGCTTTTCAAGACAATTTATGCTGTACCATGTATTCTTTACAACAAACAGAGACCTATGGAAGAAATAAATGACCTCATGAGGACAAAGGTTGAAAAGCTAACATTTTGTTAAGAATACAAGAAAAAAATCAATTTTCTACGTCAGTAAGTATTTTTCAGACAAAAGGAACTACTCCATGAGCATGTATAAAGAAAGGAATGAAAACATATTTTCATGCGATAAGTAGAGGAAAGAATAATTGAAGAAAAGCAAGTAATATACATACTCCAAAATGACTGGATTAATAGAAGAATACTCATATAGGATATTCTCAAACTTTAAGTGCTAGGAGACCTTAAAATCACTCACGTGCATATTGTAAAAATAATCATCCGTCAAGCTTATATAAGGAGTGGAAAACCATGCTCAAGGAAGTACTTGCCAATCAAGACATAATTTAAAACTGGCAACCAAATGAAGAAATTTACAGTGTTGTGTAGTAGAATAGACGAGCAGGATTAGACATACCTGCTTTCCAGATTTTTTATGAATCAATTCCCTCATTTTCTCAACAGCATAAATTGAGCAAGCTCGTAATTCGATTTCCTCCTCACTGCCTGAAGCAAGTTCATTGCTTCCCTCGATAATGCTTACTAGGGATGAACTATATCTTAGTACTCCGAGCTGTTGAAGCACTGCTGGAACAATATAGTCCGCAAACATAGTAATAGCACCTATATCATGGAATTCTCCATAACTTTCACCCTTAAAGGCACCCCATAAATCAGCAGCAAATATCTGAGCTCTTTTATACAAGAAAACCTGGCGACCTTTGTACACTGTGTGATCACGGAAGCCTACAAAATTTAAGGTAACATAGAGTTTATATTATGCATCCTCTTCCACAGTTGTAGCTAAATATTCAAACACATGCGATCTATTTGCAACTCATAAAGATTTGGGAAAAGGAACAGAGCAGGAAAAGAAAAAGAAAAGTAAAGCAAGGAAAAATCCCCTTAATTAACACGCATTTAACTATATGTATTAGTACAGACCCTAATATCAAGTATAATGCAAAAATAGATGCTATAATGTGATCAGTACTGTTCAGAATCCGACTAATTTTGCCCAATCTGTTGTTTGACATTCAGTCCCATGCTTTAGCACCTGGTGCAACAGCTCCTGGTGCATTATATTAGCCAGGATTCGTTCCTGTAGCATTTGAAACCTCACATTCGAACTGGGCCAGATTGGAAAAACCTTACACCAAAACTCAACATTTTTCGTGTACTTTGCTGCCTTACAATCTTCAAGAGTTATCATAAGTGAAAATTATTTAAGGCCCATTTGATCACCCCAATCCGACTACCAACGAATTGGATTATATCTCATGTCCAGTCAGCATCTGATCCAGGACTGTCAACCCAAGTGTTTTGAATCAGATGACATTGTTGGGCAAATTCAACCAGCCTGATCCGACGACAGACCTATATTCATGGATATTCTACAAAAAAAATCTTAAAATTTTAAACTCTTTTCCTTTTCCTTTCTTTTCACTCTTTTTTCTGAATTCCAGACAGCCTTAGAGAACTGCCATATTAACGTACAGAAAACATAAACAAGTAATGCAAAAAAGACAAATATACCAGGAAAATGACGTGCGACAAGAGCTACAAGCTTTACTGCTGATTTCCCACAACACTCCACAAGATTGGAGGCCTTCCCATCGAAGCTTCTCTCCAGCTCAAAGCCAACCTAAACCATGGGAATGATTGATTTCACTTAATAAGCCAAAGAAATGAAAACAGAAAAAACCAGACAACCGGATAAGAACTGCAACATGACGAAAAATGGAAATAGTGCTGAAACTTTACGTCATTGCATGGGATACATATGAAATCTACCATCTCCGAAACTTTTAAAAAACAATACCTCATGCAGTAAGCGGACCCGTTCATCCTCCAAAGGAAGTGGATTTGGCCACTTCAACAATTCACGTAACTCATGACCTAACAACAATCACTATTAAAATCACCACGTATGCAAAAGAGAAATTCATTATAACTTCAAAGTATCTATTGTCCAATATAGATCTTGTCCGAGCAGTCAGGTAAAGATTTTGTATTGCATCAAAAGTTAAACACATGTTCATTAACAACATTAAGATATACAGAAACATCAAAAATTATACATATGAGTGTGTGCGGGAAAGAAAGAGAAAGCATCTGCAGCAAACAAGAGGAAGCCAAATTACCAGTGTAATTTTGTAAACGATAAGCATCAAACACAGATTTGTCATTTTGCAGTGCTGCCTTCAATCCCAAAGCCAAATGATCATAAGTCAAATCCTTGTCTGTCATTGAATAAGCAGTGATCAATAAAACATCTTAGTGACTGAAAATTAGCGTTCAGTATTTACTTGGACAACATTTATCCATGCCACAATTTTCAGCTAAAGTAGACGTAGCAGACTTAGATTTAGACAATGATGTTGCAATCTATAATGTAACAATATGTTTAAAAGGTGGTGTACTTAACCAAGTGGGTTTAAGCACTCCACTATTTACAAGTAAAACTTAAAAAGCCTTCCATTTTTTTCTTGTATTCAATTATTCATAGGAAAGATTCTGGTAATTCCTCCTTAAGACTCCACAACACCGACCACAAACCAGAAAGCATTATAAAGACCAATAGTCAAGGAAGCCAATTTCATGAAGTGCCTAAAAGAAGGAACATAACCAACGTATCAAGGCTGTGTTTGTTTACAATTATGTTGCATGGGATTGGATTGCTTATACTTATTTGTTCTAGTTGAAATGTTTAATACCTTCAAGCATTGTTTCATCCTTTAATTAGTCATAAGGTGACAATCTCAGGCCATTTGCATATCAAAATCACTGTTTTAAAATATATGTAACTTCCATATACATGCCTCGTTACTGACTTAGAGAAGAAGAGGTTAATGATTTAGCCAGGGGAAAATCAAACAAAAATGTAGTCACTAAAAATATATAATGGTGACTGTTTAGGCACGCCACAACTGAAACAGAATGGGCTAGGTAGGTCCCAGCACATATATAAACAAGTACAGCAACAAATAGTGAATTCCATTTGCAAACTGGATTGAAATGGTTAATACTAGTATTTTCTGACTAGGTTATATTAAGAATAGAAGGAATAGTAAGATTACCAGGCCAAAAACAGAAATTCAATGCGTCCAATACAAACAAGTACTGAACAGAGAGCGGGCCATTGTCAAAATAGTGAATTCCTTCGTAATTCCACTCCATTTTGGGAATTGAGTAATTCATACTTTCCGCAACTTTCTCAATGCCTGCACACATATGCATACAAACAGTCATCTTTAAATAGTCAAGTAAACATGGATAATCTAAATTTCTCCCAAATACCATGAACGAAAAGCAGTGAATAATAGTTTGAATCAAAATGCAGGAATAATCTAATCTGGGGAAGAAATTACCTACGAAGTCGACGGTGACGTGAGAAGAATGAGTGGCGACCCAAGCACAGCTTGCCCTAACTTCTTCCATGGCTACCTCGCCTTGTTTGTGAGTGTTTGGAGTACAACAGTAGTAATTAATGTGAATATGTGACTTGACGTGTGACTTGTGAGTTGTGACTATACATGTACTAATATTAGCCACAGGGATTGAGCCCCTACTTAATGAAATCACAGATTAAATAAAATGTTGCGAGTATTGCGGACCACTGGTTTTGCTTATTCGAAGTTTCCCGCTTTCGTTTGTTTCTCTGTTACTTCTTCTTGCTGCTTCGCTGTCTCCTACTTGACCAGTTGCACCTGTCATTTACCATAGGCATAGTGGGATGGTCCACCTTTGGGTTCGTTCAGTAAGTTTTGGTGAGTACTATATTGGGTTTGACCTGTTTGAGTCTTATTAAATACTCCTCCTGTTGATTTTTTGGGGATAGTTTAACAATTCTAAATACAAAATTGAAATCAATTCATAAAATTTTGATTAATGCAACCATAAATATTAAAAATTAAATAATTTTTAGTTATAGATTTATTATTTTTCTATGATTAATAAATCATCTCAATATTAAATTTTAAAATTTGTCAAACTAACTTTCAAACCTCATAATAATATCATAATTTAGAGCATAAAGAGTATTATGATTGTGAGCTAAATAAATTGTATTTGAAATAACTAATTATGTTTTACATATCAAGTAAAAAAGTTGGATAAGGATCATAAATATAACATTCCCTTCCATACTAAAAGATTGATCGTAAAGATAACATGATAGTTCCTTTGGTAATTGTTTCTATTTTTAGTTGTTTGGTAATTATATTTCAATGTTAGTTTTATTTATTTTTATAAAGAGGTGTAGTTTGAAAATTTGTTGTTAACAACACTCGGTACATGAACCTCATTAAAGCTTAAATGGCTCCTTGTATTCCCAAAATTGAAGAAGTAACTTTTTATGCTTTTACTTTTTTGTTGTCAAAGTAAATTTTGTTTTCACTTTTTCAAAAATAAACAATTACCAAACATTATTTTTTTATTGCTAATTTGGGGGGAGGGGGGATTGAACTCACACCCTTTGCTTTTGCAAAAGAGTGGTGATACTATCCGGCCAAATGGCACGGAGGTCTTTTTCCGATTTCAAAAAGTAAAAGTAGAAATAAAAAGTTAAAACCAAAACCAATTATACATTTTGTTACAATAACGGTTACTAATGAAAAGCCACACCAAATTAACCGAAACGCACTAATATATGTATACACATGTATGATAAAATTCTATTATATGATTGTTAACTTAATAATAGAAAATGTGTTCATAAATTAATTAATTGTCAACGTGTTGCTAACTTTTTAGTTGTTTATCTAATTTTGCTTCTACTTATTCATATCATACATGTATAGCAAACTTGTGGATAGTATTCATAACTTTTTTATATAGCATAATGTTGCTTATAAGTTTTAATGATTTCATAAATGCATTAGTAGTGATATTAACGGTGGTAGGTAATAATCGTGGTTTGAACTTTTGGCTTATTTACTTCTTCTTTTTTTTTAATAATATTTTATCCAAGAAAAAATCGTTGTCGCAAAATATTAACCACAACCATTAATAACTTAACGATTTGATTAACCGTAGTTACAGTTACTTCTATAATATTAACCGTACTATACGGTTTAGTTATGATAACCGCACCCTACAACCCCTATAATATTAATTACAAATATAGTAGTCGTGGCATAATAGTATTTAATAAAATATAAAATGTTTCTCTATTTTATTTATTTATTTTTAAAAAAATCTTTACCTTTGAAACGCATGTAGTATTAATTAACTCTGAGACGAAGTTGCACAATCGATAGGAATGTATTAATATTTTAATTTTTTTTACCTGGGAACTATTAGGGGTGTAAACGAGTTAAATCTCAACAAAAACCTTCCTACTCATATTAGACTCGACTAAAAAAAATTGAGTTCGAATTCAATAATATTTTTTTAATTTTGTGCCAAATAAAACATGAAACATTACTTGGAGCTACTCGACTCGTTTACAAATCCGAGTTACTTGTGAACCTTTAAAACTAGTTTCGAATATGAACTATCTCACTTAAAATTGAACCAATATATACTCAACTATTTATTAAACTAATGTTTATACGTTAAACTTTTCATTTCTATTTATTTAGAAAAATTACAAACAATGTAATACAAATTGACAATCAATTTATTGATTTATTTAAGTACAAACTTACACAATTACATATTATATTTTATAAATTACAACGGTTGGTACAAATATCATAAATTTAGTTTAATAGTATAGATCAAATCAGTATTTTAGTAGGATTCATCGAACATGTATCGAGTATGACTCATTATAAAGTGTAATACTCGAAAACATTTATATGCTCAAAGTCGACTCATATATCATTAAAAGAAAAATGAGTATGAATAGGATTCGACTGAGATCAACTTCGAATTCAAATTTTGAATCATATTTTCGAATTGATCTCGAGTTGCACATTAAGCAAATTGGCTCGACATACACCCCTAATAACTAATATGAAACCAATAAGTAACACACGAAAAATATTTAATGTCTTTATAATCTCATATGTGTTTTTTTTTAAATCGAACTATTTTCCACTATTATTTTTTTTTTTGACGTCAAATCTTTATTCTATATGATCTTACACCATTATTTTGCAATAAGTGTTGGGCTGAGCTAATTTTATTTTTACTTGATATTTCTTTATTGTTTTCAGAAAAAAAAATATGCAAAACAATATGGAATTAAAGTTCTAATTTTTTTCAATGTATATAATTAGTTTTTTTTTAATTAGTTTTGCATATAAATTTATTGACCATTTATCAGTATAATTGATTAACTGAATAAATTGTGTTTCAATGTAAAATGAGGACAAACCCGTGTTATTTGTCTCCCAGCGTTTAAAGGTTCCAAGCGCAATTGAGAATTTTGTTCGTTTACAAATTGATTATTTTAAACGAAATTTATTTAACTCAGAAAAATTATATTTTTGGCCCAAATACAATGCTCTAAAAATAGTGCGATGCATATAGACTTCTAAACATATAGAATGCTATCATTGTAAATGCTTTAAACATCGCTACACCGAATATACTCTAAAAGTAAGGGAGTAAGAAGATTAAATTTTGTAAAAAATATTTTTTCACTTTCAAGCATTAGGAGAATTTTATGATAAATAACTTCTGATCGAACATAACAAGATATCTTTTTCTATTACACACACGTATATATAGACTGTATATGAATTTTAATATAGACTGAAAATAAAGTAAAATAACATAAAATTAAGTTTTTGACTAATTATCTTATTTTTGAACCTTTTATCGAACAAAAAATCAATTTCCTTACAAAGTTTTTTTGTCCAATAAATTAAATAATATAAGTAAATATTTTAATTGCTTTTGAATTAAAAAAAAATATAATACGAGGATAAATAATTTTTTTCCTTTTAACAATTAGTAACAACATGATAAATTTAAAATAAATAAATTATATACACTTTTTTTCCTATCGTAATTTAAGCTTTTCGTTTTCTTCTTGTTTGTCAAAAGCTCATAAATGCAAAGATGAAAAAACATTACTACTTGGAAAAATATTAATTTAAAAATAAAAGGAAAAAAGGGGCAAAAGAAAGAGACGAAGAAAAAGGAAAGGGAACGAGAGAAGGTTGAATTTGGTTTTAATATAGCCAAAACGTTTGATGGCCATAAGGCCTCTGCAACTAGTCTCCCAAAACAATACCAAACTTCTCAATCTCTCTCTGCCCTTTTCACATCCAATCATAATCCTCCGTAACATCGCTTCCAGGGCACCGCTCCCCCTCCCTACAAAGCTCAAAAAACCACAAAGAATCGCACCACAACCACCTAAACAACCGTCGCTACCGCCGCCTTCACCTCATCGCCTTCGGCCGTCGTTGTCACTTCCGGAAACCCTGGCGCAGAAAATTGGTAAATCCATCCGCCGCCCTGGCGCTCCTTCGAAGGCTAGGATTTACTCGGACATTAATGTGATTCGTCCCAAGGATTACTGGGATTACGAGTCCGTCACGGTTCAATGGGGGTAACTATCTACGCATATCTTTATATATTTTCATATATAATTTTATTGGTTTGATTCTATTTATTGGTTACGTAGGGAGCAGGATGATTATGAGGTTGTTAGGAAAGTTGGGAGGGGAAAATACAGTGAGGTTTTCGAGGGCTTTCACTGCACCAATAATGAGAAATGCGTCATTAAGATCCTTAAACCCGTTAAGAAGAAGAAGGTCAGTTTAAATTTATACTTCGTACAAATAAACCCTTTTTTTTGCTATATAAATCCTATTTTATTTTCCATCATTAGCAAGTATCTGAATAACTCATAGGTGTACTTCAAAGAACTGTTGAAACTTATTTAGGGGTTGTTTGATAAAACTGACAAAAATGGATATGAATGAGCTGAATTGAGTAGAACTTCTGAATACAAAATAAAATACTGTATTTGATAATTGTTTGTCTAAAATATCTGAATACGTTTATTTTCCTTTTGGATTGTTATGAACAAATTTATTACGTAATTATAAATAAACAATGTTATATAATAAAAATTAAATATAAACTTTTGAGCAATTTTTGATGGAGTATACTATTAGTAATCTGATTTTAAGAATAAAACATGAAAAATATTAATAATATTCTACCGGTCCATAAAATCAAAACAAAAGACTATAATAACATTGATTAAGTTGGTTATTGACCAATCTGTTAAAGGAAAATCAAAAATGATTTGTACATGATAAAATTTGTTTACAATAGTAAAACAAGATGAATATCGAATGTAATTTTTAATTGTCAATAAGGGTTTATAAGTAAAAATATCATTCAACATTACTTCTTACTGATAGTCTTAATTTTCTAAAAGAATTATTCAGACACATTCAGAGACGCATTTAGTGTTTAAAAATTGTAAAGCAAATGGTCTGAATGGGTTAATCGGTTTGATTCAAGATTTATTCAGAAATAAACAAACATCCCCTTGGTTAATCTAAGGTTACAATTGTTAACAGAGATTTAGTTTAAACCACCTTTATTTGAAATAGGATAGTTTGATGCTGAGCTTCTGACTTTGATTAGTTTAGTTTTCTAATCTCAGCTTTTAACAAAAGTTTGGCTTCTGAAAAACACAACTTGTTGCTGTAATATAAATAATCTTTTGGAACATGTCCTGGTTCTTATGGCAATGCTTAGGTGAGGATATTGTTTGCTTTAATTCAAGTGAAAGGATTATACAGAGGCAGGCTATCCTAGTATTCTCACACAGTGGGGTTTATTTTTCGAATGTCAAATTTACTATGTTAGGGATACCTTTTCCTGAGAGTCATGCTATGCTGTGGATGATATTACGTGTCTTCAAATTTCTGACTTGTTTGGGTTGTTATAGGTAGGCCGGTGAAGACGTCTAACTTTTGTAATGTTTGATATGGTAACAACCCGGGTCAAATTTCGATTCCGAATCAAATCATAGTATAATAAGGCTCAATGCGCTCTTTCAATAGTATGATATTGAGTTATCTTAGCTCACCACATGTTCACCCAAGATGTTATGACTGAAGGTACCAATAATAGTAGTCTGAGTTTTTATATATACATCCAAGTATCCCACATATTACGATATGGGACTGGGGTGTTACAGTTTTTCGTGCTCATTATAATGGCGCGATCCTAACTTGAAGAGGATTGGTAGTTATGCAGCCATAGTATAAACAAGAGGATGAAACTTTAATTCTTTAGCTTACATTTTCCAACAAATTAGCAATCATGCACACCAACTCATATCGCCTTCAACTTTCCTATGGAGCAATTTATAATACATTCTTAAATTTTCTTTCTCTTGATACGTAGTCAAAGGCTCAGGGAGTTCTTTTAAAAAGCTCTTATTCTTGAAAGGCAGCTATCTATACAAACATAAAAGGTTACTGGTACAGAATTACAGTCATTAGTCAGGGAATCGTCTTTTGATGTTAACCACTCCAATGCCTTACCAGTTACCAGACAAGAGAGATCAGCAGACCACCTGTTGAACTGGCTATGTGCATTTGTTACACAATTTCTAGTTGTTGAATGATATATTTTCTTAAATTTATCTTTCACTCTATCAATTTGAAGAAACAAGAAGCCACACTCATTTTTGTTGCTAATTATTTTTGGTGCTGCTTGCCAGAAAGTTCCGAGCATCCTCTGATTAGGCTTCAAAAGTTGTATCTTCTTTTTTTCCTAAACTCGTTATAGTCTTTGAATAGTATAACAACACTGACCATTCAAGTTTTTTAGAGTTTCAAGGTTACCCTTTATGGAAAGTACCTCTAATTTCTCTTTTTCAAAACATTGGTCAAGTGGAAAAGTCATTGCAAGTGAAAAACTAAGGTTGCAAGGTTTTGTGACGACGACAAAAGGAAAAGGGTGTTATCTAGATTGGGTAGAGGGTTAAGTATTTTAGTTCTTTAGCTGTGGAATATTTGTTCTTTTGGTGTTTCTCAGTTCATGATCTTTTTAGAAGTGTCATTTCTCAGTGATTGGTCGTTTGAGGTACGACTATTGAAATTTACTTATATGAGAGGTTTCTCTCTGCACAAATTGGTGTACATGGAAGAAACAAGAATGAGGATTCTGGCTACTCAAAGCTTGTCTTGCTGTATTGAGTTTTCGTAATGTTGTATATTTATTCTTCCTTGTAACTGGTGATTCTTAAGGATTGTCTTTCCTGGAATTTCTTGAAGCTCTCTCTATATGTGCATACTTGTTTTGATTTCTTTTACATTTTGTTCCACGATCTACCTCAGGCATACGTAAATATATCTCCCCCAATTTTTGAGTTTTTCTCTGCTTAAATATATATGTGTGTGTGTGTGAAAAGGAGAGGGAGCCCCACGTCAGGTCTCATTGCAAGCCTGTTGTCAAGCATCACATCATATAATAGTAGTACATGGTACTTCGCACACAAGTATTTGAGTTGATAGTTTCTTTTATTAGAAACTTCTGAATCTCTGATTGATGTTTAATTCTATAACAAATTGTCAACCAAACCAGATGAGTTCTGGAGTGGCTAATACTTAAAGTGTTCAAGATAAATAATTAAAATTTTACCCAAAAAAGATTTCAGGGTGACTTTCTTAATCATTCTATATTCCCGGTGCTGTCCCTCTTCCTATTTTCTGTGGATATGATATGTGCATTTATGTTTGAGCCAATCCTTTTTTAAGCTTTCTGCATCTGAATAGTTATTGTCTGAAACTGGAATGTTGATTCTAATCTTAGTGATGGCTTTGCCAGTATGAAGTTACGATTTGTGGGTTAATACCTGTTATGTTATCTTGCATTAATGCACATCCTTTCGTTTGGTCCCCTTCCAGTAGAGTTGTTGTATGTTTTTAGCCAATGTTTTAGAAAAATAGGTTGGTATCATATGATTTGTGTGGCATTCAGTCTTCTTTATCCCCTTTTCAAAATCTCAAGGCTCCTTGTTTGGAGAAATATATTTGAAACTGACTTCATTTATTTGTTCTGTTTTGCAGATCAAGAGGGAGATAAAAATATTACAGAACCTATGTGGCGGGCCAAATATTGTGAAATTGCTTGATATTGTTAGAGATCAGCAATCAAAGACTCCTAGTCTAATATTCGAATATGTAAACAATACCGATTTTAAAGTGCTCTATCCTACACTTTCTGACTTTGACATTCGGTATTACATCTATGAACTTCTTAAGGCGAGTTTCTCATTCTATAAGTGTCCATTGTTAACATTTGATTATGACAACTTTCTTTATACGTTGATATTTGTCTTTCATTTGTTTGCAAATTTTTGTTTTCATGCATGAGTGAAGAATGTAGTCTACAATTTTTTTTGCTCAAGATTAACATAATACTGTTCAGTTCAGCATGTTTTTAAAATCTCTGTATGTCCCTTGCCTGCGAGTCTGCATGCACATGCATGGTGGTTATGGGATGTCATATTCTTTTCCGGTGTCCAATTTCTTTTTCATGGTCAGTCAAATAGCTAATTGATAAAAGGGTGATACAACACTATAACATTTCCTGAGAAAACAATTTTTGTTTCCAATGTGGATTCAGGAAAAAAGTGGGCCAGTAGATGTTGATCTTGCTAAGGTTTGTTGCAAGTTATGTGCATGACCTCTGTTTTGGAATTCTTTTTTGCCAAGATGTGACTTTTTTTGGTGGTGTTGGTTGTTTTTATGTGACTATCTTAAATAAAACAAATATTAACTTTGAACTTCTGAAAGTGGTGCTTTGTTCAACAGTTCAACTGCAAGAGTGTCAGGAAGACAAAGGTTTTCAACAGATATTATTGCGCTTTAAGATTATCTGGACAATGAACATTATTTTCTCCTTTCTTGAACCTTGTTGTTGGCTTTAAGAAGATATCATGAGGCCGTGGAGTTACATTTGATTATTGTCTCTTATAGAATGACTTAATTGTATAATCTAACTAGAATTCACTTGATTATTCAGCTGATTGAATAGCTTTGTTCTTTTTCGTAGAACTCTCCTTGCTTTACAACTAAAATAAAATTACAAACCCATGTAGAAGTCGCGAGGGGCCAGGGGGGTATTGTTGTTTACATTTATCTGGTGTCTGTATTACCTTAATTAAGTGTATTGCCTCATTATGGGTTTTGGTTAGTGTTGCGGCAGGAAGGAATAATCTAATATATTTCCTTTAATTTGGATTGGCAGTAGAAAAAGGACTTTAGAAATAGGGAATTGATATTTCCACAAGAAAAATTGATATTTTCACCAGGCTCTCCTCACATGAATAGTAAGCGGGGTCCACCTCATGTGAGTGAAACTTTGTGGAAATATCAATTCCCTATAAATATGGGTCAGTGCTCTACTTCAAAGCCAGGAGAGGTTTATGCTTGTGTGATCTAATTAGAATTTTTGTTGGCCGGTCAACAATAGCATACTGAGCTAAGTTCAAAAGGAAGAAACAAGTGTTAATGAATGTTATTTTGTGGGGAATCATTTACTATGAGAATTATGCTCTTAAGGTCTCTTCTGTTTCTTCTTTCAGTCATCTGATTGCTTCTCTTGATTCTGACTTAATGATATTATATGCTTCTGCAACCACTGACCTTGATTTATTTCTCTCTTATAATTCTGTGAAACATCTATGTTGAACTGTCCGGGATGTGAATTTGTAAATCCAACTTGGCAGAAATTTTAAGTGTCCCAATTCCCATGTATTTATGTGTAGGCACTAGATTATTGCCATTCTCAAGGTATTATGCACCGAGATGTGAAGCCCCATAATGTGATGATTGATCATGAGCAGCGCAAGCTTCGCCTCATAGATTGGGGTCTTGCAGAGTTCTATCATCCTGGGAAAGAATATAATGTACGCGTTGCTTCGAGGTTCGTCTTCTTTCTAATAATTTATTGGAAGGATTTGCACCTTTTTACATGCTATATTCATCTTATCATTTATGAAAACTGTCAAATGTGATTCTTTATGATTGTGGATGATAAAACTTTGAGCTTCCATATTCATCTAATTATTTTTTTTAATGATAAGTATGTGATTATGCTTTGTAGCATGCTTTACTTGACTCATTTTCTATAGCAAGGACAATTTTTTGCTTTGCAACTTTATAGATGGCTTTTCAGTCGATAAATTCTGAATCATGAATATGTTGTTCAGTATTGAATAAGATGATCAGTTCATTTGTGTTGGATTTGAGTCAGTTTGTCCTGTCAACTTGTCAATCAAAGTCTACATAATTGCCATTTTCTCCAGACTTCCTATAGTGGCCTCAAGGCATATGCCGATATGCAGTAAGAAAATTCTGTAGAAAATTTATGAAAGCAAAATTTGTCATAATAGCTCCCATGGAGCTTACTTTGTTGATTCTTTTTGTTTTTGTTTCCTGCTATACTTATGGAATACCATTGATTTGTTTATGACTGGTTACGGTAATTACTAGCTTTGAAAATCTATTGACCTACACTAGACGAGGCATTCACTTTAATTTTTCATGAACTGATGTCAGCCTCTTATCCCACTTATTCTGTTGCAGATATTTTAAAGGTCCTGAACTTCTTGTTGATTTGCAAGACTATGATTACTCTTTAGACTTGTGGAGCCTTGGATGTATGTTTGCTGGAATGGTGAGCATTTCCTAAGCTCTGAATTGTTTGGTTGCTACATCTTATATTAAGTGGCATTTTTCGTATGGTGCATCAGCTATTATAGTGACATGTCAATTGGTATGCCTCCTCTCTGTCAAGCTAAGAAGCAAGGATTCGGGTTTGAGGATTGAGGTTCTTTATGGGAATTTGGCGGTTCGACAAATCTAAAAAAATGTAGATTTGGGGATTTAACACATTTACATAATAAATAGAGTTTTGTATATACACCAAAATTTCATTGCCAATAAATATAATTCATAATAAAATATAAACAAATTTAGAAAACATAAATTTTATAAAACAATAATATCTAGGAATTTAGGAAATATATACTCATTAATCCTTATAATTTCGTTGATAGCATTAATAATATAAAATGTTATTTAAATTAGTATAGTATATGGTATTTGTAATATTTCCAATTCTTATCATAAAAAAAACTACTGAAGAATTCCCTAAAAGATTTTAGAAGAATCCACAAATCTGGAATTGGGAGATTCGCCAGGATTCAGGGATTCGTCAACTTATAGAAGAATCCTTGCCTTTTAGCCATCAAGCCTCAGCCCAAAAGTGGCTTTGATCAGATGATAATTAACTTTTCCTTGTGTGTGGATCTTTTTGGAAGACTTTTAAATTTAGGGTTTGAGTCTTTTTGATGATGCTCTAGGGAGATTATTTTTGTATGTTTGCATTATCATTGATGGGTGCAAGTTGGTGAGGAGGCTATAATTTAAGTCACACCAAGGCATGTCGAGGTGTCTGCTGTATGATGCTTCTAATGAATGCTTGTTTGTACAGATATTCCGTAGGGAGCCATTTTTCTATGGACATGATAATTATGATCAACTTGTCAAAATTGCCAAGGTATGTGGGTTGCATGTATGAAGGTGCATCTCTGTTAAATCTGCATCTTATGTATTGGTGTATTATACACACATATATATTGATGTGTTGCTTTGTTGTGTGGTGCTGCTTTTGATTTATTGATGATGCTTATTTGTTTTTTATCTTCTTTTTGACATTAGCAATGGTCCATTTTTTATAACCAGACAAACTTTTGTTCTATTATTCTTTTGTAAATTCATGTCTGGAGACATTATTTTGCTAACGTGCACTAGTTCTATTAGATGATTCTTAGATTGTCATTTGCTTTGCAGGTATTGGGGACTGATGAGCTAAATTCTTATCTAAACAAGTATCGGTTGGAGTTAGACCCACATCTCTCAGCTCTCGTTGGGAGGTTGGTGAATATTGTGTTTTTATGTTCTTTTGCTATTGGGAATTGTAGTCAGTTGCTTGAATCCGCTTTGTTGTGTTTGATATAGGCATAGCCGAAAACCTTGGACAAAGTTCATTAATGTTGATAATCAACATATAGCTGTCCCTGAGGTACATTCTTCCCTTATTTGTCGGTAGAAGCTCATGTGCAGAAGTTGGCCTTCTAGTTCTAATATGTGCATTTTGTCTATAAAGGCCGTTGACTTCCTTGACAAGTTACTGCGTTATGATCATCAAGAAAGGCCAACTGCAAAAGAAGCAATGGTAAGATCCCCTGGTTGAGTACTATTATATAACTCCCAAATGCTACGCACAAACCCCCTCCTCCACCCCTTGGAAAAAAGAGAAGGAAGTGAGAATAGTGTAGCTATCTTTTCTATTTTAAGATAAATAATAAAAATTTAAACATTTGATTGCACATGTTAGACTTAAAGGGTCATGTTTTGTTCTCAATATGCCAGTTTTTAAAACAACAAAATTGAATGATTTAGGTGAAAAAGGCGAAGCAATGATATGGACTGCTTATTGACGTAAGAGAATTGTTTGTTTATGCAGGCTCATCCTTACTTCTTTCCGGTAAGAAATGCAGAAAGCAGCAGGACTCGTGCCTAATGGGTTTTAAGTGTAGACACTAGCTTACACCAAAAGTGGCGTCTCTCATTCTGTCACATTATAATTTAACTTATTGAGCTATATACATGAATTTGTTAAGCTTGCATTTGTTTAGAGAATCTCGTGGTTTGACAGTTAACCATCAGGTTTGTTCATAACAGGTTTTTATGGACTCTGTATGATGGTCCCCCAGAGAAGAACCAACTAATTTATTTCTTGATTTGCATGTTACGTAGCAACAGTAAGAGTGCATATGTATTTTGTATAATTCATGAATCATGCTTCGAGATTTTTGCGCCTGCTAGCAGGAAGCACATTATTTAGGGGAATCGTATTGACCGGTTTGGTTAATCAACCAATAATTTATTCAGTTTAGGTGTATATACTAATGAAAGTAATATACTAGATTTAGCCCTATTTTTTTGTCTGAACCATGAAAACATGAAAACTAGCAGATGAAGTTGAGCGAGCGACGGAATACTTGTGAAATGCACACATATGGAGACTTGGCAAAATTGGCCTGGGCCTGCGGGCCGGGCTGTGTCAAAAAATGGACTTTGGGCTGTTAAAATATAATTTGGTGAAAGTTGGGTTTTTTGGCCTGATTTGGCTCGCGGCTAATATATATATATATATATATTTAAAATTATTATTATTTGATTTTAAAAAAATATTTAATTTAAAAAATGAATCAAGTAAAGAATTATGAAGAATATAAGAATAAATTTTAACATGTAATTTTCAATAATAATAATAATAATAAATATTATGAATATAATATGCATTACCTTTAGGTTTTTTTAACTCTTTTATTTTTAATATTGATATTATATGCATTTATTAATTAATTAATCATAAAATTAGTTACATTTTAATATATGTTAGTACAAAATGTTTATAAAATTATTGATTCTCTTATTTTATTTACTAATAATATTAAATTATTATGTAAAAATTATGTGTCATAATTATAAATAATTAGAGTCAGTATTTATTTTAAATTATTTGTTATAATTGTAAAAATATATATAACTTTTAAAAAAAATAAAAAAAAATATAAAATATTAAAATAGCCTGATTGCTCGAATTATTTTGACTCAAAAAAACTATACTGTTTTTAGCTCGACCCACCGTTGATCCGGCTCTTTTGAACCATTCCGATCCATTTGCCAGATCTATAACAGAGCTACGAATAAAGGGTGGTGGATATTTCCTTTGTGTAATGGACTGGAATTATCATCACCTTCCTTTAGGCCCTCATACGCTTTCTTGGGTTCATAATCAAAATCTCTAAAATATTCATTCAATCCAAGGTGTGGGTGGGGTATATGGATTCCAAGAGGAAGGGGATTATGAATCTATTTCGTTCAATTCCACCATCTGGAGATCGATGAATATGAACAAAGTTTTTGAGGTACAGAACATGTTTTAGATTGTTGCATGTACACGCATGCCTAAAATCCAATCTAATATAAAATGAAAGATAATTTTACTAAATCAGATCCAAACTATAACGGCCTGTTTATTTCCACGTGTTTCCAATTTGTCCAGATACTTTTTCTAACGGTTTCTCATGCTATTCCATTTCTATCTTCCTTTAAAAAGGAAAGACGCTGCTTATCTAAAGAAGATGGAGATACTATCCGACTCATTTGATTTCTGATTTTTTAAAATATATTTTTCAGGCATATTAAGGTTTATTACTCTCAATTATAAAATTTAAAACCCAAAAAAATAAAAGAATTAAAAAAAGAGATAATTCTTGTTGTGAGGCAGGAATAGTGCAACCTTTTTTTAATTTTTTTTTTGGACAAAATTAAAAAAGAATTACTGTAATAATGCACGTGAAGCATTTATTGTCACCCATCAAAACCAAAATGAGCTTTAGAGGGTTGGTTGAAGATATTTGGATACATATTAAAGATACTAACAAAATAGCGAGCCTGATAATAATCCATAAAGATTGAAACATGAAATGAGTGACGAAGGTGGCAATGTAGTAATTTGTTTCGACTTTGAATGTTTCCGGGTGATTTGTTATTTTCTACTTTGCCAAGATGACGACTATGACTACTACTACAACTAATAATTATAGGGTATCCATATATCTGTCAGGCTTAAAGAAAGTAAGGCAGTAGTTGCTTTGTTATTGCGTTATCTTAAATTTGTTAGCACGAAAGCAAAAGCAAAGAAAGAGACAAATTGAAAAAGGAAATTATTAAGAGAGAAAGAGGAAGGGACGAGTTGAACCAAACTTAAAAGACAAAGAAAAAGAAAGATCCCACCAAGTAATGGAAAGTGAAAAGACATGGATAAGTTGGTCACTTGGTTCCTAGTCCCTACCCATATCCATCCACCCTACATCCTAATCCTCAGTTAGCCCTGCGTGAGCCACGCCGCAGCCTCCTCAAGTCTCATCCTTATTTTTGGGCCAAGGACAGGACACTCCTGGTTCTAATGTTGTGTTTCCGCCTTTAGACCAAAATAATCTTTTGCATAACTAAAGTTGTAGTCAATGTTTTTGAAGCCGGACAGATGATCAAATTAAGAAAGTTATGATAAGTCAGGTCAATTAGTAATCGAATTGTTATTAAATTGATGACATCTTAAATATATAAAAATATATATTAATATTAACTACTAAAATTTTAGATTTTTTTTATAATAAATTACAATATTATATTATGCATGTTAAAAATGACACATTGTGCTAAAGACGATAATTGTTGGGCAGAAAATATCATTTTTCTAAATAAACCATACAATACAATGCATGTCTAAAAAAAAAATAAAAAATATATATGTATATATTACCCTCGCATACATACAAATATACGTATGGCGTGAAGGGGCGGCATGCATGCATGCATGGACATGATGTTGATGGACCGTTAGAAAAGAAGGTGGCAGGGCAGAAGGCTTTTGATAAATGTTCTTATCCTGGAGAGAAAGAGATCGAAGAGTCCCATGCTTTCTGTTTCATTACCCTTTTTGTCTTCTTCACCAACACACGCATTAACTTCCTACCAGGAACCTAGCCATTCTAATCTTACAATACAATGATACATACATGAACCAAAGATAGGTACAAATTTTTTACTTCTGAGCAATTTCTACCAAAACATAAAATTTAAATTACCTTGCATTTTTGAGAAAATGATTTCATTTTTTATTTAATTATTTAACCAACCATATATATATTTATACAAAAACAAAAGTTGAGATTAACTACTATTCTGTTAATGGGAGGAATAGAACATATATATTAGCACTAATTTTTTTATATAACTGGTTAGTAACACATGCAGCTTAATTACATCTCCATAGACTAAACTGGGTAACATTTGATCGACAAAAGTTTAATGTATTAGGACTCCATGACCAAGAAAATATTTGCATTCGTTTATTACTAAACAAAGGACAATTAGACGTCACATGCAAAGAACCCAAATTATGGTCCAAAATGCTCCCTTGTCTACTTTCGTAATTGCGTTTCTTAAGCGATAATACTAATATTCGATCAAGCATTAGCAAGGACCATGCATGTTTACAGAATATATATTTTTACATACTGATTTATCCGTACAATTAGATTATTAAATTGATCATTAAATGATATTTTATTAAAAGTGATCTAAGAACTTTTATTCATATATATATATATATATATGAATAAAGAAGCATGCGTACATGAGAAATACCTAAACCTCAATTATCGTGGCCACATCTTTATCATAATTACTTTTTTTTTTCTTCCGTTTTTCTGATAAATTTTCCCCTGAAATACCTAATTAAATGGGAGAGACAATATGCATTTGCATGAGATGCATATGTTGCGTACGTTGGGTACGTTGATTTGAACCAATTGAAATAAAAAACAAATAAGAGAGTCAAGCTTGAACTTGGCTAAACTGATGCAATATCACAAACCTTAAGAAGAAGATGTTGTGTAGGGTGAGAAAATGAATGGTACCCAAAAACAGAAAAGTATAAAAATTTGATACTAGTACTCCATAATTTCAACTCTTTAGTCAAATCCAATTGCTCCACGTGTCTATGAAAGGTCATTTCGAAAATGTAGTTAACAGAGAGGGGGGGAATGGGCAAATTAAGGGCACGTCTGATCTGTGAGACAATATGGTGCATGGAGGATCGAACAGGGCCGCACCCTAGTGTCGGACAATTGGTGTACAAAAAAGCTCAAAAATGAAGATAAAAACAAGAGGGGAGAGCAATGACGGGTCACTCAGCCTCTCCAATACGTCCCCCCATTCAATTCTCTCCGAGGACAAAGTCAAGATTTGATCTTTGGAGGGGTTAATTTTTTTTTTTTAACAACATAATATATATTCATCTCTAAAAAATAAAGTTCCATCATTACATAACATATTTTTACTAAAACAAATATGATGTAGTAATAGAATTTATTTTGACAAAGACAAAAAAATATAGCAAGAAAAAGTCTTTTAGAACATATCAAAATTTTGTCAGAATTGCACTTGACGTTCTTTCAAATCAGGGGTAGGTAGAGATGTTTAAAATTAGGCTCAAAGGTGAGGAAAGATATGTCAACATGATTTGATTGTTTTATCTTAAAAAATGAATGAATAGTATGCGATTTTCCTATGATTCTAAAATAAAAAATTCAATTAACTACAGTACAAGAATGAGTTAATCAATATTATTGGACTATTCATTGAAATTTTTAATAATAAAATTTTCATAAATTTACAATCAAATAAGTAAGGGTTTTAGTTAGTTACCGGAAAATAAATTGAATATGCAATTTGAATTAACCTATACAATATTATGATCACTCATTAAACTTTAAAAAATTAAAATATCAAGTTTCATAAAATAAATAAAGAATAAAAAAAATTAAATAAAGGTTTTAGTTGGTTACTTGTTTACAAATATATCATTCAATTGGAATAAAACATATATAATATTATGCCCCAATTATACAAACCTGCAATTATAATGAATTTAATAATAAAATTATTTTGCAATAAATCCCTACTTACACTTACTTTTCAACTCTTATAATATACAGTTATTCAAGTTCTATATTCACATGTAGCATTTTTATTTTTTTTCTATTTTTCAGCACATGGGCATTACAAAATTTTCAAACCTTAGGGGGGCCATGGCCCCCTCCAGTCATAGGGTGGCTTCGTCTCTCAAGTACATACGAAATCCACTCCAATATCCATCTTTTGTCTCCTCTTGGCCTTTTTCCTTTACTCACTCCTCCGTCGAACCCCGAATTTTGTTACACATAATGATTTATACAATAATTTTTTGTAAAATAGTGAATCTCATATTTTAATTACCCTATAAAACTTATTATTTTATAAAAAAAATTATATAAATTATTACATATAACAACATTGGCCAAACCTCAACATTCAAAACTGTACGTCCTCTAAAAAATTCCTTGATGATTATTATTATGTGTTAATATATCGTGCAATAATAGAAAAAACAAAATACATAGTCTAATAGAGAGTAGAATTCGTATATTTTATATATATATTAGTTAATCATGGTTAATACACAGTTATTGATCCACATAAAATTATTCAAAATTTACTCTCTTTACCTCATGAGATTTTTACCTGTGAGTGCAGCTTGAGAAGAATATAAAATTTATCTATAAAATACTAAAGATAACAACTGTAAGGTTTTTAGTAATTGATTTCGATTACAAGTCGTTGGAACAAGGTTGTTTATATAGTCGTACGTACTAATCGGTCAATCTCCATTATATTCCTCTAAGATATTATTAAAATGGCACCGACCCTTAAAACATTCAACAAGAAGGAAACAATGGTCTGATTTTCTATTCCTTTTGGACCAGAAAATTTTCAATCTTGCCGGGTCAAATCTGAAGGTTCCTATGACAGAGAACAAGAGTCACAGGTGGACGCTGTCCAACTCACTGTCACCCTAATTTGTTTTTTACAAGCGCTATCTATATGTATGAACATATCATACACTTGCCTACAAGTCTATAATTGCAGTAAGTTGTTTTGTTTTGAATAATAGAAGATTATTCTTGATTTTTTAAACTTAAATTAAAATATTTTAAAATTTAAAATTGATTTAAATTTTGTTAGTTTTAGTCAATATAATAATTATCTAAAAAATACTATTTACTATAAAATTTATTATTTTATAATTTTTGATAAATTATTTAATCAACTTTCAACTTTCAAAAATCAATAATAATTTTATATTTAAAACCAAAAGACTATTGTGTTTTATTTATCTAAATATAATATATGTCATATGATTGAATAAAAATCTAGGTCATATAATATGTTGAATAATATTACAAACTAACTGTGTCTATAGATTTATTTCTCTCTATATATAAAGAATTAAAAAAAGAAGTCACTCAACGAATTATCCTATCTATAATTCCTCGAGCCACACCATCCACTGATGAGTCTAATATTAGGGTCAACTTGTTCAAACCTTACTTTCCAACTATCTAACACAATTTTTAAACCTTCCATTAACAACCGTATCATTTCTTCGTCCCCACGGAGCAAGACAAATTTGCAACATAATTGTGAACATAATTGCCCACTTGACTATTAGTTTCGTTCCACCACTTACAACTGCACATATATATATTCTCCATTATTAGCTAGCTAAGTAGCTCGGGTTTATATTTTTCACGGCACGCTCTCTCTATATAATTTCCATGTGATCTACAACGTTGCATGATATGAGGACTAGTTGGTCCCCTACGATTTCCCTTGTGCTTCGTGTTCATTTTGTCATAAGAATATGATTGGCTAATGTCCACGTACGGACCATAAAACAGATAACGAAAAGGGAACAAGATCCCTACCATTATCATACCGAGGCAATTGTCTAGGTTTATGTCTCTAATTGTTTCTTTTATTGATTTTTTTTAATTATTATTATTTTTTGAATCTTTGCGAAACCGATAGATGTGGTACGTGTCCACAACTACTCTTCTTCTTTTTGAGCTTCGCATTTAGGAGATTAAGTTGGTGCAAATAACTTTGTGGTCCTGTTCTCATTTTACTCAAATTTTCCATAGACTAGTATTGTTAATTGAGCATCTAGCTAGCAGAGCTCATTCTGGATTATGATGTTGTCTTTGATTCTTGGTCGACATAATCTATCTATTTTAGTATTCTCAAAACCATCAAGAGACAATATAATGTGAAGGCTGGACACGGAACAAAGGCCAGAATCGTCGCACAAGTCATGTGTTCCGTTTAATAATTTGGTTGGCATTTCTTTCATCATCAGATCATCATCGATCATTTATCCAAAACGATTAAAATGATTTTTTTTTGTTGAAAAGCAATAGGACTTTCATTTCATTATAAAATCCATACAATTCCTGGCAATCCAAAAGGTATGGATTAGGCCAAGATAATATAAAAATGCATTAAGAGATGCTCATACTCGATCTCCTAAAGTTAATCTCATATATAAACTAGCTTTAGTCAAATATGCCAATTAAACACATGGTCTACCGTCCTTTTATTTAGTATATTCATATAAATCATTTCAAAAATCTTTTTGATTCCAATTATAGTGGCGGGGTTATTCTATACTAATAATCAGACAATGAGGAATAATATATGATCACTAATAGTTAAGAGGATTTTCAGGATCGGATCACCTTAAGGAAAAAGGAAGGATAAATAAAACAGGAATCTTTTATCTCACCACGACTTATTTATATACATTTCAATGTAACTTTATTCCAATCCCCCTCCCCCCCACCCCATTAATTCTTCTAGTTTATATTCGTAATACGCTCTCTCTATTTTGACTATGAATCAGTTGGAGTTGGTACATTTGAAGCCTACATTAGCCGTACTAGAAACGTCTTAACATCATAACTCTATATTAGCCGTACGTTGGAAGTCTATACTTGGAAACTCTATATATAAAAACACGAATCTATACTAGCCGGTCAAATTATTAATATTCCTCACCCTATAATCATATTATCGACATATAATAAATCATCATCGTAGATTCATGCATAATCATTGCTCTTATTCGCTAACCTAATATTGAAAGTACCGGATAGGCATATTATATAGCCTTATTATATGTGTGTGTCAGCTACTTTATTTTGTAATTTTTATCCCCGTCATCTTTATTTGTCCTTTTTTTTTATGTTTTGCTAATAATGTTTATAATTTATTCATTGTGCATGGTACAAGGCAGTAGTTATGTAACGATATTGCACCGAAAGGACTTCTTTCCAATCTTGTACGCACAAAAATATGTCAAGACAACACGAGGCTATATAATTATTGTGGTTTGATCGATTTGTGCTATTAGCTATTGTTCAGGCATTTGAGTTTTGATTGTAGGGAGGAGGATGGTTAAATTGATATACGTCGTAATAGTGCACGGAGCATTGGAAGCTAATAAAGATGCAAAATGTTGTAGAAAAAACAACCTTAGGTTCACTTCTTCCGCGCGCCTTGGTGAAATCCATTCATTTTTAATATTGCTAGCCTTAGAATTGTTAGAACAATTTAACATATATATATATATATATGACCGATTCATTGATAACGTTGTAAAAAAAGATCTATCCTTATAATATATCTCAGTTGTCTAGGTTGAGATCTAATGGTTAAAAGTCATTTCGTTCGCAGTTTAATTTTCAGGTATTCGCAATTTAATACTGAGAACGGTGTTAAATGTCTAAAATAACCCTAATATTCAATTTGAGAATGTACCGTCCGTAGTTTAATACTGCGAATGCTAGAGTTTTATATTCATCGTCCACAGTATTAAACTGCGGAGGCTAAGAATTTTTGACTTTTCCCTAAACCTAATTAAACTGCGGATTGGGAAAGGCAAAAATGAAGCAGTTTGGAAAAAAAGTAAAAAACGACGCAATTTGAAAAAAAGTAAAAAATTCCTAGTGTCCGCATTTTAATATTGCGGCCGGTGAATATAAAACTCTAGCGCTCGCAGTATTAAACTGTGGACGGTACATTCCCAAATTGAATATTAGGGTTATTTTGGACATTTAATGTTGTCAATGGATTGGTCCCTATATATATATATGAGGACCTATCCATTGACAATGTTGTAAAATAAGATTTATCTTTACAACAGATCTCAACCATTTAGGCTGAGATTTGACGGTTTAAATTGCTCTCGTTCGCAATATAATTTTTAGGTATTCGCAGTTTAATACTACAGACGGTGTTAAATATCTAAAATAATCCCAGTATGCATTGAATACTCCCACCGTCGGTAATTAAACTGCGGACGGTGAAGGCTAGATCTTACTCGAATAAATAAAATCGTTTTGAAATTTCACCATCCGCAGTATTATACTACGGACAGAATAATTACCGTCTACAGTATTAAACTGCGGACGCTAGTTTAATTATAAAACTACATTCGTCTTTGTTCATATCAATCATATTGAATCTTATCTTATTTTTACAGTAGCGATCTGGGTAGTTATAATTAACGCTATTAAATCTTTTATTTCTTCTTGCGTATAACATGAATTTGGAACGCTATAATACAGGAGAAATAGAAGATTTATAGCCTTAATTATAAAACTGTGATCGTCATTGTTCATAACAATAATTTTAGATCTCATTTCATTTTAGCGATCTGAATTGTTCGACTTAAAGCTATTAAAGTTTCTTTTTCTTTTTGTGTATTCTTATTTTTATTGATTCATGTGATTTGGGTAGATGAGAAAAAAACATGACTAAACAATTGGTATATATTATTCCATTTGTCTAGCCTTACATGTTTTTCATTAATCTCAGATAACATGAATCAAATGATAGCGTCCAAAACGATGTCGTTTAGAAAATGACCTATGTATCCCTTTTGTCCACAATTTAATATGTTGGACAGGAAAATGAAACGATAGCGTCCAAAACAACATCGTTTAAGGATATGTAAATGAAACGACAATGTCCAAAATGACGTCGTTTAGGAAATTGTCTACTTTCGAGGAGGATGAAAGAGATCTTGGTGAAAAATTGTTGAATTGCTGTTTTTTTACAGAGATTCTTCAAAAAAAATTCACCCAAATTTCTTGCACTTTCTCGAGTAGACTTCGTCCACAGTATTAAGTTGCGGATGGTAAATTTTTAAGTATCTTGCTAGCAGTTTAATATTACGAATGGTAAGAATTTTCAAAATCGTTTTCTTTAGTAATGCCTAGTTCTCACCGTCCACATTATAATACTGTGAACGGTGAAATTTTAAAACGACGTCGTTTCCTCGATTAAGGCTTAGCCTTCACCGTTCGCAGTTTAATATTGCGGAGGGTGAGAGTATTAAATGCATGTTGGGGTTATTTTAGACATTTAATCTCGTCCGCATAGTATAATACTGTGGATACCTGAAAATTATACTGCAGACGAGTGTCATTTAAATCCGTCAGATCTCAGCCTAGACAGCTGAAATATGTTGTAAAGATAGTTCTATTTTTATAATATTATCAATGGATCGGTCCCATATATATATATATATATATATATATATATATATATATAGTAAACGTTAATATGCTTCATTTGTTTGTTTTTGACAATATATATAACAATAATGAACTAATCATCTTAATTAACCATATACGAAAGTCAATAATCTGAATCAAAAAGGACCCTCTAGTAGCTCGCAATAGTCATTACTATGATCTTTTAGTATCTTTAAGGTAGGATGGAGTTTTCATTTGTAACACGGGATAAACACTTGTAGCAAAAATTCAACTTGAGACACAGACAAAAAAGTCTTTCGCTATTTGTCACGGCAAATTAACAAACTAACTAGTTCCAAGTAAAGTGGAAATTAAAATTGATGATCTTAAGTGGTTTGAATTTCTTGAAGGATTTATATATATATGTTCTAGCTAGCTTTAATTAGGTACTGGTGGAGGTCACATGTTAAATTTAAGCCAAAGTAGTATGGTGATGGACAGAAAGTAGCCTAGAATAGATGATCAATTTGTTAAACAGCTAGTTTTTGAAGGCTTGAAATGTTCCTTACTTCAAAGTATAATAACTGAATTTTGCATGGAACATATGCTTTAGGTATTACTTTATAAAGTCTTCAGATGTTCTTTACTTCAAAGGAACATGAACTGTTGATAACTGATCAAAATAATATATATATATATATATATATATATATATATATATAAATAGTTTCTTTTCTTTTTTCTTTTTTCATCTGTATCTATTAGATGAAATAATAGAAGAATTAAGAGGACTAAATGCAATCAATACAGTCGTTCAAATTTAATTACAAAATAAAACAACAAAAATATATAATGTTGTAATTATCTTTAAAATAATTGATGACGTGTCATGATAGACTGATATCTCCATTCATTATAGCCCAGAAGGAACTGGAGAGGATCTGATGCCGATAATTATACTATGATGATTAAATTATGCAACTATATATAAATCTAATAATTTTTTAATTACCACCAAGAAAATTTATTGCATTATGGTATATCCTTCAATAATATATATGATTATCATAATATACTTGTTATAACTTCCAACTTCACCAAATTAATGGGCCATAGTCCATAACTCCTTAATTAATTTCATTTCTCCAAAATTATGATCTTGAACTCTCAGGTCAAGTAATTTTCGTGGTAATTATTCTAACCTCCTCCCTCATTAATTAGCACATGGATATATCAAGATTAGGCAATCTCCACTGCCACTAATATCAATAATAAAATAACAGTTCTAGATTAATTACAATTAGAATGTACTAGAAATTATCCCAAGAAAAAAAATAGACAATAATTTAATTAATAGTTTGCTTCTTAGAATTTTCCAAGGCAAATTGTACGTTTCCATTGGGCTATTACATGCTCAAAAGAAAAACAAATTATGAAACTCATGAAGATCCCATTATTAATTTATATATATTAAAATCTTAAATTTGTTGGATTGAGTCTTAAACAATACATGGAATGTCTTGCACGAGTTATAGAATTAAGTATCAGAAAGACATCTATCATCATAACTAATAAAACTACATTTCTTAACTTTGCATGATTTGTTATTTGTTCTCCACCCTTTCCTTTCGCTTTCCATCTCACCAAACGCCATTCTTCTCTTTTTTAAGAGAAATTATTTCGTGCTTCTGAAGTAGGCAATGATTTTTTATTTTTTTTAACTCTCTCAATAATCTATAGGTTGTTTTCAGAGACAATTATCTAACAAATATATAAGATACTATTCGTATAAAAAAATAATATTGATGAAAATATCAAACGGTTCTCTGTTGCACCCCTCACTGGTTCATATGCAGACATACAAAAAATCGAAAGTTTACGTGCTCAAACTAATTAAATAATAAATCATTCAGTGGGTATATATATATATATATATATATATAGGACGTTTATTCGTGATAACCGATTATTAGGATATTATTTCGGCAATCAATACATAGGGCAGACTGTGCCGCTATTCTCTCTTACAACAGACTAATTTTGGTTGCTATCAACAACTAGTTGCTATGGATAAATTTTCATATATATATATATATATATATATATATGACGGATTTAAAGCATATTTCTTAAATAACATACATCTATCAAATAACATATTTTATTAAAACTACGTCGCTTTAAAAATTCTTTTAAAAAATAAAATAGTATTAAAAGAGAGTGGTCCCACTTGTTTTCCGTTTATTTATAAAATGTCACTCGCGGCCCCACTTATTTTTTTAAAAAAATTTCAAAATGACGTAGTTTTAATAAATATATGCTATTTAAGAAATATATTTTAAATCCGACACACACACACACACACACACACACATATATATATATATATATATATATATATATATATATATGTTAGGATATACTATTCGGAAAAGATACCTTCGGGTCTTCGAATCTAGATAAACTCTTCGGACCTTTAGCACAAGAGACCTTCACAACATAAGGCGAAGACGAAGGTGAGTATCCAGAACACCAAATAGAAGTCATCAGGAGTTATGGCGATCCCATGTTTCATTTCTTTATTTTGGTCCCTTCAGGACTAAAGGCGAAGTATCTCGTAGTGACATTTGATGGTGAACACTAATAAACTCTAATTTATAAATTCTGACTAATAAATCATAAATTTTAGTTAATAAAATTAAAATTTTATTCTGATTAATGTGTGCTATTATTAGGTGTATTTTTTTTACTGTCCGCTATTAATAATAGTAAAATTTACTTTTATTTTAAAAAATATAAAAATATATATATTTTATAAAAATTTATAACAAATACATATATAGATAAGTACCATCTCTCTCTATAAATATATATGCATCATTAAGTATATATATAGTCCCTATTTATGGTGACGCCTTCACTTCCTTTAAAATCCAATCATTGTCAAAGCTGTTTTGTGTTTTATGCCTTTTAGGCTTTTATTATTAGTATTAAGAATTATTACCCGAGACGGAGAAAGACGGACAAATTTTGGTCATCAGACATGCTGATGCTCCAAGCCTTTCATTAACTTATATAAGTAATTCAAGATATTTTTTTACATGAATATGTAAATTTTAAATTTAAAAATATCTAAAATTAATTTTTAAAAAGTTAATATTAATTTTTTGTATGACACAAATTTTTTATATTTTAAACATTTTTGTAAAACATAGAAAGTAAATTTACACAATTTATAGAATTAATCATTATACCACTACGGATGATAACATGACCTAGTTTTGCACTACTCATATCTGTATTTGTAATTATCGCGTTCAAGTAATACTCGTCACATATAATCAATAATTATATATAATAAGGTATTAAAAAATCTTACATAATAATTTTATAGAGTTATTTTGATTGATTATGAGTCAATATCGAATTAAAATCGCATTAATGATTTAAAATTCTATTTTTTGATACGATATATAAATTTTTCGTATATTGTAGAATATATATGTATACACACACATGAATTGTGGTTAATATATAAAATTTTTGTATATCATAAAATATATATACAATTATCTTTAATATTATATATGTTTTATGTGAATAAAAAATAAAAAATTATGAAATATTTATAAAAAAATAATCTAAACTAGATTGTGACTCGCATCAATTATCAAACTTGTTTTATATAGATTAGCATGATTGCATAGTATCACCATTATATTTAATATCATTCTTAAATGAAATTGGCAATTAATTATAGCTTCAAAAAGGAGTCCATGAGTGTAAAATTCAACTATTAGAATATCTACAACTGCCTCGACTGATCTATCAACAAATCAATGACAGGGATGCAGTAAAAGTCTCTCACAAGTAGAGATAAAAGAGATAATCATAGGGAGGGCAATCTAGCTGAAGAAAAATTATTTAATACCTTAAGGCTATATTTGTTTATAAAATGCATATTTGGGATTGGACTATTTGTATTAATTTAAAGTTATTTTCGACTTTTTTATCTCATGATGAGGGATTAATAGTCCTTTAAATAGTCCTTGGACTATTTTTTATCATTCTTAAGACTATTTATGAGGGATTATATAATCCCATGATGAATTTGGGATTAATAGTCCCTCTCATTTTAAGTTATTAAATGACTTTATAGGACTAATATTTCAACATGAAGGGATTAATAATCCCTCATCATGGGATAAAAAAGTCGGAAATAGTTTTAAATTAATACAAATAATCCTATCCCAAATATATATTTTGTAAACAAACATAGCCTAAGAGTAAATGAATAATATACTTTTTTTTTACATAATAATAAAGTTTATAAATGATGAAATCCTTATGAATCTCATTATTATATGAAAAAAGAAAATATATTGTTCATTTATTCTTATTCACCGAATAATTTCTCCCAGCTGAAGCCCATGCACAAGGCTATCCAACAAAGACTGAAGGAATATCAACCGTCTATTGCTAAGAAGATAATGATGAACACTGGACACTGGTGGCAATTATTCAGTCAATATAAATTTACAGTAAAACAGTAAAAATATATAAATGGATATAGGTGGTGTTTCAGGAAAAAACAAAAAAACAAAAGTTATGAAGGGAAAATCAACCGTTGGTGATTGGCCACGTCTCTACTATTCCAACTTCCGTTACCAAAAATTATGGAATAAATTCCCAAAAAATTATGAATGGACCATATTATATCATGTTATGTAGGCATAACATGAATGTAAATACAGTCGGTCAGCACATGAATAATTCGTTTCTTAATGTACAATTAATGTGAAAATCATTGAGAAAAGCATGATGTGTCCAAGGACATGGCCACATATACACACGGAAAATCACATCACGCATAATATAAATGGATATAAGTAACAGTGTAGTAATACAGGAAGGTAATGATTACAAATGGGGGCCGATGGTAACGCATATAATTTAATCGAAGTGAGAAGACATATATAGGCATATATAACTAGAGACTATAGAGTGCGCAGCCAAGCCGCCATTTAATTTTATAGTGTCGATTAATTTATTATCAAGCTAGCTCAAGAGAGAAAATAGATGGAAAGAAAGATGCCCACACAGAGAAATAATACTAGTTGTACTAGAGAAGTGAAAGGGAGGGAATTTAAAAAGCAAAGATTTAAATAAGGATGGAAAGAATTAAGGGAGAGAGGGAGAGAGAGAGAGAAGGATTCGCTTAACAATATTAAGAGAGAGAGAGAGAGAGAAAAAAAAAAAGAAAAAAAAGGAGGCCCCCAAAATCAGGTATATAAAGGGAGAACAATATCTCTACATCAACCTCTGCCTGCAGTGTGATGAACTAATCACTACTCTTAAGGGGAGAAGAAAAAAAGTTCCTTAGCTTAAAGGCCCCCTCTTTTTGCCAACTCCTTCTCTTCCTCTTTTTCTATCTTATATGAATACAACAGTTTTTATTTCTCACTATTTTCAGGGATTTTCCTTTGTTTAATATCCTTACACGCTATATAACATCTATATTTTTTGGTCCATTGGAAAAGCTGCTTGTGCTGCCCCTGTTCAAATCATCTTAATATATATCTCTAGTGAGTAGAGGAGAGAAGAATGGTGGAGGAGAATTCAGTGGCGGTGGTGGTGAGAGAGTACGACCCAGAAAAGGACTGCTCAAGAGTAGAAGAGGTGGAGAGAAGGTGTGAAGTTGGGCCCAGTGGCAAACTCTCCCTCTTCACTGATCTTTTGGGTGACCCTGTTTGCAGGGTCCGCAATTCCCCTGCCTATCTCATGCTGGTAATTAATTAATTGCTATCAGTTTGTTTTTTCTAGCTTAAATACTACTCCACTAGTCAGTCATATTACGTGGGTAGTACCAATAATTTTTTTCTGCATTAGTTTTAATTTTATGAACTAATTGTATGTGAATGGATATATTTTGATGGATGCAATATATATATATACAGGTAGCTGAGATTGTGGTGGGGAAAGAAGAGAGAGAAATAGTGGGGATGATAAGGGGTTGCATCAAAACCGTTACATGTGGTAAAAAGCTCTCCAGAAATGGCAATACTCCCTTCCAAGATCCCTCCATACCCCTCCCTGTCCACACTAAACTCGCCTACATCCTAGGTCTTCGTGTCTCTCCTTCTCACCGGTATGTATATTTCTTTTTTTCGTCCTAATGATTAAAATTTTACCAAAATGGGACTACAATTGTATTTTTTTTTTTTATAAAAAAAAAAGAGAGAATAATAGTACTAGGAGAAGTAATGTTGGTAATTATTACTATGGTTGCAGGCGAAAGAGAATAGGATTAAATTTGGTTTGCCGAATGGAAGATTGGTTCAGAGAAAATGGTGCTGAATATTCTTACATAGCCACTGAAAACGACAACCATGCCTCCGTTAAGCTCTTCACGGATAAATGCGCCTACTCCAAGTTCCGGACCCCTTCTATCCTGGTTCAGCCCGTGTTCGCTCACCGAGTCCGGGTCTCCAAACGAGTAACCATCGTCAAACTCACCCCCTCGGAGGCCGAGTCATTCTACCGCCGCCGTTTCTCCACCACCGAGTTCTTCCCCAGGGACATTGATTTCATTTTAAACAATAAACTCAATCTGGGTACTTTTCTGGCCATTCCTAGCGACGAGAAGTGGGTGGGCTCGGATCTTTTCCTGGCAGACCCGCCAGAGTCATGGGCTTTACTCAGCGTGTGGAACTGTAAAGACGTTTTTAAGCTCGAGGTGAGAGGCGCGTCGCTAGTGAGAAAAGGTTTAGCGAAGACATCTCGGTTAGTGGACCGGGCTTTGCCGTGGCTGCAGTTGCGGTCGGTGCCGGAGGTATTCAGGCCGTTTGGGCTGCATTTTCTTTATGGGCTGGGAGGTGAAGGCCCACTGGCTGTGAAGATGACGAAGGCCCTTTGCGGGTTTGCTCATAACTTGGCTAAACAGCACGGGTGTGGAGTGGTGGCAACTGAGGTGTCGGGTCGTGAACCGCTCCGAAAAGGAATCCCGCACTGGAAGAAGCTATCGTGCGCAGAGGATTTGTGGTGTATCAAACGGCTTGGGGAAGACTACAGTGACGGATCTGTGGGTGACTGGACCAAGTCAAAACCTGGATTGTCCATTTTTGTTGATCCTAGGGAATTTTAATATCTGACGAAGTGGCCTTTTTACCCTCACTAAAGAAACTAATCTCCGGGAAAAGTTGGTCCCCCCCCCCCCCCCCTCCTTTTTTTGTATTGGATTACGTAGCTTTTTTAGCATGGTATTTTCAAGAAGCTTTTTTAGCATAGTATTTTCAAGATTATGAAGGAAGGGAATGGTGGAAATTAGAAGATATGGGAATATTTGTAAAGGGGAATGTCCAAAACTTTTCATATTTTTGTAAATGGAACTTGTTTTATAGATATCCTTTTTGAACCAAACAGACTGTTAGTTTATTGTTTTTTTAATTTTTTTTTAAAGAAAAAGAGAGGGCTGGGGGATTTTCTTTCAAAAATGTGCCAAAACGGGTTGTGATGGGGATTGTAAGCAATCTGTAATCGGAATATCCTCCCCTAGAAAAAGACTATGTCACCTTTTATTAATTATCATGCTTTGTTTTTCTCGGCGACACAGGTGAGAGAAAATTGGGGCGGGGGGACCAGAAAGGGTTGTGTATTTGTCCGGATAATAATCATGTCTTATTAAGGACAAAACGGTCCATCAAATTTATTGACATGCATAAGAGGGATATGATTTGATTATAATGGGTAGCTCGCTTTTGTGTTTGTTTATATGTTCTAATGGTTTCTTGCTGCTTTGTGACTTTAGTGTTGAGAGAGAGAGAGAGAGAGATTAAGAGGGAGGGAGGGAGGGTGTGGGGTTGGCCTTTTTTGTAAGAAGTCGGGGGCATACATATATCAATTGATTTTGCCTCGCAAAATATAATCAATTACTAGTTTTATTCTGTTTTCATAATTAAAAAAGTGGTTGATTCTCGAGTTTGGATTTTAAGTGGGGATTGGGATGTTAAGAGATTGTGACATTTTTTGATTGCATGCATTTTATTAGTTTGAGTGGACTCTTCCTCTATTATTATAAGTAAGACATACATGCAACACGATGGCATCCATTTACAAAAATGGACGCTTGTGTTATTATGAAGTCCACTTGCATTATTAGCAAGATTCAAAGAGAGAGGGTCTCCTTTATTACAAATTACTCTTTCCCTTTTTATTTCAAGTAAACCTCCCATTTCTTTTGTATGCCGATATCAATACTAAATCAACTTTAAAATAAATATGAATTATAAATATATCCGTACCATAATATACAACAAATGTCATAAATGAAACTTTTTTTTATTCTTATGGAACAACGTCTAATATTTAAACAAGTCTTCAACTCCTCACGGAAATTACCCCCTCACCTCACCTAACCAACCTAACCATCAATTGATCTGACTTTGGCAATTGGTATGCCCCTTCACGGGGTCTGCACTAATCAAGTAATCATAGGATTCATGAAGTGGAAGCTAAAGGTGGGATGTGGAATATCATAGTAGAGAAATTTTTTGGCAAGGATGGCCTGTAAATCATTAGTTTTACAGCCCCCAAATAGTAGCATGCCAACTCTACATTTTATGAGAAAATCAAGGAACAATCACAGCACATTAACCTCACGGTAAGTATCTGTTAACTAGGATAAATATTATTTGGTTAACCTTGGTTAGTGCCAAAAAGATAATAACTTAACTTAATTACTTGTATTGTTATTACAATTTCTAATTCTAATTTTGCATCCGACTATGGTGAATAAGAATAAAGTTACAGAAATTATTGATAAAAGAATATTAATTTCTAAACAAATTAATATTCACTTAATATATAGGTAGGGGTCCAAATTTTTTAAGAAAAGTACTTGGGCTATTAATTAATATCATGATAATATAGAATAAGCCTCCATCCATGTATAGTATTTTGCAGAAAGTGTACATTGTTTTCAATATTAAAACCCAAGTCACACCATGTCAAACACTTCGAAAATGGTAGAAAGAAACGTAACACCTTATCTTGTCTTCTTTTTCATACGTGCTAAGGAATAAATATGTATGTAATGTGTCAATTCAATTTCATTTTCTGGAAATTTATTTCCTCCGAACATCATAATAATGTATATTTCTCTAGTAGTCGCTTTGAGAAACACTCGGTAGGCTGCACTAGTAAGTTCCAGTTCCTTTCTCTTTCCTTTTCACAAACTATATGCATATCAAAATTGATTTAGTCTAAATTGCACAAAAAAATAAAAAATAAATCTGAAACTCTTATTTTGAGACGTAACCAAGTATACAAATACATTTTCACTGAAAAGCAAGTTTGAAATATGTTATATTTACAAAAGGCTATTGGTTCGAATGATATTATCCAAACTCATGATACTTACAAAGTTGATGGTTTAATTCTTGATAAAACCAAGGTGAGTGGGTCAAATTACCAACACCAAAAAATAATATGTTATATCCTGAATCAAAAATAAAATCCAAAAGTCTTGGATCTTGATAGTGGTAATGAATTGATTGTGTCAATAAGTGATATATGTGGAAGGTTCGATTCTCCACAACGACAATAATCTTTTTGGACACTCTCACACATAGTTTATTAAGAAATTAATGACTCTAAATTAGAGTGTGTGATTGGAGTGTATTGTGCACCTAATTATATCTGATGCCCCTAAATGATAGTGGGTAGCATCTTTTTGTTAAAATCCTATTTGGCTAGTTCTTAATTGGGTTTAACTCATTGTGCCCCAACTAAATATAGGCTAACTTCTCTTGAACTTGAACAGAATCAAGATATTTTTAGTTTTGTTATCACCTTGGCATTATTTTTCATCCAAGTATCAGTTAGTTATTTTCATAAACGATTTCATCTCTAAATAAAAATATTATTTTTTACGGAGACTTAAGAAATAACAATTCTTTAGTTGACTCAATTAAAAATTCTTTCCTCCAATTACGGTGTATAAAATCTATAAATACAAGTTACAATAGTTGCACCGGCACTAACTAAAGAGAAAGTCGCACATATAAAGCTAAATGCTGTTTTATATCCTTCTCAGTCAAACTACATATATTATTTATTATAATGGTGTTCAACAGTAGATTGATTGATGTTCATTATCTTTACAACTCCTGGCATGCACTAACATTATGTGATATACACCATCATGCTACAAAGAAAAATAAGACATTAATATCACAGCTTTCATACATATCACATACATATTATGTAATTGTGAACATACTAATTTATCACCATAAATTGCTATGATCTTCAGTGTGCTTGATAAATTTTCTTTTAAATTTTTGCTTTGGACAACATCAATCAATGTTAATTCAACTACTAGATAGAAGATAAATGGAGGAAGTAGATCAATTGCTCATCATCCTAGTTCTCAATTCATTAGCAACCTTAAGTCCTAATCGGCAGCAAAATAGAAGAGAATTGCTTGACATACCTATCTTGGGTTTAGCCCCTAAATTTCGTAGCCGCCGTTCGAAGAAAGAAGTCTATCGACATTCTTGTCATCCCTATCATAATCATTGGACAAGAGACTCACGCCCATCATTTTCATAGAAACATGATGCTAAAGATTATAATATGGACTTTGCATGATCCCCCATGCGGTATATTTCTCTTTAATCTGAAAAATATTTATAACTTTTTATTTTAAGAAAAAGTTTCAAAGGATTGGGGGCACATACATGTTCGGATGTACATGGATAATATTCAACTCGATATTTCAAAGAATATCATCTACTTACACAAAAGGGGACAACGACTACAAAAATAAAGCTAAGTGTTTATCTCCACTATTCAATTAACTTACTTTTCACTTAATTTATTACGCAGATTTGAACACATTATATCATCACTTAATTACTATTAATATACTGTGTTCTCTATCCTATGTTATTCATGATGGCATAAAATTCATGTTCTCAATAAATTTGGATTTTAATGTTCTTACTCATTAGTCTTATAAATAAAACTAAGGATTGTGGGGCAATATGGCCAGCTCCTAATTGAGCTTTAACCTAATGAGCTTTGGCTAAATACAAGCTAGATTCACTTGAAGTTGGACATACTCAATATAATTTTAGTCTTGTTACCAACTTGGCATTATTTTTCATTCAAGTATCAGCTAGTAATTTCTATAAAAAATTCCATTTCTACATGAAAATATCATTTCCTATGGGGATTCAAAAAATGACAATTGCTTAATTGACTCAATTAAGGATGATTCCCTCTTAATACGGTGTAGAAACTCTATAAATACAAAGTACAATATATGCAAGATACGCACACAATATTATTATGTTGGTTCTAAATCTTAATACTTTAATTGTTAATTGTTTTATTCTACCAAACCTTAGCTGTATTGATTCTCACATCGGAGGGTTCTTTTCGGTGGCTACCGCCGTCGGGTCACCGGTATATTTTATTTTGCACATTTATTCCACTTTCAAATCCGATGACAATTTTTAGATAAAATTGAGCGTTAACATCTTTCAATCAATTCATACTTGAATAAGGAGAACAAAACAGTGAGTTCCTAATATTTTGTGGTTATTGCTCTTGTCATTTTCAGAAATCAACAGTATGGTTGAGCACCATGTTGTTTTAATTAATGTTGATTGATTGTTAAATATTTACAATGAAAAGTTGTTCTCAAAAGCTATCCCCACAACTAGGTAAGAAAGTGTTGGGAAGTTCAGACACTGGTGTGTATATATGAATATATATAATATAATGTCAATGCATGACAGTTTAGCAAAGTCTAATTGTAGTTAATTAACTTAAACTAGTCTGAATGCTAATTACTTCCCAATTAAGTCTTCTTGTACCAAAAACATGTCTCCGACCAAGCAAAAGTGTTATCAATCAAAAAGGTAAAGGACAAGGTTGAAAGGGTGATTATCTTCATAATATAAACCTAGTTCTATTTATTTTGTTTTGTTGACTTGATAGTACTTATGTGGGTGGTTTAAGTATTACTCGGAAACTGAGTCGGATATTAATTTATTCGTAGTGGCTTTCTTAGTCAAATTTGGGTTGCAGTTTCCTTCCTCATCTTTTGTTTGTTGTCTCTCTCTCTCTCTCTCCCTCTCTCCTTGATATGTAATTAATGAATTTAGGTAATGTTATGCGAGTAGTTGGATAATTTCTATGGTTTTACAATTTTAGAATTTGAATAAAGCTGGAATATTTGGAACTACCTACACTCACTAATAATTTCTTCAAGGGGATTAAACTATTAAAAATTGACATGATCGAATGGTCATGTCCGGATTTGATTTGGATTAGATGTGATTATGGGAATATAATGAGGTCAAGTTAGGTTGGGTTTGAAGAAAATTGTCCAATATTCTAACATCCCAAATGGACCACCCTAAGTTATTGCTGTATAATATTTGCAATTACAACTTATTTTGATACTATTCTTCTTTTTTCTAATCCGTGACACTTTTATTCCTTCATCATAGTCCAGTTAAACATGCAAGTAGTTTTTTACGGTCAACGTTAGAGAAATCACGAGTAATTATTTATTGCTCAATCCTTGGGGGGGGGGGGGGGGGGGGGGGGGCGCTGTATTTCTCAAAATTTTCTTTTTTCTGCCACTGGTTGTAACGGGCCGAATGAGCTGAACTCGGATGAGCCCAAATACACGTATTATACAAGGGAAGATTTTTTCTAAGTTCTCGCATCTTGCAAGAACTTTCAGCACAAATCATGATGGTTATAATGTTATTGGATGCCATGACAGTTTGTGAAAAAACTCAAAAGTTGAGCTCTAATTTGGGGATTGGTGTTCTTATCATGCAAGCTATTCTTTATTTCAATAGACATTGGAGATTGTTGGTATTCTCAATTGATCATAATGTTCTTGTTTTGTTTCTTCTACAACTCCGAGGATGTTTCACCAAGGTTAAGCTCAGGCTTTGTTTTCCTATGTTCCGCTTGAGGGGCCCGTGATTGGGAATATTTCAAGGGTGTTATTTTGTAGGAGTACCTAATATATTGTTAGGATAACTAATTAGAGATAAATCTGTGAGTGTTAGACTTCTGTTGGACTCTTATGTAACTGATTTGCCTAATGATTAAATGAAGTATTCTTCAGTCTCTAGTTTCTAGACATAAACCTGCATAAGCTGTTTCAGTAACTCACAAGTTATTTTCTCATGCTGGTACATTGTAAGCTATTTAATAATGGTGGAATCAAGCAGTAATTTTACAGCCCTACAGTCTGAATTTACATGACATTTTTTTATGGACTCTGGTACAACAAAATTGGGTCCTAATCAAAACCAACACATATATTTCATTTCTCTTCAGGGCAAAAAACTGACGAGGAAACTTAATTCCGACTAAAAACTAATCATTCGGCTGCTCATTCTTGAACCATATACTTCTCATCCTCAGAAATCCCATGTTTATCTTAAAGTCAGTTAGCAGCAGTCAGGGTTCCTAACATCCGAATGCAAGGTTTGTACATGTTTGCATATTAATCCACCTACCAGATACCTGTTTTCTTCCATCTCTATTATAATTAGTCCCTTCTACTTCTTTAAGGAGTCGGATTTTGTTTCCTGTGTGGAAGCAAGGTCCTCAGACAAATCAGAGTTGCAGTGCTCACTTTGCCTCTCTTTGTTTGACCAAAGCTTCAAAAAGATCTGTTTAGACATGAGCATACGTTTCACTTTACTATGAGCAAATTGTTCATCATTCATTTTGGTACCATTTTTCACATTCCCTTCATCCCTTAACCGTAGACTAGCAAGCTCCCCTTTCATAGCCCTGAGCTCCTCAACTGTGGGCGCATAGCATCCCAGTCCTCTTCTGTGTTGGTTGTTGTGGACCTTGAGCTGCCACCACCAGAACCAGATGATGTGGCCCTGATCTGCTCAAAGAAGAGGACTACAACAACACGCAATGGGAGTCGCTCATTCTGCACTGCATGCACGCAAGCATCTGCTGATAGCTTCTTGCAGTCCATCAGATTGCAAATTCGTTTTCGCTCACTCTTGCTGATTTCCAAGTGTTCCTGTCCAAAAATTAATTAGTTCAACAAATTCATCAGAAATTACTCAACTAGTCCACAGTTAAACTTGTTATGAACTCTCTGAATCTATAAGTCCTCAGTTTATGAACACACCATTAATGTGTTTTAAGGTTGATGGTCAGGAACTTACCTTGATATACATGTCAACGGCACGATAAATTCCGTCATGGTTTGGTCTTGAAAAGCTTGACACAATATCTGCAAGATCAACAAATTTTGACAGAGGTAGATTTGGATCTCTAGCAACTTCAGCAAGGTATCCATCAATGAGCTTAGCCACCTTCATCTTGGATACATTGGATATAGACCTGGGGCCTTTGATCTCCTGAAATTCACTCTCTTCTGGAGAATCAGGCTGTGCATTCTGCTCTTGCTTCACAAACTCCTCAACTAGGTCACGTACAACATCTACATCATAAATTGTTGTTTCCCCTGCTGGCACTCGAATAAGAAGATCAGCAATTGCTGCCTCTTCCAGTTGCCGACCAATGTTCCTCATCAGCTCCCTTCTCTCTCTCTCTCTCTCCACAATCCAACAGAATAGATGCCTGAAACAATTTGAGTAAGAAACTACAAGGGACACTGATCTCATTTGCTGGAAGGAGACATATAATAGTATCAATTAGTGACCGACTTTTTAAGCCATCCCCTCCATGTATTATACCCTTGCTCAACCCCGGAAACCTTCTCATCACATATGCTTTCAAGGACTCTCCAATTACATCCGCAGAAGTTCTTCCCTTTGTTTTTATTGTTGATACAACACGCTTGTATAAATCAATTTGAAGCTCACACAGGTCCTCTACCCACCAATCCCTTGGGACCATCTGGGGTTTTCTCACACCATTCCACTGTGGATCATTTCCATTCTCAGACAGTAGCTTTTTCCAATTATAGGTGTATGACCAATCCACTTTAGAAATATCAATGGATGCTTTGGAAGCTATAGAGTCTAAGCAGCGGCTGACTAGCTTCAGCTCCTCAGACCATGGAAGAAGAGACTGTGTTGATTGTAGAACAAAAATTGAATCTTTCCAGCTACAGAAAATGGTAGAGTTGAGAAATACCTCAATTTTGTAAATTAGATTTCCTTTCTCAACGATTTCATACATTTCCAGATACTCTGCTGCACAACGTACAGCGACTACATTGTATGCATTGAGAGTGACAGTCATACCATAACAAAACTTCGCACATATTTCAAAGGCAGCAGGTCCACCAGGTATATCATGGATAACGATTTCATCATTGTTTTCCTTCTTTGTCATGGAAACCAGTTGCTGCAATTGGGCAGTCTTGGACAATAGGGGGAACTACAGAAATGAGTTATAATACTAACAACTAAGAAATAAAAAAATTGCTCAAATAGATAGGAAAACCTAATTAAGAACATACATGCAGTTGTATATAATAAATTGCTAAGAAATGATACAGCATATTTTACTATTTATGGAACTTAGATCACCATTTTTAAGTGAATAGAATAGTTCATCAGGGCATCACAAATTTGGATCTATGATTGCTCTGTAAAACACAAGTAAATGAGCAAAAGCTTTCAGAAACACCCAGTTGGTTCTATATGCAAGTCTATTTAACATCTATATTTCCACCTAACAAACAATGATTTAAAGGTAGGTGACATTGATATGAATGATTATGCCTTGACCAATTATTATTATTTATTTTTTACCATTAATTTCATTACAACATCAGGGGAGGGAGATTTGAATCCACAACCTTTGCTATGCAAAGGTGTGGTCATACAGTGGTCTGACCAATTAGTTTAACAAGGCCAAATCTTCACAAATGTAAAATATTCATTGTTGATTGCTACAAACAAATGTCATACCTTGTGCAGATAAAATTTTACGTTCCCGACATTGATGATTATGTCAGTAGCTAATTCACTTGCTACATACCTGAAAAATAAAGATGTTGCTCCAATCATAATTATGCTAAACCTTCTTAAATAAAAATACTGGGAGAAAACTTAATGGCTTAATGCACATCTCCAGTTTACTGGTTAAAAAACATAAATCAGAGCAACTCAAGGACAAGGTGAAATTAACATCAGCAATGTGGGAAGAAAGTCAGATGTTAAAAATAAATGAAAATTCAGAAAGAAGTTAGATTGTTCTCTCCTAACTGAAAAAATGGCTGTTCAAATTGTAGAGGTTCTATCACTCATTACATTGCAATTGCAAACTAAAGGTAACCTGGAATGTGGCTATATACCTTTAAATAACCGAGATGTTTGTAGGAGTTGGGTCACCATGATAAATGCCAGCACATTGTGAAGATGACCCAATAGATCTAGTGCAAAATGCCAGAGCTGAGAGCTGAGGCAAAAAATAAATATTTTATTCTAAATTACTTGTTCGTCTTCTCACATCATATTCTATTTTAATGAGTTAATAATGAATGACTGGAGTAACAAAACACTTAAGTCTGCTCAAGACCCTTGACAATGAAATTCAAGAGCCTAAAGCTGTCAAATTTGAAATGGTATAAAACAGCATTTTCTGCAAGGTAAAAAATAAGCCTTTTGCTAATACAATATTAACATGATCAGTAGTTTGTATAGACAGATAAAGTTAAGAAAGCAGATTAAGCAAAAAGGAGATCCAACATGAAGCTTGCTAAATTGAGACTAGAAGAGCAACATGAAGGAAGCTCTTCAAAAGAATAGAGCAACATTTATCATCACCAAATGCATACATGAACATCAATGTAAAAAATTGTTAGTTAAACAAGGGAAACAAACAAACAACTTGCTGGAATAGCTCAATTCGTTAGAGCGTGCGGCTGTTAATCGCAAGGTCGGAGGTTCAAGCCTTTATTATGTTACTTCTTAACCTTTTCTAAGGTTACAATATTTATTTAGGGAAAAAATTCCCTATCTAGAAACAGTTACTTTTTTGCTTTTAAATTTTTTGGGTAATAGACAAACCAAAAACTGAAAGACAATGAAAAAGATATCTACCCTTCATACTCTTTAAAAGGGGGGAAATGTCGATTACAAGAAATTTAAACCTTTTCTTTTCAAGTTTTCAGAAAGAAACCGCTGTATACATATATTGGCACATGCATTAGTCCTCTGAGAAAACATATACTCAACATTCCAAGATGACTCTAAACATATTATTCAGCTGAATTTCAATTCTTCCATCCCCATTAATTACATAAACAAATAACAGAAACCATTTCCAGCAATAGATTTGAGTTTATAAAATGGCTGGGGCATAATCAACTAAAAGTACAGTGACTTTAATTTGGTTGAGTACCGAGTGTAATTAATCCATTAAACTTGAAGAACCTTTTGAATGAATAGAACCTACTCAAATAGTACCTATTAGAAGAATGGAGTTCCTGGAAAAAATAATCTTCACCATATGAAAACACTAAAAGAACCTTTTTTCTATTGTCTCTCATATTATTAGTAGTATATTAGTCTCATTCAAATTCCAAACTAAGAAAACAATTTTTGAATTAACAGCTATGAAATTGAATGGAACAATCCCACTTTTCAACCATGTCTAGGATCTATTTATCTATATTAAACGTTACCCATTTCCCATGATCCCATCAATTAGCTTTCTGAATATGTTGTAGAAAAAACATAATCCGCAACACCAGCCCTAGATGTATCAAATCCAAAATAATAGAAGAGGGGATTCTAATAAACTGAAAGAAAAACTCATATAGCAAACTTATGATGATTGATGAAGATTAGTAAAATTCCACATAAGTGCAACACAGCCAAAATAAAATTTTAAGAAGGAAAACCACAAGAAAAAAAAGGGGATCTGATACTGACCTTATATTATCCTTATCAGTCTGAAATGAATCAGGCTTTGATCCAAGTTTCATAAACTTCATCTTGGAAACTTGAAGATCTTTCCACCTCTGAGATCTCTATTCCCAACTTCAATTAATTAGGGAAATACACAAAATATGCTAGAAAGAAGCTATAGAAGTAAATTTCAGAAAGAAGAGTAGAACCCAGATGAGGTAATAGTTCCTGAGTGCCACCAATTTTCTGTGCTTCAAGGTAAGGAAGTAATAAATCTCCTAGTATTACCGAATTTTTCCTCAACCCAAGACAAATGAGAGAGTAAGAGGGGTTAAGTGTGATTACTAATATCTTAGTAAATTGTTTTCTTGAATGGGAAGAGACATAGGGAAGAGTTTGCTCCCTTACTTGGCAACACAGCCCAAGGACTTTGGGCACAAAGGGTTAGGCAAGGAGACACAACTAATGACTCACTCTTTGAAACCCTAAATATAGTTCTAAAACCAGAGACACCCCCACTTGTTCACCACTATCACTTTCACCATCACTTAATTCTTCATTTGTTTATCTTTTTTATGTGTATATATTATTCCCAAAACCTCTTCTTTCATAACCCAAACCCTAAAATCCACAAATCTTCTCTCACCGGTATATAGAATTAGGACCTGCCACAGCAAAAATCATCTTGGCAACAGTTATAGATAACCCCAAATCAACTAATTTTGGAAGAACAAGAAAACAAACGGTATGAGCAAGTAACAGCAGCAGTACCAACAAAGTTGTTAAGTGGCAGTGAAAAACTCAAAGAAAATTGTTCAAGTAAAGCATTAGTACAACACATGACAGAAGCTAAACCCAGAACACAGCAAACAAAACACCAAAAAACCAAGCATGGTTTAACATCAATTAAAGTTGTGTCCATTCTAACCAAACCCATATTTTAAATATATGCATCCATTTGAATTAATCAAATGAAAGAAACCAAATATTAGATTAGAAATTATATAAACTAAATAAGAGATAGAAGCTCCAACCTTATTGATCACCAGCCCTTCACGTGTGTTAATGCTGAAGAATCGACACCATTAGCAGAGATGCATAAAACAGAAGAAGAATGAACAGTGATTGAGTACCGGATCAAGTAGTTAAATGCGGAGAGACAAAACAAAGAGAAAGATCCCACCACAAATTGCCCATATCACATAAATCATAACAGAAAAGAAACACCGATCATAAAGATGAGTTGTTTCTAAGAGCTCTTCTACGATCACGGGATAATTGGATAAGCTTTATAATTTTATCTCTGTGTATTTTTACTCTCGATTATAAAAATATAAATAGATAAAATTATAAAACAACTAATTTTGATGTCCGCGTAGAGTTTTTCTGTCTCTAATCTTTTCCTAGCCACTAGAGGGACACTCCGCTTTGACAAAATGCCAGACTCTTCAGAATGTTTCAAGAGTCTCCTCATAATTCCTACGTCTATCTCTTTGGAATCAGCAGGCCTGACCCCCACTAAATGTCACTTTTTTGAAAAATTATTAGCTATTTTTGGACAAATGTGTGGTGTCTTACGCTATTTATATACTGTTATTTTAATATTTATATTTTATTTTTGAGTTTTGAATAAAAAAATAATAAATAAAAAAAACTTAAATTAAAACATAAAAGAAAATAATACAAAATTTTAAAAAAATTATATTATTTCTGAGTTTTTAATAGAAAAAATAACAAAATTTAAAAAAAAAATATTACGTTTTTGAATTCTAATGAAAAGAAAATAAAAATATCACTTTTATAAATTTAATTTTCTAGTACATGTGATATACTAATTATAATTATAACTACTGAACTTACGAATCAAAAATATGCAAGATAAAATTAATTTTAATCAAAGAAAAAATTTCATAATCAAATACAAATATCCAAATAAATGTTAAACAAAAATTATTTCTATAAAATTATTGTCATATCATACTCAAAAGTCATTAAATATCATTTGTATTATTAATACTAACGGCGATTATTCATCAAAATCTTTCCCTTGCTTGTTCATGAAATGTCTAGCAGTGAATTGTTACAATTTTGATGTACGTCATTAAGCACGAAATTAAAATGAATCAGCCAAAATTCTACTCCATCTGTTAGCATTCGAAAATACATTTATTAGTCTGTAAAAACAATATTACAGCCATCTTTCATCACCTATACTAGGAGGAGAAAAAATATATATTTCATCATACAATTTCTGAATCAAGAAAAATATATGAGAAAATAATCATCTGCTGTTGAAAAGGAAAAATTTCTTGATCAATATTAATTGATGAATAATTTAGAAGATTTCGGCGATTAGTCAATACAAAGGAAATAGGGGGGAAACAAGAGAGAAGACCAAGTGTTCATCTGTACATAGCCATAAGATAATTTACAACTTCTACTAGATATCCTGTTTGTAATAGCCAAAACAGTGGATAACCAAAAGAGGAACTTTTCAAATCAATTAAAAGAGTAATGTACCACGGCAATGGTTCACAATTAAAATATCAAACGGGACACAAGACAGGAGGCATAACAAATAATGTCAGCCATATCAACTTGCAGATGACACAAAGTAAAAAGTTTGGATAATACTGCAAAATTGAGAATATGAGTTGTAATTTAAAATTTATTATATTGTAAGTTAAGAATAATATAGAAATTATAAAAATATTAATTATCCTAAAAAAAATTCCCGTTCAAATCATGTCAATTTTTAATGAAAATTTTTGACAGGAAAAGTAGTCAAGTTTTTTACCAATTTATTTTATTTTTCGTGTATTAAAAAACTCAGAAACACAAAAATTGGATAGAAAATTTAAGTTTTCCATCAATTTCTAATTATTTTTTTGTCTATTTTTAAACTCAGAAACAAAGTGTTAAAGTGAGTTATTTCACTCTAAGTATTGAAATAACAGTATATAAATAATATAAAATATCACGTAATAGATACCCAAGATCACTAAATAATTATCCCACATTTCTCCTCAAAATATCACATAATAGATACCCAATACCACTAAATAATTATCCCACATTTCTCCTCTTCGCACAAAATCTTTTATAAATAAATTAAATTTGACTCGTTAGTTCTAAATCTATTCAACTGTAATTAAAATAGAAAGTGAGTAGGGTTTCTTTCTAGGGGTGTACATGGTCGGTTTGATCGGTTTTTTGGAAAAAAAAATAACCAAATCATTTAAGTCAGTTATAAAAAATAAAAAACCAAAATCGCCCAAATTTTTACATCGTAATCGGTTATCGGTTTATTCGATTTCTGTTAAATTGGTCGGTTTATTCAGTTATTCGGTTCCGTAATTGATAATTTGATATTTATTATATTGCCAATTTTTCATAATAATTAATAAATCACTAACTCAATAACTACTAATTATAATAGAAGTTTTGTAAATTCGTCACAATAAAGACATATAATAAATATATAATTATATAAAATAAATATTTATTAAAAAGTATATAAATTATATTATAATTTTAAATTGTTCGGTCGATTTGGTCGGTTTCAGTTTTTTGAGAAGTCAAACCACACCGGCCGAACTAGTCTCGGTTTTTTAGTTTTATAGTGTTCGATTTTTTTGATTTTATGTTTTTCGGTTTGAAATAGTAACGATTTGGTTCGATCTGATCAATTTTTCAATTTTGATTGATTTTGTATACACCCCTGCTTCTTTCTACTGATACTCAAAGGGACCACATTTTTCTCTCTAGAGTTGGGCACGCCAATATGCCAGCCTCTTGCTTTGGAGTTTGGGCTTAGGATTTAATCAAGCGACTGGACCTCTCCAGGATCCTCCACTACAAATCTTCAATACACAGAAAGAACTGACATCTGGCTCAGATAATAACTGAACGGTTAGATTTATGCGTAAAATATCAGTATAGAGAACGGGAATTAATAATATATATTTATAAGGAAATAATTAAATTTATTTATCTATAATCTACGATTTATACTCTATTTATTTATATTCTAATTAAATAGATAATTTACTTTTTTTTACTTAAATATATTTTATTATCTTTATTTTATTTTTTTTCACTTCGATAATTTATTTTTTAATTTTTTCAATTAAATAAATAAACTATTAATTTTTTCTACTATAGTTCATGATTATGAAGGTGATGATGTTGTGTTCTTATCCTCCGCATTGATGGGGGTTATGGGGTTGAAGAAGATGAAAATAACTGGATAAAACTAGGGTTTTGATTTGCTTTAGTTTGTTGGTCCTCAATTGTAGAGAGATTGTTATTGTCGCCACTAACGAGTTGAGTGTGCTTCTCTTAAAAAAACAATGTGTAATATGAATTGTCAATTTTACTCTTACCGAATTAATTAATTATACACATTACTTGGACATGATCCCACTAAGGGAGTCACGTCAATAATTTTTAATGTACAGCCTCAAATAGGACGGAAATAAAAATAATAATATTTTATTCATCTAATTACAAAAAGTGAAAGATGAATCATCAAAGTAAAAAAATAATAATAGTTTAGAGTAGTAATATATATATATATTTCGAATTTTTCTATATTAAGTCAATTTTTAGTATTTATCAATTCAAATTAAAAATTGAAATTAGTATCATATTTTTATATAGAAAAAAAAAATTAGTATTATAATTTTATAAGAAAATAATCAAAATATGATCATCTTATCTTATATTAATTTGTTCATTTTATTCAAAAATTAAAATTAGTATCATAGTTTTATAAGAAAACATGAATGCGTAATATAATTTTATAAGAAAATAAAAATATGATCATCTTACCTAATACTAATTGATTTCTTTTATTCAAATATATTTATACAATAATACAAGTTTAAGTAAAATTATATTACTAATTCGATAATATAGTTTGAGAATAAAAAAAAATTATCACAAAATATTTTAAATCAAAGGTAAAAAAAAGTGCAAAAAATTTGTTATTTGTTTATGTGATTAAAATATTTTACATACTGGAAATAATATTACTTATTTAAAATATTATATAAAAAAATGTTAATAAGAAAAATATATATAATTTAAGAATCAAGAATATATTATATAGGGAGAAGTGGGGAAGGGATGACAGTATGATATAATGGGAGAAGTGGAGAAGGAAGGCTCAATGTCATCAAGGAAAAATTATTCTATGCACATGGGGTAGGATGAATAGTATGTTCTCCCTCTCACATGAGGGTGGGGGCCACGCGTGTTAGGATTCGTGCCACAACGCGTGGCCCCCACCCTCATGTGAGAGGGGGAGCAAACTGTTCATCCATGCTCCAGGGGCATGGAATAATTTCACGTCATCAAGTGATTGTTTTACATTTTTTGTGCCCTCTTTTATTGTTATATTACTATTTTGTTCTCTCTATTTGATATATATATATATATATATATATATGTATGGGGAAAATTAAGTTAAAACATGATTTAGTCAAGTTTGGGTAATGGTACTTAATAAAAATTTAAATGATGCAATTTTATATAAAATTTAAATTTTTTCTATAAAATTCAAAAATAAAATATTTAACTTTAAAAAGTAAAATTATGTCATTTATTAAATAGTCTTCGTTAAACTTGAGCCCTAATTAAAATATTGATATATATACATATATATATTCACAACATGGATCGGAAAGTGACAAATCATGAAACGTGATGTGCCTATTAATAAAGTAGTGCTGAAAGAATATGACAATATCCATTTGATTATAAAAAAGATGACCATCTCCCCATTCACCTAGCGGACAACTGTGGCCACATGCTCCTTTTCTCTTCTCTTGACCATTTATTTTAATTCCTCTCAAGTCCCAACAAATGCCTAGCGCCTAGCTCCAAATCCTCCGCCCAATGTCAACAAGATTCAATTGGAAATAATAAAAATAAAATAGTGTATAGAGTTAATTACGGCTTTGCCATTTTCCCAATAATATAATAATAATAGAAAAATTTTGGATCTAATTTTCCTTACCTTTCCGGGGCTTTCTTAACTAAAAAAAATGTTACAAATAAAGAATTTTTCTATTCTTTTCTATGTTTTTTTAATTTAAAAATAAGGTGTAAAGTGTAGCTTGCATCACCCTTTTCTATCCTACAAAATTTAAAAAGAGTAATTTTATGTGCAATACAAAAATACTACTCTATCCGTTTCATATTATTTGATTATTATTAATTTTTTAAAATCAATTTAAGATATTTTTAAACTCAAAATTGATATATATATTTTTAATTTCAATCAATAAAATGATAAATATTATAAATTATCTAAAAAGTATTATGTTCTATTATTTTATAATTTTGAATGATTAGTCTTAATTTTAAAATATTTTAAATTAATTTTAAAAAATTAATAATAATCGTACACTTTAAAACAGAGTGAGAAAGAGAGAGAGTATTTTATTTTTTTTGAGCCGGCGCGAACTCCCCCACATCCTTCCGGTCTTGATCAAGGATGTAGCCTCTACTCCCTGCCCCTAGTCTCGCTCTCCCTTATGCTCTTCTTTTTCCCCATTTTAAAATTTAAAATAAAATAGATACTAATTAATTTCCTGTTAAAAATTAAATCCATATCAACTCCGACTGAGCCGTTAATTTGTCCTGTCCCCTACAACAAACGTAAGCAAGCATACAACATTCCATGAAACTCAAAAACATAATAATATATACCTTGGTATGAAATTGAATTGGAATGGCCTTATTTAATCCGTAGGAAGGAAAAGACGATTGTTCTTGTGGCCCACTTGACACATATATATTACATCCTTTTGTTTTAGAAAAAGAGTATTATTTTATAAAAAAAAAATAAACATTAAAAAAATATTATTTTGTTTCATAATTATCCTTAAAACTAGTGGGTGTTGATTTGGTAATATTGACATAATTATGAAATTAAGTTGAGAATATTATTTTATTTTATATTAAAATTAATTAAAGAACTATTTTTCTTATGAAATAAAAAAAATATTTTTATGAGACAGAAGGTTATGTACATATATATATATATATATTTGTGTGCAGTTCTTCTTTGTAATTGTGACCAGGCAGACTGGCATAGCAATCAAACATCTGTGACTAAGCTATTAGCTTTTGATGTCAAATAAAGAGAACTTTTATTTTGAAACTCTTTTATTATTGAGAGCAAGGTCCAAGTGAATGCATAATACACCCTCCCTTGGAAGAAAAGAAAGAATAATGTTACTAGTTAATTAGAAACATTTGAATCTGGAAGTTTTTAACACAAGAGAGGGATGATGATGAAGAAATAAAAACAATGGAAAAGGGTTAATTGTTTTCCAGCACTCGTTCCATATATAGATAGATCTATGGATGGCCAGCCAAAGAAGAAAGGAACGAATAAATAATAGAATAGAGAAGAAAAGGGGGGGGGGGGGGGGGGGGGGGGGAAGAGAGGGAAAGAATAGTATGCTTGCTTGCCATTGGGCGAGTAGTTGTCCCACAGTAAACCTTGACCTTCCTACGGATTGGAAAACATGGTCAGCCGATTAGACCAAAAAGAAGGAAAAAGAAAGTAGGAGTGGACGATTGGACAACAAATCACATCCTATCAAATATTGTATAACCCTTAGCTTCCAACCCCGTCAAGAATAAAATACTCTTTACCCCGATAAAAAGAGAGTCGAGTAACCAAGTACTTTTGCAAGTTGCATTAAATAACACCCGTCTATGTGGCATGTGTAATTGAGAAAATAAAATAAAATATTTTAATAAAATATGAAAAACTTGAATGAGAAAAGATGAAAGAGAAAACAGGGATATAAAATAAGAGTCAGAATTTTTTTTTAAAATATTTGAATAAAAACTTGGATAAAAAAAGATAGAAGAGAAAATAAGGATTGAAAGTAGGAGAAAGAAAAGAAATCGTGACTGAAATGAGTTTGTTATGAGTTAATTATTGTGAAAAGATATTTTAACTAAAATATAATATAAAATAGATCAACATAGGTTGAGAGATCAAATCCTCCCTTTATTATATAGTAATAAACATCAATTAAAGAGAAAACAATTAAATGTACAAAACACAAGGAGATTATGTAAATGCAGTCCACATAGTTTATTAGAGAAACTGATCATATTTTAAACTAAGAAATTTATTTTTACAAGTAAAATTATTATTATTATAGTATAGAAAATATTCCCATTAAACAAATAGTGCATTATAATGCCGTATAACATAATACACTTGTCACTTTAATTGCCGGGCATTTCCGACCAAGTTTAGTGATACCATTCATAATAGTTATGGAGGGAAAAATGATATATCTCCAACCTTTTCCTAGCTGCATTTTAATCTGACAAGATTTGGTGTATAAATGTTTCTGAAGTCGTAAATTTTCAAGAACCAATACTCGTTTGATTTGCAAAAAGAACGAAAAAGATTTAGCAAAAAAAATAAAAAATGAAAAAGTAGGTTGAAGATTTGACGACGCCAAGGAAAAAGTGGACCCAAAAGCTGTAAATATGATTAATAAACATGTATTCACCGTATGAAAAAGGCGGCAATGAACATGGTGCTTTTAATTTCACCACCTATCCATGGACATTCGGCCATCATCATCATCTTCCATTTAATTGAAAAGCAAGAGGAGGCAGCAGTAGCAGCAAAGTAGATTCTCATCTTCATGTGTCATTCCTACCTTTAATTATCTCCACACAAACTCCAAGAATAAATGTAAAATAGGACAAGTACTGTATAAACAAACCAATAACAGAAAAAAGAAAAAAGAAACAAAGTGCGGCTCTTGCTCAAGTCACACACCCCAGACTAGGGCATCCAGATCTTGCAGCGCAGAGAAGCTTCCCATCACAGTGTTGTGTTGTTTTCCTCTCTAACTCCACCAGCTTAGACAGAGAGAATTCAGAACCATAACCTGAGAATGAATTGGGTGAAAGAAAAGAATATTAGACGAGCCCAGAAAACAACACAATGAGGGCTCACCATATGATCCTATTTTTGATTGTACCATTGGTTAAATCTTTCATTGTCCAGCCCACAAATGGCACACTGCCCAAGATTCAAGATTTGATCGGTGAAGAAAACTATAGAAGAATTTTGCACCAACCACTATTTCCGGTAAGTTCTTCACCACCTCCACCACCAGCAACTTCAGGTTTTCCAAATCTAGACCAGCCATTCTTCCCTGAAGTCCCCATTGGACCAACACCAGATCAGGCCCGGCAACTGCCAGCACCATCCAATGGCACTACAGTACCAAATCCAATTGCCCCACAGCCAGCCAAGACAACCAAAAACGTGGCAATTGCAATATCAGTTGGAATTGTCACACTGGGGATGTTGTCTGGATTAGCATTTTACCTATACAAGCATCAAGCAAACCATCACGGTGAATCCCAAAAACTTGATGGAGGCAACTCACAAAGTGTCAATGATGAATCAAGAATGCCATCATCTACTTTCCTCTACATTGGTACTGTTGAGCCTTCTAGCCAGGGAACCGTTATGGAGACAAATGGAGTAAATGGGTCACCTTATCATAAACTGAGTTCATCAAAAAGATCAGATCGATATAGGCCAAGTCCTGATCTTCAGCCACTTCCACCACTGAGTAACCCTCAACCCCTACCAAGCATGAATTCACCTCCGACCATGTCATCATCTGATGAAAAGAGTCATGATTCTGTATTCTATACACCACCGGGTTCCTCACCGAGCAATGAAGAAGGGTACTCAACTAGTTTGGGTAGGAGTCATTTGAGCAATAGTACAAGCTTGATAACCCAATCCAGAAGTGAACCTCATGTTACCAGCCCTGTACCTCATTCCAAGAGAACTTCACCAAAATCACGCCTTGCTGCTTCATCCCCTGACACAAAATATGCAATCATACCATCAATTAAGCAGGCTCCAGCTCCTCCTCCTCAGCCGCCGCCACCACCACCGCCGCCACCACCAATAGCTCCTTCAAGGCCAAATCAGCAGCAGCCTCAAGTTCTGTATAGGCAACCAACATTACCATATGCTCCCAGAAGGGCAAAATTTTCATCACCACCTCCACCGCTAGACCTGGCACATCTTCATTCAGTAGACAACCAATCGCAACAGACATCTAAAAACCCAATTCCACCACCTCCCCCGCCACCGCCATCAAGACCTCAGAAATTAGGGTCTTCAGAGATGAGTGTCCCCTCAATGGCTTTGCAAAAGTTGACAAACGTGCAATCAAGGAGTCCTATCCCCATAGCAGACTCGGGAATTGTGAAAATAAAGCCTGTCGAAGAAGAAAATAATGGTTCCAGTTCTTCAGAGAGGATTGATGCTGATGATATAGATGAATCAAAACCGAAACTGAAGCCTCTGCACTGGGACAAAGTAAGAGCAACCTCAGACAGAGTAACAGTGTGGGACCAGTTAAAATCAAGCTCCTTTCAGTAAGTAGAGCAATAGACACTTCATGGTACTTAGCTTTGATAGTCTGATGTACAATCTCTGATCTAACTACCTCTTTCTTTTTTGTAGATTGAATGAGGACATGATGGAATCACTTTTTGGATGTAATTCTGCCAGTTCAAATTCGGTTCCAAAGGAAGCAACACGAAAATCTGTACTACCACCAGTTGAACAGGAGAACAGAGTATTGGACCCAAAAAAGTCACAGAACATTGCCATTCTGTTAAGAGTATTGAATGTGACACAGGATGAGGTTACTGAGGCACTTCTAGATGGTATGTTATTTACTCTCTCTTGTGCCCAGGTAAAAATGATTTAATAGCTTCTGCAGAAAAAAAAGTACGGAAATTAGGGTAGAAAAATTGTCTTCACCATTTTAATACATGGCATTATGCACCGATACTGTTAGAGAAGATCTTCTACTGCCTACTTTCATTCTCCTTGTTGGCATAGTTAACATTAGTTAAAGCCACTATCCTTCATTTATCTTTCTAGTGATTATACCAACGGAATACCTCATGACCAATTCTTTCCTCAATCTGGTTGTAAGCCTGTGACCTAGTGTTGCCCCTAGAACCAAATGCCTCTAGAGTAAGGTTCCATGCAACTTCTTTATAGCATGCAAAAAATTGTACATATCCTCAATAATAAATTTACAAAAATATTCAAAACTGATCCCAACTTTTTTAAGCTCCAAAATTTACCAAACTACTGAATCAAAACAAAGAATCAAGTGTTTTGGTAACCCAATGAAAAATTAGCAGACCCTAGATGCTGCAGCTCACATACGTATAAGTAAATAGGTGAGAAACTCAATATAGCTCAGTTCACACTATGTACACAAGTAGGTGGATAACATGCAAATAAATTTGTTTAGAGAGAGTGAAATCCTCCAGCAATGAAAAGAATTGAGAAACCAGTTACCAAGTCAAGGTGCACATAAAAGGATAGTTTCTGACAGACAAACTATCTCTATACTACGACTCCTGCAATTTACACAAGCATCATTGTTTTATCTTTTGTTTTAGCTTTTTTTCCCCCTCCAATACTACACTTTTCTTTTCCAGTTTCAGCCAGAGCTAATTCCAAGGTTACCTTTTCTTTCATTTCCTATATTAATCCACAAGCATGCTTATCCTATCTGATGCCTTAAAGAACCATTTTAAAAGAGTTGTGATTGCCTTCATATTATCTGTTGAATAAAAACTAAGGTAAAAGTTGTATATGACATATAAGGGGAAATTTTGTTTTTGTTAGCTGTAATGCATATGATCATTCTTAGCTTCTTATCCTATAGATCAGGAGCAAGAGCATACTACAAGTGTACTGGTGAACTGACAAGACATAGTAACTGAGTTCAATAGCCAAACCACATCATCAGTTCAAACATTATATGTGCGGGTGTTGGGGGAGGGGTCTTTATGTGGTGTGATGGAAACACGATGTTAATATATTGTGAATATTAAACAACTAATAGGAAAGAGAAACATGTCCATGAATCAATGTTTTCCGACTGCCTCATCAGAAGTTGTTTTGGTGCAACAGGAAATTCGGAAGGGTTAGGTGCCGACCTCTTGGAAACTTTGGTCAAGATGGCTCCAACAAAGGAGGAAGAGATAAAACTTAGAGACTACAGAGGTGACATGTCAAAACTAGGGTCTGCAGAGCGTTTTCTGAAGTCAATTCTTGATGTACCATTTGCCTTTAAAAGAGTGGAAGTCATGCTATACAGAGCAAACTTTGATACAGAAGTAAAATACTTGAGTAATTCCTTCCAAACCCTAGAGGTATTCAATACCCTCTTAACTCCATTTGCTGAAATGTTTCATGCATAAAAATTAATTTTTGTGTCACTATAACTTGATATCATAATACCTTAGAAGAATTTGGATGCTATCAAATAGTTGTGAATTAGAATCTGAGCTAGTTCAAATATATGATCCTTAAATGTCAAAATCTCTTCATTTTATAAACACTCATATTTGCAAGCTTGCTCATTACAAAAACATTGATCAGGCAGCAGGTGAAGAATTGAAGAACAGTAGGTTATTCCTCAAACTCCTTGAAGCTGTTCTGAGGACAGGAAACCGCATGAATGTTGGCACTAATCGTGGCGATGCTAGAGCTTTTAAACTTGATACATTGTTGAAACTAGTAGATATAAAGGGAACGGATGGGAAGACCACCTTGCTCCACTTTGTGGTCCAAGAGATCATCAGGTCGGAAGGCACAGGTTCTGACCCTACTACTGAAATTCTTCCAAATAAAATGAGTTTCAGAGTGAAGGAAGAGGATTTCAAGAAGAAAGGATTACAGATTGTTGCAGGATTGTGCAGAGAACTGGGCAATGTCAAGAAAGCAGCAGGGATGGACGCAGATGTCTTGAGCAGCTATGTTTCGAAGCTTGAAATGGGGCTTGAGAAAGTCGGATTGGTCTTGCAATATGAGAAACCAAACATGCAAGTAAAGTTCTTTGAGTCTTTGAAAATGTTTCTTAGAGAGGCCGAAGAGGAAATCATTAGAATTAAGTCAGATGAAAGAAAGGTCTTATCCTTGGTGAAAGAAGTCACGGCGTATTTTCATGGTGACACTGTGAAAGAGGAAGCCCATCCTTTCAGAATATTCATGATCGTCAGGGATTTTCTATCTATAATGGATAATGTGTGCAAGGAAGTGGGGAGGATACAGGACAAAATAATGGTAGGTTCTGCAAGATCATTCAGGATAACTGCAACAGCATCACTACCAGTCCTAAACAGATACAATGTGCATCAAGATAGAAGTTCAGAAGAAGAGAGCTTGTCACCATGAGATAATGTGCATATGATGCACTGGAGTTTCATCAGATTACAATCACAGGCTCAGTGCATTTGCTGCAAGTATGTTTAAGGAGTAGTCTGATTGTACAGAAGGAGCTTGTGATTATCAAGAGGATAAAAGATCGCATGTATAAAAATAAGACTCGCCTCAAAATTTTGGTTTTATCCATTAGATGAAGTTATCGTGGAAAGGAAACTGAGGAGAGTTTGAGAGTTAAGGTCGAATAGCAAATACACGAAGAATAGGATGAAGGAAGAAATTCGAAGTTACTTCCAGATATGAGAATATAATCTGGAACTAAAAGAAAATTCTACAACCAGTAGCAAGCTTTCATGGGTTGCTAAATGAAGGTTAAGATCAGCTATGTTTTAGAAATATCATCAATACAAATCCATAGTTAAGGTAGCATTCTCATTTACACACATCTTCCAGACAACATAAAAATTTTGATTCCAGGTCTCGTGTTATAATCTGAATTTTGTATTCTTAATTATCTTATTCAGTCAGTATAAGGAAATTCTTTTGCTTTTATCATGTAAATCTCTTTTCAGCCTTTTTCGATTCTCTGGTACTGCTCTTGTTCTTTTGACATAGTTATTAGAAGATTTCACAATATTCAATGCATTGCACCAACAATGGAAACATAATGCTTTTAAGTATATTTTCTTTTTTAAAAAGGAAAATTTGGGAGATTGAGAAATCAGGACATTGAGCTTAAGCATATTAAAAAGTTACCCAGATAGATTGACATAGAGAACTCCACATGCATGCAGTTATGAACACCAAGTGACTGTAAAAATGCCGCCATCAAGAATGAATTTACAAACCTGTGTATCAAGATTTGTAAATACGTAACCAAATCAGCCCTTTGAAACGAAAACCTTGGTGAGCTCTGATTCATGGTTTTAGGTGAAATTAACGAAAATTGGGAAAATTTTCAAGAAGGAATAAAGATGAAAAAGAACTCACTTCTGATACGAATAAGCGATGTCCGACTCCCGCCCGACTATTACCGAATGGAAGAGAGGTTTTGACGATTGGGATTAATGAATTCCCTCTAATAAATCTTGTATTCGAAAAGCAAGACAGCTTCATATGTCGTTTTATTTTCTTACACTGTTTACTACAAGTACTATGCGAAAGTTAAGAGCTTTTCATTTTTAGCTTTTTTTTCTTCTGGTGCAGAAGAGAAATGTTATTTGTCAAAATTAAATTTCATAATACTCCTTCCGTCCGACCACTAAAGTCATAATTTTTTTGTGAAAATTGATATTTTCACAATGTCTCGTTCTTATAATGTGGGCTTCACTTATTGTTTATATGGGAGAGTTTTATGAAAATATTATATTTTTTTGTAAAAATATTAATTCTCTTTTCTTTCTTTTTTCCAAAAAGGATGAGTTATTAAAGTAATTAAGGTAAGTATGTTATTTAATGAAATTTATTAAAATAAAATAAATAAAAACACTCATCACTTTATGTAATTTTATAGAATCATTAAAGATAAATTTAATTTTTTATATTTTATTTTTGTTAATTCACACAAATAATATTTTTCACTTTTATTCACAGTAACAAAAGTTGACAACATCATCTAAACTCTCGAGTAGTCTTCCAAAATTAAACATATATTTTCTGTCGTTTTTAGTGAATATAAAAATATTTAAATGCAATGGGTGTACTACATTTTTTTCTTTTGAGTACATTCCATTTTATTTTTATTTAATGGATTTCCAAAATTGTTGGGTGTGCTGTGGATCTCAAAAGGGTGCGTGATTGGACTAGAGGAGGAGGAGCGTCCGGCAGGATATAATAAGAAAGAATATTGGCAGTCACAATTGGGTTGTGTGGGGCATCCATTCAACACGTGAATACGCTCCCTGGCCCCTGGCTGTAATCATGGTCACGTATGATTGATTCAAATTTTCTCATTTATTATTTCTCATTTATATGTGATCTAAATATATTCAATCAAAATCCATGTCTCCAGCTAAACAAAAAACTCCTAATCTTATTTCAGTTACATTCTCGGGCACAAAACTATACTCTACCGGTCTACCCTACAGTATAGTACAGATATTGGTTTGTTCGTCAAATGCCTCCTTCTTGTTTCTGCGGTTAATGCATCGTATGTGTTATGTTTTGGTTAGTGGGAAAGAAAAATTAGGAGGTGATGGATAATAGGAGTGAAAAAGGAAAAAAATAGGGATACGTGTATTAGGATAAAAGTTAAAAAAATATAATCCAAAAAAATAATTATTTTTATTACTCTCTCTTAATAATATAAATATATTGTCGGAAAAACAGCCAGATATTTGTCCTTGGTAAAAGTTTAAGTAACCAATACAAAAAAAGCTACCACGAATGTATAGAAATCGACAAGAGAATTCATTCAGGCTGTAGTGATTGCTGGGAATTTTAGCAAGTTATTCATCTGAGTAATACAAGAAATATACAAGCTTGGGAAGTGTTCTGCTGCTGATGGTGGCTAATAAATGAATCAAAAGTACTAGTGTAAGTTTGGACATTTACAGATTCCGTTACCACTTTGAGATGGGAGAATGATAATAATGAGAACAAGAGCAAAACAGCTTACTCATGCTCCAAACTCTTGCAGTCGGTATTTCTTTCAATGAACCAAAAAAAGAGAGGTTAAAAGGATAACAATTAACTCGAGTTTAACTTTAAAAGAATGATTATATGAGTAATATTACCTGTTTATATTCCATTAGATGTTCTCATTTTATTAAACAAAAAATTAAGTACCAAGCTAAATTTGTAGCGTATTCCATGCAACTATATTAATGAATATTTGTTTGCTCTAAATTTAGACGGACTCCGCTTAATATATTTTTAAAGATAATTTAGCTTGTATTACATATTTTATATTGTGCTAATGTATTTTTATATATCTTTTTTAGAATAAAAAAATATCTTGGGTGAAATATATGCTTTTGAGGATTAATGGAGTAAGCTGCATCGCATTAGACCAAAAAACTCTCCTAGGATGGTTGCACAATTAATTACTTTCCTTAATACATGAACATAATAATCCCATAGCATTTGGAGAATTTTAAGGGAATACTGGGAACAATGTACAACATAAAAGATGGGAGGAGTACATAACATGGTAGATGCACTACGTATATATAACCGCTAAAAATAAAATTCCCTCAATATCTCATTCGTTGATTTGGCGCCCTGGCGGCCGAAACCGCTCTGCTCCTCTCTCCACATTTTAGCATCATTTTCTCTCTCCAAATTCCTCCCTCAATTTCAACATCACCTCAGATTTATTAGCCGTTATAATCTTCACATACCCTCTTCCTTTCTGGGTCAATTTGTAAGATTTTGATGCTAGCTAGTATCAGTATGAAGGGCTCTGACACTTCATTTTCTCTTCCCAGTCTTTTTTGTCAAGAAGATGAGTCTTGTTTGAATGAACTTGAGGAGCCAGATATGACCTTAAATTCATCATTTTGTTTCTCTCAATCAGATGATGAGTATATGCAAACGTTGATTGAAAAAGAGACCACCTTTGAATCGAATTGCTTGGACAAAAGTAAAAGCTTGTTAAAATGTGCTCGCTTGGATGCAATCGAATGGACTCTCAATGTTTATTCCCTCTTTCTCTTTTTTCTGTTTTATTTTGCTCTGATTTTTGTTTGGGTTGCTGAGTTTTTCTGGTTTTTATGCAGACAAGATCATTTTTTGGGTTTCACCTCCGTACAGCTTATCTGTCCTTGACATATTTTGATCGGTTTTTCTCAAGGCGACCCATTGATGTAAACATCTTTCTCTCTTTCTCCCCCTCTCTATATATGGTTATATATAAACTTTATATATCCATTGATTATGATTTTGGAATGTTATTGATTGATGTTTGATAGAATGGGAAAGTATGGGCTATTCGATTATTAGCAGTGGCATGTTTATCATTGGCGGCAAAGATGGAAGAAAGAAAAGTACCAGCATTAAGTGAATATTATGTGGATGAATACAATTTTGAAAGCAATGTCATTCAAAGAATGGAACTATTGGTGTTGAATACTTTGGAATGGAAAATGGGATCGGTCACCCCTTTTGAGTTTCTGCACTATTTCATCACTAAGTTCTGTGATGTCTCTAGCCCTCCTAAAGACTTGGTTACAAGGGCTGTTGAACTCATTTACTCTATAATGAAAGGTAAACTACAATTTATCAGGTTCAGTTCCAATTTGGTTTTCAAATTTATCACTTGTTTATGCATTTGTGTTCTTAATTCTTGATACAGAGATTAGTTTGATGGATCATCGACCATCTGTTATTGCGGCAGCTGCTGTCTTAGCAGCTAGTGATGATCAATTAACAAGAAAAACAATTGAGTTCAAGTTTAATGTGATTTCCTCTTGGGGGTTTGTAGAAAAAGTGAGTTTTTTTTTTGCTTTACTCATTTGAAGTTTTTCTAGTCTGCTTAGTGATATGACAGTTTATGGCCACCCCTGATTAATTCCTGGCACATCAACAGGAGCATCTATTTTCCTGCTATAATCTATTGGTCGAGATAGAGATGGAAAAATATAAGACTCCCAAGTCTTCAATTTCCTCAAACACATGGCCATTTCATTCAAGCTCTGGGGATGTTCTTCATAATTCTTCAGTCACCTTCGGTGTTGGTACGAAGAGAAAGCTAACATATAATGTTGATTATGAGAAACAGAGTCCTCTGCAGAAGATTCATCGTGCGTAGTGGATGATGTCATTTAGAGAAGATCGATTTGTTTCCTTTGATTGGATTACGGTATGCATTGTTTCAACAATAGAAGATATGAAGAAGATATATTAGTAATAACTATCACATTGCATTATAGGTTTACATTAATCTACCAACTTATGGTATGATATGGAGTTGATGAGGGTTCCATTTTCCAATACCCAACAAAAATCCCAAAGCCAACGACAACCAAGCAAATTGCTAAAGGAAGTTAATAATAATGAGCGGTTAACCTTAGAGCATACAGTAAGAAGTAAAGTACTACAAAAGCCATTTTTGGATTAAGTGAGGGCTAAAGGAAAGTCCACAAGGCATTGAAGAATGTTTTTTAATAGGGATTCTTAGTAGTGTTTGCTTTCCTGATTAATGATTTTAGTGCTCAACCACTTTCCGATTTGTATTTCTTTTAAGTTCTCTTGTTTTTTTTTAAAAAAATGAGGGGACTGTGTATTCATGTTTACGTGCACATCATCTTTTGTAGGTGGGCTGGGATGCTTCCTTTGTCTTTCAACTGGCTGAGAGGCAAGAGGATTGAGGAATTAAGAGTTGTTTTTCTGTAATTTGATTAAACTGTGGGTTGCGTTTGGGCCATCAAATAGTATGTAAAAAGGTGAATGTGATGGGATTTGTTTGACTGTTGTTGGTTGCTTTTTGATGGGGTGGGGGGAAGGAAGCTTCTCTGCTCTTTCCAGTTTGTTTTTTTTGGCTGTGTTTGGGGTCATGAAGGCCAGAAAAAATCAGATTGGGAATCAAAGGACCTCTTCTTTATCATTTTGCCAATATTATATATTTATTTTATTATTATTAGGATTAGTATTATTTATGGATGAAACTTTCTGGTTGAGTTGCATTTAAATAAAATTATAATGTTGCGTTTGGATCGAAGAAATGGAATAGAGAAAGGAATATAATAATTTTAAGGTATTTCAAATATATGTTTGATTGTTGGTGAAAGTGAGTGATATAATATGATGGTAAAATTATCATACATATTCATTCCATTGGAATGAATTTTATTCCACCACATCTCATATGGAATAAAAATCAAAATGGATGGAATGAATTTTCATTCCACTAGAATGATTTATCTTCCAAAATGATCATCCAATACACTGTTTTTCGTTACATTCTTTTTTTTTTTTTATTCCCTCAATCCAAACGTAGCATAAAAACCTAGATTAAATGATATTCCTCACATGAGAGAAGGCAAAGCCATTTGAGGTATGTAGGTAGAACTAATACAATAATTTAATAAGGAACAACATTCAGGCTAAAGGGGCAAAATTCATTGTTGCAGTGCTACAGTATTTTCATTCTTGAAGTACGTAGTTCATATAGAGCTCAAGTGATGAACTGTCTGCCAACTGCAGAAGGCCTTTGATCTTATACTATCTTCTTGAAAGGAATTTTTAATTTTTTTTGGGGCGGGGTAGGGTAAAAGTGACAATTAAACATTCCCATAATGTTTCCAAATCGATAAAGATTGGTCTGACATAAAATGCAATAGAATTTTTTTCAAATGTGAATTATTATTATAGGTGTAACGTGTCCTGTCAAAAAGAAAGAATTTTATATATTTTACATATTTACTATTTCGTTGCACCAAAGAAAATAAGACAGGAATCTATGAACTCATTGTTCTGTTACAAAAGATTTTCTTTTTTAATACACCATGTACATAACTAATATACCTGGCAAAGGGTAATATTCATAATTTTTTTTTGTATTATTATTCAATATCACAAGTTAAAATCTACTCTTATATTCTTCATAATTTTTTATTTGATTCATTTTTTAAGTTAATATTTTTTTTGTCATCAATATTAAATAATAAAAATAAGAAGAAGAAAAAAAAAAAAAAATTAGGCCACGGGCCTAGCTACCCCGGGCTAGGCCAAAAACAGGTCAAACCAAGATGCCCAATTTTTTTTGAATTGAAAAATAAAAGCTCATAACTCAATTTTTTTTTGTATTATTATTCAATATCACAAATTAAAATTTACTCTTATATTCTTCATAATTTCCTATTTGATTCATTTTTTAAGTTAATATTTTTTTTGTCATCAATATCAAATAATAAAAATAAGAAGAAAAAAAATTGGCCAAAAACAGGCCAGACCAAGACGCCTAATTTTTTTTGAACTGAAAAATAGAAGCTCATAACTCAATTTTTCTGAGTTAACCCGACCTGCCACGCGAGCCCAAGCCTATTTTGTCAGGTCTGATAACTAAGGATCATAAATTTAATTGGCTCAGTTTTAATTAGTTCATCGCCAATGCAAAAGTAATAAGATGTAGACATTAAATATCTTGAAGTTAGTTTAGAGTAGATTTAAATATTATTAATTGCACTGTTGGCGGAATATATTTCTAAATAACGTTAATTTAAAATATCTCTAGAAGTATAATTTTTTGACGCGTACTTTAAAAAAACTTAAAATATCTCTAGAAAGTATTTTTAATGCCCCCTCCTTTTTAGTTTTGTAAATTATTTTTTCAAATATACAAATATTAATATTTGATAAAAATATTAACAACAAAAGCTATAACAATTATTTATTAAGGAATATAGAAATGAAAAAAAAAAAATCGTTTTGGGAGCGGCTCTCTGTCTCTTAGAGGTGTTATTCCATGGCATAATTTTTCCGATCTCTTATTTTGGCTTCGAAAATAAAATTGGGCGGCATAGCACCATTTTCAAATTATAAAATTATAAAAATAACAGCAACTTGTAGTTTACCCAACTAACAGGCCAACCATAAAAACCTGTCAATACGGTCAAACCCATCAACGTATAGCATTCGTCTTTCACTTGGGACCACATTACCGATCCGTAAAACTAAACTTTCGCCTGCTGCCAAAACCCAAAAGTAAAACGAAACGAATCTGATTAGTTCACTTCAGTAGAGAAATGGAGAAGAGGCTGCGTTCATCACTTCAAACCTCCGCCGAGGAATTCCTCATATCGGCAACCAAATTAGGGTTGAAGTCTGCTAAACCCTCACTCAAAACGCTAATCCACACACTCACCTCATCCTCTACGCTCACTTCTTCTCTCCCACTCTCTCTCCACCAATTCATTTCCCAATCAATCACCAAACTCAAACAATTAACGGACTCAGCCACCGCAGATGTCATCAAATCGCCTCCGTCACCGCCAACTAAGCGCCACCGTAGATCTTCACGCCACTCCCAAAATAATGACGAATCAGGTACGAGGGATAAACGTGAAGATGCTAAGAAATGTCTTGTTGAAAATCTTCAGATTTATGCTTGCGTGGCTCTTATATGTGTTTCTCATCCGAAAAAGGCGTTTTTGCCTTCGGATTTATTGCCTGCTGCTCGTGAATTGCATGATAACTTGATTTTATTTGAGTTTGATTCCGTTTTGATGTTGGAGGTTTCAATTTTGTGTGAGGAGTGGTGGAGGGAAAATCTTCCAGGTAGGGAAACCCTAATTTCGCAGTCAATACCGGTTTTGTTGTCAAGATCATTGACATTGAAGAAGAAAGTGGATGTGCATAAAGTTTATGCCCTTCGTGAGGCATTCACATTGTTTGATTTTGAGGATGAGAGTATTGAGGATTTGAAGCTTTTGCTAATTAGGTGTTTAATTGCGCCGTTGTATTTAAAGACAGCTGATGGAAAGAAGTTTGTGGCATTTATGTTTGGTTTGAGTGGTCAGTTAGTTAAGGAATCTTTGGCAATGATTAGGTCTCAGATTCCCTACGGAAGGAAGTCTATGTTGGAGGCCTACGCGGAGATTGTTTTTAGAGCTTGGAAGATTGGGAATAGGGGGTCAAGGGAGGAGATTGAGAATGGATTTTTGCAAGGATTGGTTGAAAGTGCAATACATGCTAGTTCAGTCCCATTTGGTGCCTCTATCAGGAGGGTCTTGGGGGGATTTATAAGCCAGAGAACAACTGATGGCGTCGAGAAGCTCCTCTTTCGCCTTGCTGAGCCTGTTATATTTCGATCTCTACAGGTGTGCTGCATATTTTGGCCTACTTTCTATTATTGCTAATTAAGGCAGTAGATTGTTTTTGTACAGCTTGATATTTTTACTGTTATTAGTTTTCTGTTAATTTTTTGTTTTTCTCAAGTTTAAAACCTGTTCTTGTGCTTGATAAGAGTAAGTGAGATTGAATTTATTGGTCATTCATTCATTATAGCTTTAATGGATGCATTAGAGAAACTTATCAATCTCACTGTACCTTACTATATTAGGAGTATTATATAAAATTATTAATGCCGCTAGGCAATATTTGGCAGGTTGCAAACTCAAATGTACGCCAAAACGCACTACACTTACTTTTAGACCTGTTTCCTCTTGAAGACCCTGATGCTACAAAAGAAGGGAAAGATATATTGCTTGAGAAACAGTTCTTTTTATTGGGGAAACTGCATACAGATGAATGTCCAGCTGTAAGAGTAGTAGCAGTAGAAGGTTCTTGTCGCTTGCTTCATTTGTTTTGGGAAATTATTACGTCGTCAACCATAACGAAATTCCTAACCAAAGTTTTTGATGATATGACACATGACACGTCTAAGGAGGTCAGGCTTTCCACAGTGGATGGCATTATATATTTACTTGGTAATCCTCAATCTCATGAGATTCTTAAAGTGCTTCTACCCAGATTGGGTCATCTGATTTTGGATTCTTCCCTTTCTGTACGTGCTGCTGCTGTAGATCTCCTCCTCCTTTTAAGGGATATTCGAAATTTTCAGTTTCACAAGGTACATGTCAGTCTTTGGATTATATTTCATTAATCGCTATATGCATGCCCCCTTTTTCTTGTTAGTTAATTAATGTTTCTACAGGTGGTGCGCTTAGATGTACTATTATCGACACTTGCAAATGATCAACAACTTGTTGCTCAGAAAATCACTAAACTTCTTATACCATCATACTTCCCTTCCACAGTAACTCCGGAAGAAGCATGTAACCGCTGTGTCACACTTATAAAAAGGTCTCCAAAAGCTGGAGCAAGGTTCTGTGAATTTGCTTTATCTGAAGGAGCATCTCTGCAGTCTCTCATGGAACTTCTAAAAGTTTTTATCAGATTGGCTCTGTCACCTGATCAGCTGGAGGCAGATCAACTTGATGCTTTACTTTTTGCTTCTGCCTGCATTTGCAACAATTTAGCGAGTGAGGCATCTTACAAAGCTGCCCTTAAGCAGGAGTTATCTGGTGAAAAGCTGAAACGGTTGTTTGCTGCTTCGTCTACAGGGCGTGCTCAATCTTCTGTATGCAACATTGTTTCAACAATCTCTCCTGATGGTGTAGATGGTTGTATTGAAGATTGCATGGGCTTGGTCACAAATTGTAGTGGTTCATTTGATAATGTGGAAAGGCAAGCTGAAGTGAGGTCTGCCCACAAGATGATGCTATCTTGTAATTGCTTCGATTATATGTTTGAAACTCTAGCAAAGCTCCTGCAAAAAACAGCTAATGGATGCCACCTCAAATTTGGTGTAGAAAAACTTAAACACAATTTTCCCTCGACGAAACCAAGGAATACTAAATCCTCTATCAAAATTTCAGCAAAACTGAAGCAAACCATTGGGAAAAAGTCCTCTAATAGTTCTACAAGTAGGTTTGAGGAGGATTATGCAATTGCTGCAGGAATCAGCTGGCAAATAAAGGACTTGCTTACATCTGAGGACACAAGGAAAGCGATGCTGGAGTCGGGAGTTCTGGAAATTGCATTCTTTTCTTTAAAGGTCATTTCTGAGGTCAGCATTGTGCAGAGTAAGCAGTGTGATTATGTAAACACGTATCCAGTTTTAGCATATACAGCTCTTGCTTTGCATATTTCCTTTAAAGCTGTTACATTTAATGGTATCGACAATCAAGGTACCAAGGCAAAGGAATGCTATGGGAGATCATCTTCAGAGGCAAGTGATAATTGCATCACAAGTTTTCTACTGTAATTGCTTATTGATATGGTCAAAAAATTTCCGTATATGTTGTTTGCCTTTGTATTTCTTTATTTGGTTATGCACAACTATTTTTGCTTGTTAATATGGTCTATGACAGTATCTCGAATATTATAACCATATCATTTCTTCAGTAAGGACACTGGTGGCATTTTTTTTCCTTCTAATTTGTTATCATTTGGTGCTTTTGTATCTAGTTTGGACACTGAAGAATGTTTTGTTTTGTTGCTGATGCTCATCTAATTGTTTTTTTTTCCCTTCCCGTTTTGGTTGCAGCAAACTTTGTTGGACCAGACAATGGATCATCTACTGAGCTGCACAAGTAAATTAATTGGTGAAGCTGACTCGGTAAAGTCTAGCAAGTTGCCTCAGGAATCTAGGCATACCAACAACAGAGTCCATCGCGGTGGACAGAAGCACAGAGAATTTCAAGCTGATGTTTCCAGCCCAAGCGATGGTGGTAAGTGGTTGTGGTGAATTCACAAATGCCTAGTTCATAGATAAACACATGCTGAATAAATCACCATATAATCTCTTTGGCCAAACTGTATGTTTGTCAATATAAGATGCTATTGCCATAAAACTGTAAACAATAGAGCTGAAACTAGTCCAGTTAACACTGGAGTCGCTGTGCCTCAAGTGATGCCCTAAACATCCATACAAGATGGGGAAAAGGGAAGGAACTATTTCCTAATGCAGCTGATTTTGGTCTCTTGCATGACAGCTTTTCTTGATGCATCTTTTTTGCTTTTATTTTTGATGTGTGAAATTTTCTTGATAAATTATAGACAACATATTAAATACAACTCTGTCATGACTGTCATTTCAAAAAGGACATGGCTCTGCAATTAATGGGTTTCATTTTTTTTTTTTTTTTTTTTTTTTTTGATAAAGAACTTGTAATGCAAATGGACTTTGAAATATCAATTTTGATTATAGAGGATCACTGAGATGGTTATTATAATAGAGCTCACATGCAAAAGTAAGATGATTTTGCTCTAATACTTTTCTTTTAGCCGTCCTTCATATTTCTAGTCTCCTATATTGAACTTAAAAAGAGTTTCCATTCTCCAGTATGTTCCATTAAGAAAAAAAGTCGTCTGTATTTCTCCTGTGCACTTTCTAGTGCTAGATTTCTTATCAAATATGTTCCTATATATTCTTATAGTGATGCATCTTTTCTGCATATGGATACAAAATTGAGTTTAGTACTTGGCTTTCATGTAGGATCAATAGCAAAAAGGGTATCAAATATGGTGAAGATGCTAAGTGCAATTCTCAAGTTTATTGTTGATGCCTCCACAATGGAACTTGTTTCTCACAGTCAAACAAGGTGCTTGAACTTTGCACTCGAATACCTTGAATTCATCATCTCCAGTTTAAGGCAACATTCTCGGGACCACCTGCAGTTTAAGGAAGATGACCTGAAAGAAACGTTTCTCTGCGCAAAGAGTTCTTTCACCTATGCAACCAAGTTGCTCAATCTAGTCCTTAAAGGCTCCTGTGAAACTTCACCACCTCAGCCTGAAGCTTGCATTCTTTCCAATAAACTTCTTGATCTAAATATTTCTGTTGAAGAACACATGGGGTCTGGATATGCAGCACGTATTGTTGCGGCAGCAAAACCATGGTTGCCTGATCTAATTCTAGGATTGGGATCCTGGAACATACTGAAGCAGTCTCCAAGAAAGAATACGCGTTACTTCGGGCCTGATCACGTTAAATCTAGTTTCCCTGCATGGCCCACACTGTTAGCGAAGGTTGAGCTAATAGAGATAGGCTTGGAAGGTGCCGATGATGATACAGTAAATTCAGAGGAATTTCCTGCTTTCAGAAAACTTGTGGGGATGATGATTCAGCTGTTGAGAGCTAACCATGACATATTAGATGCAGTTGGAGTAATTTTCTTGACTGGTTCAATAGTTGGCTTGGAGAGGAAGGACTTCCAGTTGGTATTGGGACTTCTGCACTTTGTTTGTGCAAAGTTAGTTGGGCACGACAGAGAGTGGGGAGAACTTAAGATGATGTTAGAATCTATTCAAGATATCTACCCTCAAATAGAGAGAGAAGCTGAGGATCCTAGCAATGGCGAGGACGGACTTCAGAAATTACGGAGTGCAAGAGAATTGCTTGAACCTATTTGGATGCGTCATTTATTTGAAACTGGCAGGGAACCAATGGAGGAAAAATAATTGGGGATTTTTGTTTTAAGTGTCTGTAGAGAAGAAAATTCATGAAACCTGTATAGGTGAAGCAAAAAACTTTTCTTTCATGGCCAAGGAGGCAAGGACTGTAAAAACTAAATTCCATCAATGTAATTCCCATAATGTTATGAGCCATCTTGTTCCTGTCATATGCTAATTTAGTTTACGGACCCTAAAATAATGTTACAAAGTGTAATGTCTGGATGAAATTATTGAGATGCATGGTTATGGAAAATGTTTTTTGTTTTTTGACTGATTGCTCTTCACTCTTCAGGTCTATTTAAGTTTTATTACTCTTGTTCCCAAAACCCTAAACTTAAAAAGGCCGAGATAAATGTCGTTAGCGATGTCAAGTCACTATCACTATGAAAACCAGTTCTTCAGTTATAAGCTATAACTGAGACAATCCCTTCCATATTCAGAACGAGGATAGTCATCAGAAAATATATAAAGGTGTTCTACATCGAAGTAAAATAAAACAATCCGAAACTTTACATAGATACAGTTCATAACTGGATGACCAATGGTTACATGTCAGTCAGCCAAACTTACAACAAATAGCTGCTACTGGAAAATTACCTACAAGAGGGAGCAGCCTTGCACTGATCTAGACTTGCCTAAAATGATGCTTGAGAAACTTAATATGTTGCATGTCATCAGGAAGATATATAACGCCAACTTTGCCTGCATTCCTCTAGGTTGCCAGAAAACCAAAAAAGAAAGGGAAATGTGGGAACTTTACAAGAAGATGCCGTTGGAAGTTGAACTGGTGGTTGTAAGATTCCAATTTTTCATCTTTTTTCACTCATCTAGACAACCAAACAAGCTAAAAACGATCCTATACCTGTCAGTTGTGATGTTTCAATACAAGAAGCCTAAAAACTAAGGGTTCTACATACAGTTCCAAAGGTAGAATTTCTTACTTCATTTAATATTTTCAACGGGGATCATCTTTACGACAACAGCTATTGGCATGCTCAAAAATCCAAGAAATATGCTAACAAACCACTGTGCTAATGTGAGTGGTGATGTGTTTGCAAATGTACCCAAGCACTCGATTATTATGATTTGAAAGAAGACCGTGGCACTGAGAACGGTCACAAAAACATAGTTGTCTAGTATGCCCTTAAAAACATCTATCTTCTCCATTTCACGGGAGCTTATCTCATTGAAAACCTGCAAAATAAAATCAAGATATTTGCAAGGGTTAGAATAAAGTAACACGTCAATGAGACGTCATTATGGCAATTTTTCACTTGCATAAGTAATGCGGGCAACAGGTAGTTATGTTGAGAAAAATAGGAGTTGTGATTAGCATTTAAACAAGAAACTATAAATACTTTTGAAACTCCAATACATAACCTAGTTCCTAGAAGCCAAACCAGGCTGTAGATAACAACAGTATCTAATACATACTACAACACGAATTTTAATTTATTGAGAGCAAACAAGCGATGTTTTCAACGAACCTGACAGAAGACGAATGAGTTGAAAATAAGTGTGTTTCGAATCAAATCAGAATCAGGTCCCTCAAGGCCAAATATTGCCTTTCCTTTTGCCTGAAGGAGCCAAATCACAATGAACTGATATAAAGATTGCCCTAAGATATTCCTCCACATGACATTACTAATGAAATTTCCCTTCCTCCCAACTGGTGCTCTCTTCATTAATTCATCATTTGGAGGCTCGGTAGCTAATGCAAGTGCCCCCAGTGTATCCATAATCATGTTAACCCACAAAAGTTGAACAGCTGTGAGGGGAGCACTCCCTGAAACAGTCAAAAGTGAAATGATAAGAAAAACTGAACTAATTTTACTAACTATGGCCATCATTACTATTTCTTAAAGAGGAAAAAATTATTGTAAGGTTTAAAAAAAAAGAGATAAAAATGCATAAGTTTACCTGTTAAACAAGCTGAAGAGAAGTTTACGATCAAAGCAACCACATTAACCGTCAGTTGAAACTGTACAAACTTTTGTATGTTTATGTAGACTGAGCGTCCCCATCTGGCCACTGTTACAATTGTTGAGAAATTGTCGTCTAGGATTATGACATCTGCACTCTCTTTAGCCACCTGAAATTTGGGAAAGAGATTTGTCAGTTTATGACTTCTCAATGATCAGAAGAAACCAGATAACATATCTTGTTCAAGATATGACGTGTCGGAATGACACAATAATGTATGGACACAACAGACATACTGGGTATAAAGTTCATTATGTTGTTATACACTGTCTAGGCGTACGTATCATGTAAGGAATATTTGTCCACAAAGGCTTTTTTGTTTGAACTTATTGAGAGAAGATTATTAATTGATGGAAATCAACTTTCAAGTTTGGAATATATAGGATATATGCTATGTTGATTCATATGTAGGTTCAGTGCCAAAATAGAAAATTGGGAGAAGCAATAACTTGGTAAAGAAACCCCGGTGGAAAATGCTTTAGAATATATGTGATAGCTAAAAGGGCAGCTTCATCCATGAAAGGGTGATCACACTTGGAAAAAGAACAAATTACATCACAGTAAATTGTGTAATACGTAAGAGATCTATGCTTCTTAGCAGATGGTAGAAAAAAGGCATGCATGTCATATCTCAAAGTGAAATTCAGCCATTATCGTATCAACTTGACTAGTGAAGTTAACCACATGCTGAAGTGCCTTACTTTCTATAAATTTATCAAATTTGTCTAGTGTCAGTATGAGAGGATCATGGAGATCTTTAGGATACTCACCTCAGTTCCAGCAATGCCCATTGCAAGTCCAATATCTGCTTCATGGAGTGCAGGTGCATCATTTGTTCCATCACCAGTAACTGCCACAACTTCACCAAATGTGGTTCGCAAGTGCTTCACCAGCATATGCTTGTCTAGAGGTGAAGATCGAGCCATCACCTATGAAGGTAATAAAAATAAACAGTTTAACATCACACTAATTTTATCAAAATTAATCTTAGTAAGAAATCAAAATGTGGCAAAACCTGAATTTTGGGAATTAGTTCATGCAATTCCTCCAGACTCTTCTCCCGAAAAACAGGACCTTCTATTGCTATGCCATTCTCAGTAAGTATTCCACATTCTCTAGCTATAGCCTTCGCAGTATTTATGTTGTCTCCTGTAACCATCCGAACGGTTACACCAGCTGACCGACAAAGTGCAACAGATTCCTTCACACCGGGGCGAACAGGATCCTTGATGCCCACAATTCCTATACAAGTATATCCGGAAGCTGGAATAGGATTATTTGCAGAGAAATCATTTTCTAGTTCAATATAGCCAAGACATAGAGTTCGTAGAGCTTCACTGGCAAACTCATCAATTGTGACTTTAAGATGGTTCAATGATGCTTCATCAAGGGGAACAACCTCACCATTTGAATTAATGACCTTGTCACAGGCAGCCAAAACTATTTCTGAAGCACCTTTAGTGTGAGCTCTTAGACCGCCTTCAGGAAGCTCCAGCACCACCCCCATTCGTTTCTTTGTGGAGTTGAATGGCTCAACTTTGACAAGTTTGGAAGTTTGGCGCTCTGCCTGGAAATCTCCACCAAGCGACAAGGCAAACTCTAATAGAGCAGTCTCTGTTGGTGTTCCCAATATTTCACGTTTTCCGGCTTCGTTAACCACAATTTCTCCCCCGGTGTTGTTAAATATAGATTGCAGTAGAATTTTAACTGCAGATTCCGGGATTTCAGAGCACAAAGTTGAATCGTTACCTTGTTTGGTCACATCCTTGACATTCATACAAATGCATGATTTGACAACAGTCATGTGGTTAGTAGTTAGCGTGCCAGTTTTGTCACTACAGATACTTGTTGCAGACCCCATTGTCTCACAGGCTGCGAGATGGCGGACAAGTGCCTTATCGTTCATCATCTTCTTCATGGCAAATGCAAGGCTTAATGTCACAGCGAGAGGCAATCCCTCAGGAACTGCAACAACAACGATGGTAACCGCAATAGCAAAATATTCCAACATTTCCAAGGCATCATCTCCTGTCCAGCTCCAGTAGGTTCCCTCTTGCAGTTTACGACCAAACATTTTTTGCACGAGAACTGCAAACGTCACAATAGCAAAGAAAAGGCCGACCTTTCCAATAATGGTTGCCACTCCATTCAATTTAACTTGAAGTGGGGTCTCATCATCTCCGCCTTCGCTAAGAGTTGCCATCAGCTTACCCCATTGAGTTCTCATTCCTACAGTGGTAACCAGCATCTTGCATGATCCATCTTGGACCTTAGTACCAGACAACAAATAAGGATTTTCATTACTTACCATAACAGGCTCACTTTCTCCAGTCAGGCTCGATTCATCAATTATCACAGAAAATCCTGAAACAAAAAGGCCATCTGCAGGGACTTGGTCTCCAATGGAAAGATGTACAATATCACCAGGAAGTAGCTCATATATCAACATTTTGTGCCTATATCCATTCCTTGTAACTTGAATTGAGATCTTCTTCTTCTCTTTGTCCAAATCCCTGAACTGTAAAGATTGCCGGTAATCACTTGTTGCTGTGACAAAAACCACTAACAAGATACTTGCAACAATTCCAAGGCCGTCATGGGCCCCTGTTGGCCATCCTTCAGTTGCTATGCCAACAATCAAAGATACAAAAGCACACACCGCAAGGATCATAAGAGTCATGTCTTGAAGGGCTTCCCAAACAAAAACCCAGAAACTGCAGGGTTCACTCTCAGTGAATTTATTGATTCCAAAAATCTCCTGTCTGTGGTTCAGTGCATCGGTATCATTAGGAAGCCCATTGGTGGTTGATGTAAGAAGTTTGTCTGCAATACCAGTTACCCCACCATGAAATTTTAGCTTCTTCATATCATGACCTTCGACTATGGATCCCAACTCATCAGCGCAAATCTGATAACCAGCTGCTTTAACATCTTCAGGTACTTTGTAGTCACTTGGTTGCACACCTGCAACCATTCCACGAGGAGTATCAACCTAATGAGAATTTTTATAATGCAAAATTTAACTGCAATGGCTAAGAAGCTCACCTTGTATGAACTGAAATGCAGCCTTGGAAACCAAAACTGCAACTCTCAACTTTTCCTATATTATGCAAAACAAAAAAGAGTTGGCCAAAAAACTTAGAACTATTGAGATGGAGTGTATAGTCTGCAGAGGTTGGATGAAGAATAAACTTTCAAAAAATTCATTGCTTCACATAATCCAGATGTAAAAAAATTAACCAAATGCAAGATGATGAAGCCCGGGAGCAAGTGCTGGAAACAAAGTTAGGCAAAAGTACATATGTTCTATGCAATGTTTAAACTACTATATGAAAAGAAAAAAAATCACAAAAATCGTCCCAGAACTCTCAGTTTGACTCAGGAAAATATTCTTCCAATTCTAATTGAGGCCATACAAGTCTACTTTTGAATTCAACAATACCAACTGGCTTATTCTTCGACGCTTACAGCAAGGTGGCATGCAATAGTTGGGACTCGGGAATGTAGCTACAGCTAATAGAGCATAATTTAGAAACTAAGTTCACAAAGATGAAAGGTCAACTTAATTTTACAACACAACTAAATGGTAAGATGTCGGATGGAGTGAAAAGGCACAAGTATTTTCGTTGGCCTTATTGCCATAGTAATTTTAATTTACAACATCCCGAACTATATGTCTACTGAAGTATTAGTGTGACAAGTGGACATCTAAAAATTGAAAAAAGTCCAAATTATGCAGGCACGGATGATACAGGTTGTGTTAAATTGAACTGAATAAACAACACCATCTGTAATCAATCGACCACAAGAAGCATAAATCACTGGCGAGTAAAGAAAGGAAAAACAAATTCATGCACACACAATCAGAACCTCATCTCAAACACAATAATAAAAATAACATAAAATCCACAAGTCTTGATCCAGAAGAATGAAAAGTAGTCATAGCATGAGAGTTCAATGAAACGTGATATCTCCATAAATATATAACAAATAATGAACAATACATGTATGAGTCGAAATTATGATAAATAACTGGGGAATGAGAGAGAAATAAACCATATTGGTTTGGCGCATGACAGCAGCTTCGTTGCGCTTGGAGAGATTGGCAGTGAAACGAAACCTGCGCTTTGGATTTTTGACCACACTGCACAGATTTCTCCATCTCTGCAGTGCCTCGTCGGAGGAGTGCTTCGGTTTCACTTCTCCAAAATTCTCATTCAAATAGCTCTCCATTCTCCTACACTTCTGTATATGTATATATACCTATATTTGTTGATTATTTGTAACTATCAATCTATATCCTTAAAAACTTTACTCCGAAACTGAAAATAGAAGTTAAAAAAAAACGATGAAAATTCAATTCCAATCTAATCTAATCTGTTGTTGCTTCCTGGAGCTAAATCCTAAAAATAAAGTTCAAATCAGACGATTTTCCGAAAGAGAAGATAGGGTAATAGCAATTAACAAAGAAATACATGTTGAGACAGAGTATTTAAAGAGGCCGTTGCAAGAAGAAAAAGAAAAGAGGCCGTTGCAAGAAGAAAAAGAGAAGAAGTTTCCAAGACAATTTCATTGAACGAGGAAGGAATGTTCAAAGAAAAAGAGAGTTGGTGGACCAATCAACCAAAATTTTTGTTATGGTGTCAGGTAGAACAGGGGGAAATGAAGAAAAGGATTAGAGGAAGAAGACGAATATTAGTGAGGATCCGAAAATTAGTGGGAGAGAAATAATACTTGGTTAGGGTTGGGAGTTTTGAGCTACTCTAACTGTAACGGTCTTTCTCTCTCCTCAGCCCATACTATTCTTTGGATTGGAACCAATTGGGCGGGTGGGGTTCAGATTTATTACAGTGGAATAATACCACTGGTTTGCTGACATTTTCTCAAAGGACTAATTTATTACAGATTAATGTGTCGCTAATCATCATTCATTATAGAAAGTACGAGAAGGAGTTGAGATAAAGTATTTGATTCCCAATTCAGCAAGGCTCAGTGGACGCGTTTGGTACGCGGAGAAGACCGAGTGAAGATTTTTTATGTTTATTATGTCTTTATTTATTTATACCTGCCAGTTTTGTTTTCATCCGTACAGACGTAATCAAAAAAGTAATTTAAAATATATATTTTTTAATTTATAAATAAAAAATGAGTTAAAATATATAAAATAAAAAATAAACATATCATTTAGTGCGATCTATTTATATAAAAAAATAAAAAGAATTTATTACTTTATATAATTTTATAGAGTTATTATAGATAAATTTTAAAAAAATTTATTCTCTTTTTTTTTTAAATTTATATAAAAAATATATTTTACTCGTTATTTTAAAAACGAAGGGAACATTTGTTAGTAAATTAACTGTGATTCACAAAAAGAGTTGTGGATGAATATTTATTAGGTTATTACTATTCCCTCCGTCCTTTTTAAATGTTATTTTAAAAAATTATTTCTGTCTCTTAATATTTATTGTTTGAGAATTTTAACTAAATATTAATTATTTAATTTTTAATATTACCCAAATATTAAATATAATTTTGGTTCTCTCACTAATTTTTGTCTAATAAATAACTTCCTATTTTTTCAATATAAGAATAATATTAGTATTTAAAGTTATTTTTAACTAAAAAATATGATATTAATTTATTTTTTATTAATATGTGTATCCACTTTTTTTTTTTAAATAATAAGAGACGGAGATAGTACTAAATTAGTGACTCGTTATATACAAAGATGGATGCAAGACTTATGTCTAATAAAGACTTTGGTACTATATATATATATATATATATATATATATATATATAACAAAAAAATATGAAAGTTAATATAAATTTAATATAAGACAGTAATAATTATATAAATAAATATTGTATGTCAAAAACAATAATAAAAAATAATTAAAAAAATTATAAATCATTAAATAAAATTAGAACCAAACATATATATATAGTGTACAAATTCACTTTTACATAAGTCTGCCTATGCGATATTAGACAATATATAAATTTGGCGGTGACTTATGAACAAAAGCATGAAAAATATTTTTTTTTATAAATATTAAGAATATATATACTAGTACTCTATATTTATTCTTAAATATAATAGATTTTCAATGTAATAATAATAGTATAATAATAAATGTAGGATGATAAATTTGGAGATTTATTAATAGAATAACAATTTATACAATAAAAAATTAATAAATATTTTTGTATAATATTATAAGGATGAGGAGATACAATATTATAAGGATGAGGAGACAGGAGACTCACGAACTACTGAGCTCACCCTATTATTATTATTACTATCAGCACTACTACTACTGTAATGTCTGGGAGTCCGGGAGGAGGCCTATTTTGTATGCTTTTCTTCGTATCTTAAGAATATAATTAGAAAAATATATATATATATATATATATTAATGAGTACGGACGGTTACTTTTTACACTTTAAATTCAAAATGATGTTGGAATGGTGGCATCCACGAAGGAACTTGGTAAAAGCACGCGTTATTTTACTTTTGCAGGTTGTGCCAAACAAGCACGGAACAGACTTCACTGGGAAACTTCCTTTGGTGTGGCTCGTAAGCTTTACGCAAATCACATTTTGATGACGACATATAATTATCTCCCCCTTCCTTCTATAGAATTAAAATTAATTTTTAAAAGTTAATATAAAATATTTTAAAATTTAAAATTAATGTAAATTATTTTACTTTTAAAACAATAAATATTATAACTAGTCTTATGCGAAAATTAAAAAAAATCGTTTAAATTTTGAATATAAAAATATTTAAACTTTAATTTAAGAAGTCAACGCTGATCTTGTATTTTAAAACAAAGCGAATCTTATATTTTTTATTTTTCAAACAAATAACTTGTAAATTTATAAAATAATTTTTTTTTTGTTCTACAAAATAAGATTAAGTTTGACTTTTTAAATTCAAAATAAAATGATTTATTTTATTTTTTTAAATAATAAATCTTGTAATTAGTACTATTTTTTTAAAAAAGAGCTTAAAATATTGTCATAATTTCAACATCTAACATTAAAAGTATTCGTAATAATTTTGAAGTAAAAAATATTTTGGATTGACTTTAAAAAATTAATATTAATCCTATATTTTAAAACAAAAGAGTGTATACAATTTTAAAACTTTTTATAATTTATTTCATCAAAAGGTTTTTTTTTACCTTTTATAACTTCATAACTAAAATGCTCATATATAATACGTATAAATTAATATATATAGCTGTATTTAACACTAGCATGTACCAAAACAAGGAAAAAATATACCCAAAATAGATAGATAGACAAACAAAGTGGACTTACTGCAGAGGGAATGAATCAGCTGCTGAAAAATTGTTCCAAATTCGCTAATGAACATAAAAACTTATTTACAATTAAAAAGAGAAGATACATTTGGTATGTAATATGTGGACTGTGTACATTAACATTTATTACAATTAAAAAGGCGGCACCATCAGCATTTCTGAAAAACCAACCTTAATAAAGCAGTTCTTTATCTTCAACTTGAATATGATTATTATTTCTTCGATAATAATAATATTAAAGTTGTTCTTCAATGAGTCGTAGCAAGACTTTTGACAAGTTGGAGGGCTGCTGGGGAGGTGGATTTCAACTTCTTCTACTTTCCCGCGTGTGTTGAAAGATTCCCAATCCCATGTGCCTGACTATGATCCTTCACCATTTTTAATCGAATTAGTTAACAATAACGAAACACAACATAAAATATTACATATATTTTTATTATTAAAAAATATATTAATGTCCCTTCTAATCATAGTATACCATAAACATTAAATTAATTTGTCACAAGTTTATGTTGTTTATTCATGACAATAATACTCCCAATTTTTTAGAATAATACTATGTGTAAGGATATTATAACAAATAAAATTGATCATGGGATTATTTTAATTTTTGAGAATATTAAAATTGTTAATTTTGTTGTTCTTGAAAATTTATTTATTGTGTAGGTAAATTAGAAAATATTAATTTTTTATTTATTTATTTTCAAGATTATTTTTTATAAAAAAAAAAAACATGACAAGAGATTAGTTGACTAACAAATAATTCATAGCGAACGACGGCTATATGGATCACTTATATATATATATATATAGTTTCAAACTTTATGCACGAAACCACGCTTTTCCAATTCTTATATCTATGGACTTTACATTCTTCTAGAAATTGCCATGGAGCTGTTGAGAAGAGGGACTACGGCCCCTTCACTAAATAATTATGTTCAAGTTCAATTAGATAAATTCAGAAAAAATTATTCAGTATTTTTGGGATATTATCATTCGATATCTCAAGTTAATTATTTATTGTCATTTCAATATTTACAGTGTACTCTGTCCTAAAAATATTAAATAACTTCTCATAAATTCAAGATTGTGGGTGCAAGAGATGTCGCAATTACAAGACTTATTGAAAATTCAGATTGTAAAATATGCCTCATAAACTTGAATATGGGAGGAGTTTCAGCCTTAATCTCACAGTTGCATTACATGTAAGAGACACAATTATGTTTAAGCTCAACTGCAACCAAGTTGAAACAAGAATGTGCTGTAGTTCCTTAGTATATTTGAACTAGGCCTGATGCAATATATTCCATCAGTTCTAAATTAATAAATTATTATTATTTTAAAAAGTTAATTTGACATATTTTTAAACTTTATTTATTAACAATTATAAAATAATAAAACTTATGATTAATAGTAATTTTTACATAATTTACAATATGCTTTAATATGTTATGTCATTTTTGAGTTTAAAAATATATTTAATTAACTTTAAAAAGTCAATACTAATTTTATATTTTGGCCAGAAATAATAATTTTATGAATTTAGATAAATTGGTCTTCTGCATCCTCTATTGCTAGTTATTTATAGTGAGTGATCTTTGATTTTAATCAGTTTAGAAAGGTAAAAGAATGTGATTTAGCTTTAAGCGTTAAATTTTAAAACAACATAATTTGGGTAATAAATGTTTTAAGAATTTAAATTCAATTACCAGATGAGTAGAGACAACCAAAATTTTAATTGATACCTATATTTAAAAAAAAAAAACTTGAAATCACTTTTCAATTAATTAAAATATCAATCGAGTTAACTCGATAGTGATTCATATTATTTAATCAAGTTGACTCGATAATATTAAATATTTAATTTATTTATATTTAAATTAATTATGATAGGTGCATAAATCTTAGTATCGGCAAGATATCTGTGTCTTTTCATTTTTTAAATTTCATAATTATATCAAAATTTTAAATTAACTTAATAATATATCTTCAATTGTTTTTCTTCAAAAAAATACAAATGTTTAAATGCGGGTGATGATATTTTTCATGAAATTTGGTATGATACTTTAATATGGTAATGGTTGGTATTATGACTAATATCAAATTTTGAATTATTTATATAAAGTAATTCTTTTTATATTAATATGCTAAAGATATTAAGGTCAATTGATGTAATAACCTATTGAATATTTTTTTAACTTGAAGAGCATAGTCAAAAGCGTCGGTGATAATATGTAAACTAAATTGTATCTTAATGAAAAGAACTTTAGTTTTCAATTAATTGAAAATTTAATTGAGTTAACTTAGTAATAATTTATATTATCTAAATGAGTTGACTCGATAATAGTAAATATTATGTTTAATAATTATAATCAAGTTGACTCAATAATTGTTAATTAAATTATTTTTTTAATTATTAATGATATGCGTAAAAAAATTAGAATTAGTAAAATATCCATATTTGTTCATTTTTCAAGTTTTATATGTAAGACCCCGAATTTTATAAAATATAAAATTTAATTTTTCTTCATATATATTTTTTCTGAAACAGTAAGTATGACACCTCCAAATATGGGCCCACATAGCCCAAACTTGAGTTGTCAAAAGACTACAACAAAATTATTACAAAGTAGAACAACGTTCAACAATACAGTGTATAATAATATACAACTAAGTTTTCACTATTATTATCACACTATTTTACAATGCGTGAAGACTACGATAGCTATCCCTCGAACTCTCACTCTATTCTCCGGCTAAACCCAGCTACGTTCTCATCTCCTGTTGAAAAACAATGAAACAAAAAAAAGGGTGAGCTAAAATAGTCCAGTAAAGAATATCATGACTAAGATAATGACGAATAAATTATCGTTAGCCTTCAACAGTTGAGTTCTTGATAGAATACAATAGACTACAAGGTTTATATCAAAAACTACAGTTAAATTCTTGAACAATATTCAGACCAATAATAGCAGCGGAATGAGCAATCTATTAGAAGAATAATGCAGACTATAATGTCCACTAGGTTCTCTTTTTAGGAAAAACATCATCAACTTTTATTATCTGAAATACCATTAGTCAAGATAATACAAATTCACAGTTACTGGTCATAATCATGCAGATCAACAGTTCATCTTTGCACTACAGGCCAAAGACATTCAATATAACACCAACGGTCATGATTATACCAGATTCAGCATTTGGTCATAATCATACTAAACAACAGTTCATCTTTGCACTACGGGCCAAAGAGAACATTCACCACGTGTCATAAAATACACCGAACAAATGTATCGCCTTTAACCTAATATATCGCCCTTAACCTATCATATGTTCAACAATTATATCGCATCTGTGCCCCCGACCACAGATATTCACAACAACTTGATTTTTGATGATTAGAATGATATAAATGATGAACAGAAGAAACAGGATAAACAATAAGTATCGGAAGTTTACTTTGTGCATATTCAAATAATGTCCAAATTGTCAACATGATGTGGAGTGAAATTCAAAAATGATATTCAAGATCCACAGTTCAGAATAACGGTTACAGTTCAATAGAAAGGTTCACGTAAATAGGATGATTCAATTGAAATGATGAAGTGCAACTATTATGGAACATATAATATTTTCAGGATTATAGAAACAATAGTTCCATAATAAGTTTCGATTTAGGTATATGAAAGAAAATAATATCCCTTACCGTAGCAGGTTTGATTAACAAAAGGTGAAGGAAATTAATATCCCTTAACTTAAGGATTTTTCATAAACTTTCTTGCTCATTCTTTATTTCACTCTCTAAATACTTCTTTGTGTAAGTTCTCTCTAAGTGTGCTTAAGTCATCTTGAGTATTTGTGAAGATTTATAAGTGTACGAGTACTGTTCAAGTTAATCAACCTCATTTAAATCAATATCCAGTCACGTGTTAAGGTAAATGATTCCATCTTTTTCATCTTCCACTATTCAAATTTACTACGGTAAGGGATTATCATTCTTTGATTCTCGAAAACAATATCGTTTCTCTCTTACCCATAAGATGTGTCATTTATTTCCATGTATTAAATTGTGGGAATAACCTTACGGTGCGGATTACCGCATGTTGGTGAATAACCTTTCGTATTCATTCCTTATTAATCTCTGAGAATAACCTTACGGCGCGGATTACCGCCTGTTTGGTGAATAACTCTTCGTATTCAATTTTTATTAAATTGTGGGAATAACCTTATGGTGCGGATTACCGCTTGTTAGTGAATAACATTTCGTATTCATTCCTTATTAATCTCTGAGAATAACTTGACTACGCGGATTACCGCATGTTTGGTGAATTACTTTTTGTATTCATTTCCTATTTTTCTAAACATTTCTATTGAACTGTAACCGTTATTCTGAACTGTGAATTTTGAATATCATTTTTGAATTTCACTCCACATCATGTTGACAATTTGGACATTATTTGAATCTGCACTAAGTAAATTTCAGATACTTATTATTTATCATGTTTCTTCTGTTCATCATTTGTATAACTGTTATTTGTACTAATCATCAAGAATTAAGTTGTTGTGAATATCTGTGGTCGGGGGCACATATGCGATATAATTGTTTGACAAATGATAGGTTAAAGGCGATATAATAGATTAAAGGCGATACATCTATTCGGTGTCTTTTATGACACGTGGTGAATGTTTGGCCCGTAGTGCAAAAATGAACTGTTGTTTGGTATGATTATGACCAAAGGCTGAATACTGGTATAATCATGACTGTTGATATTATATTAAATATATTTGGCCCGTAGTGCAAAGATGAACTGTTGATTTGCATGATTATGACTAGAAACTGGAAATTTATATTATCATGGTCAGTGGTGTTTCAAATGATAAAAATTGATCATGTTTTTTTCTAAAAAGAGAAGCGAGTGGACACTATAGTCTGCATTATTCTTTTAATAAATTGCTCATTCCGCTACTATTATTGATCTGAACGTTGTTCAAGAATTTAACTGCAGTTTTTGATATAAACCTTGTAGTCTATTGTATTCTATCAAGAACTCAACTGTTGAAGGCTAACGATAATTTATTCGTCATTATCTTAGTCATGATATTCTTTACTGGGCTATTTGAGCTCACCCTTTATTTTTGTTCCATTGTTTTTCAACTGGAGATGAGAACTTAGTTGGGTCTAGCCGGGGGATGGAGTGAGAGTCCGAGGGATAGCTATCGTAATCTTCACGTGTTGTAAAATAGTGTGACAATAATCGTGAAAGACTGTATTGTTGTGTATTATACACTGTATTGTTGTACGTTGCACTACTTGTAATAATTTTGTTGTAGTTTTTTGATAACTCAAGTTTAGACTGTGTGGGCCCAGATTTTGTAGCGTCACATTATAAATGTATTTAATCATAATCACATTAAGGGTCTGTTTCAATTATTTATTTTGAAATTCAATTTGGCGTGTACCTCTATAAAGTTATAATTTATTAATTTACAAAATTAAAACAACACAATTCTATTATTTGGTTAACGTATTGAATTCATATTGTATTTGTGTAAAAATTTAAAAACTATTGTTTTGATGATTATTATTTTTGTATTATTTTTAATATCCAAAATTCAATATAATTAAATGTATTTATACAAAATAAAGCATAACTAAAATTATTGTTATGTTATTTTTAAATTTATTTTTTACATGTTTAACTAAAATTTGCATAAAAAGAATAAAAAAATATGTAAACTTATTGATGTCCTAACTTAAAATAAATGATATTATTTTATCATAAAATCTAATTGATCAATTAAATATGTTATTGCATATATTTATAAAAGTGTTAACACATTCATATTTGTTGACAATTTTTAAACAAAAATGTGAAATATTGACTATTAAGTCGCAATAAATGAGTTAATATCTCAAATCTCCAACATAGATTTTGATAATTTTTAACCTTTCAAATACAATTCACCATATTGTAGAAATCAATTGTTATCAGAAAAAGTCACGTGAAGCTCCTAGCTTTTGACTTCCTCTCGCTCCCTCCAATCCCTTCTGATCCCACCACTTTCTCTCACAGAGGCACGCCCATGCCCTTCTCACGCGCCGAAACTATGGGCATCATCATCACCAGGGACCTAAAAGCCATCAAATTCCTCAGATTCACCGTCGACGACGGCACCAGCTGTATCCCATGTGTCCTCTGGCTTAACCACCTTACTTCCCCCTATTTCTCCCGCCGTAACCCATCAGATGTTCGACTAATTGCCGAGGTGGCAGCCGATTTTGCCTCCCTCATCCAGTTCGGCGTTGTTGCTCCAGTCCGCAGCCAGATCACCGGATACAGAGTGAGGTGTTTTATTGAGTGTTTTTCCGACAATATGAGATCGTGAGAGTGAGTTGAGGTTAGCGGCTATGTGTGAGTTTTTGAGTGTGTTTGTGCGTGAGCCGGACTTTTTTAATCGAGACTGAGGCTGTGAATTTCACGCAGATCATTAGTCATGGTTTTTGTTTTATAGTGTTGAAATCTTTAGTGTTATAATTCAATTTTAATTTTATTCACATATTTATTATCCAAATAATTGAATTAAAATTGAGAGTGTCAACTTTAATTCTAAATCATCAATTCGAAGTTTTCAAACAGATCTTAAGTATAAACTTTTATGATTTTCTACACAAATAAATGTAATATTCAATATATCTACAAATTAATATGTTATTATATATAATATATTATATATTTAATTATAAAATTTTAACAATTATTATACATAAAAATTATTGAATTGTCCAAAAAGATAATAAAATAACAAAAAATAATGGCCGTACCTCGCACCAACTAATAGGCTACGACTAGTAACTCTAAATTTTGGTATCCCTTAAAAATTTTAAAGGAGGTGAATCCATTTAATTAATGTGAAGTGTGTGTATCTACTATCTACCGTTATTCTGACCGATTTACCATCTGTCCACTTGTTGTGGTTAAATAGTATATTTAATAGAGCGACAGGCTTAATTTTTACCATTTTATTGCATTCTATGAAGATTGGATAATTAGTTAAATCAATCTAATATTATTTGAGGGCATTCTATAATACATATACTCCCTTTGTCCTCAAAAGAGTAAAGTATATTTTTTTTACATATATTAAAATATAATAATAAATAAAGAGAGTAATTTATTTATTTTCATAAAATTATATAAAGTAATAAGTACTTTTATTTTTACATACTATACTTACTTTTTATTTATTTTATTTTAAAAAAATAAATTATATTTTTAATCATCTTTTTAAGAATAAAAATAATGTAAAAATAATTTAGGCGACAGTCTGATAGTCTAAGGTTGTGCAACACCGATCCAGAGAAAATTCAACTTTTGGTATCTGTACTGAGACACCCAACTTATAAGTTGATACTTAAACTGAAAAAGTTACAAATTGATGTTGTACCTAAAAAAACTTAAAATATGGTGATTGTACTTGAATATTTATATAAAATCATTAAATTTGACTAACGAACACAACAGAAAAGTCTAAGGTGACTAACATATCCTACGTGGATAAGGGATAAATCAATTTTTGACGTATGTACTGGAATTCGACTTACAAATTGGTACTCAAACTAGTGGTTTATATGAATTTTTATTTTCAATCGATTTTATAATTATAAATAAAATTTTATTATAAGACCATTAAGTTGCATGATATTTTAAATTTATCATTATTATTATTTTTTATCACCAGTACCAATTTTTTAGCTAATATTAAAGGTATATTTAAAAATTAAAATTATTCTTAAAATTTTTTGTATTATGTAACTATATATTCTTAATTTTCCTCAAAGGAAAGAAACCATGAAAATAGATATACATGATGTTATTAAAAACTTTCAAAAAATAGTTTATACACATTATTTCATAATCATAAAATTTGGTTACATGATTGTATATACTCTTCGCAAGTTTCAAAATTAAAAATATATTTATAATACGAATTTTTTTAAGAATAATTCTAATTTTCAAATGTACATTTAATATTAGCTACAAAATTAGCGGTGGTGGTAAAAAAAAAGTAATGATAAAATAAAAATATCATGCCATTTTATAATCTTATAATAAAAACATATTTATAATTATAAAATCGATTAAAAATAAAAATACATATCAACCACTAGGGTACCAACTTGTAAGAAACGTCTCAGTACAAGTACTAAAAGTTAATTTATCCCTTATCCGAGTAGCTTGCTTAATTATCGTCGTGTCATTATTTTCTCTCAGACGTGTTAAAAATTTAAATAAAACCCTAATAATTAATAGTTTATAAGTTTTTTTTTAGTACAAATATTTGTTTATAATTTTTTTTAGTTTAAATGTTAATTTATAAGTCGAGTTACAATATAAGTACTAAAAATTGAATTTTCTCCACCGATTCAACATTAAATATTAAAATCATACCACACCAGGCTCTGTTGTTATTATTATTATTATTATTATTATTATTATTATTATTTTATCATTGTACCGGTTGCGGTTAAGCCATCACTTTGGACAAAAACTTGCCGATCAAGGGAAGTATGGCCGGTTTTGGGTCAATTTCGGGTCAAATTATCATCCCTTAACAATGGTCCATAAGGCATAAGCCATGTGGGACATATTGTAACTAACGGAAAACATTGGTCTGTCACCACAACTCGGTCACAGCCCCTTTTTCCTGACTAATTATTTAGTGATTTTGTCATTTTTGTGTACCACTGCGCAGAGTCAATTAAATTTCTCTATCTTAATAAGTTCAAAATCTATAATATAAAATAGAGTGATTTAAATTTCAAGATTTTAATATTTAATGATCTCAAATTAATTTAAGTTTTAACATCTAATAGTTTAAAATTATTTAGAGTTTTAATATCTAACGATCACTAATTTATTTTTCATTTCCTGTCTGTTCAACATTTTTTAAAAAAAAATTTATTCATTCATATTTCTCGCTCGAATCAAATTCATCACTATAATAATAATAATAAATAGTAATAGTAATAGTAATAGTAATAATAATAATAGTAGTAGTAATAATAATAATAATAATAATACTAGTACTCCTTCTCCTACTACTACTACTACTACTACTACTAATAATAATAAAGTATTAATAATAATAATTATTATAATAAAATAATAATAATTATTATTATTGTTATTATTATTATTACTATTATTATTATTTTATTATTATTATAATAATAATAATAATAGTAATAATAATAGTAGTAGTAGTAGTAGTAGTAGTAGTAGTAGTAGTAGTAGTAGTAGTAATAATAATAATAATAATAATAATATAATTTGCACGTAAACAACATGGATTATCCTTTTAACATTGACGTCATTTTTCTGTTTTTCGGGTATTGCGGTGGTTATGTTTCCACATGTAAATTGATTTGGGCGAAAAATCACAAGGACGGTTAATATTCATTCTAATTGATTTATAAGTTATTTTAGGTTGCAAATAGTCTTTAAATAATAGAGTATTTTTAAAATTTTAATCTACGTTGTGCCTTCAGGTACGGACAATTACGTGTCATATCTTTTATATTTTTGCGGGCTATTTCGAGAGTAACTATTGTAGTAGACTCTGACTCATGGTATGAGTATCTTTTGTCCAATTTCAAGAAAAAATATAGAGAAAAAAATGTTATGGTAATGCAATTTAGTTGGTGTTATGACAATATTTTTTTTGTTTAGACTTAAAGAGCTCATTTTATACTTTTGAGTATATATGTAAATACATTTTTTTTGGATTTTTATATATTTTTTTCTCTCATTAGATCTCACCAAATGACTTACAGTACTACCATTTTTTCACAGGAAATACTGTTTAGAGATACTAAAAGCAAATAAATGTTGTCAAACTTCTCATTTCGTTTTGTCAAAAAGGAAAGGTGTGTGAGATATCCGAAAATATTATATTACATAAATTTGAGTGTTATCGTCAATCAATTAATTATTCAAACTTGTCAAGAACTAATTTTTAATTGGGAATGATTAATACACTAATATTTGTTTTAAAAAAACTATGACTGAATTGATTATTAATCCTTTTGTATTAATAGTTAGACTCTCAGTTCTATTATAGAACTGAGAATTCACAATAATTTTAAATTTTTTAGTCTATAAATATTAGATATAATATTTAATTATTATATTAATTGTATCACATTTTCAGGCAGAGATTATCTCTAACTATAAATAATAGAATACTACTAAAATAAATAGATCTGATTGACCTGAGAACCGCGGTGCGCCGGACCACCGAATAATTTTTCCTTTTCCCTTCCGCGTCACAAATCTACGCGATTCACAGATTCATTTCTCTCTTTCCCTCACCGGGTTCTTTGCAGTAATTGTCTATCTATTTGCAAACATGAGCAAGGGACCAGGACTTTTCTTGGATATTGGCAAAAAAACCAAAGGTATTCTTCATTCATTCATTTACACTCTGTATATTTCTCTTGATATATATATATATATATTACCGATTTGATTTTATTAAGCTCAATTGTATTGCTTTTAGATCTGCTGACGAGGGACTATATCTCTGATCAGAAGTTTTCGGTCCATACTCGCAGTGATACCGGCGTGGTACCATCTCTTGATACTTCGTAGATCTTAATTTTTTCTCGGTTTATTATTTACAGCCTACTAACTTGTTTCTGGTTTTTTATGATGAAGTGATATAAGTAATTAATTCTATTTTTATTTGTTTGGATGATATTATAGGGTATTTTGGCATACATTCCCCTTGTTACAAAATTTGACATACATTTTGACTTTTTAAAGTCAATTTGCAAAATTCTAAAATTCATAATTTGATTAGATTTTAGTTTTGGAAAAACAAATATGACAATTAGTAGTACTTTGTGATTACTTTACAATTGTTTTAATAGTTTGTATTAAAACTAAATAATTTCGTATTGATTTTGAATTGTAGGAATTTTGCAAACCGGCTTTAAAAAGTCAAAATGTGTCTATAATTTTATTAATCTATTGTTTCAGCTTAATTATGGTCAACTCAGATGCAAAATACTGTTTTGTTTTGTTTGCTTAAGACTGGCTACTGATTTTTACTATCTTGCTTACAATTTTATATAGTAACGTGCTTTATTAGGATCATGTGCAGTGTTTTATGACAGATAAGTTTCGGAAAAATGATCATGATTAGAAGTACAAACCTAATTTACAATTGTATCTAGTTGGAACAACTTAGCATAGTATTTTTTGAATATTGACTATTATAGTATGCTTCGAAGGTCAAGCATGTGTTAGTGTATATGCATCTAGTTAAATAATAGTTACTTGTTCTTCCTTTTCCAATGAAGTAAAAGGTGTAGAAATAGTAATAGTCACTTGTTCTTCCTTATCGATGTTGTTAAGCTTGTCCTTTTTTCAGCCTTGTAATACTCTTTTGTTGTGTTTTTGTTGTTTGCTCTCGTCAAGGCTGGATTTTAGATATGCTAGGTAGCTTGGTCTGGGAACTTTCCTTTACTTTTTTAATGTCATCTGCCTATAAGATCACCAAAGATAAGAAGGATTTTTTGTTTAAAAAAAAGGAAAAGGCTCAGCTGCACAAATTGTTAGGAAAGTCAGCTGCTGTCTGTGCAAGAAAAAATAGGGCCCCCATAAGGTAAATTTGTGTCTGTCTCAATATTTTTTTTAGTTTTTTGTACCAGTGTTGTTCTTGTTAATGTATGTGACTGGTGGTCTAGTGAGCATTGTCATGGTGGTCCTACAGTGCCTTTTTCTGAGGCTTGAGCTTGTTGGAGATTTCATATATGCAGTTGTTTGAATTTATCTTTGCGAGGCTTGTTCTTTGGGAACTCTATTTTTTTAGTTAGTATTATCTTTTTTCCTAGCAATCATAGGTGTCTAAAATTCTTAGAGCATTTGATTAATCCCGTGGGTGCATTCGCCCCCCCCCCCCCCCCCCCCCCCCCCCACACACACAAAAAAAATAAAATAAATAAAACACGAAAGAGTCTTGCGCCTTCATCTTTTGTTGGTACCCCTTGGAGTTGGCAAAGTTTGATCATGTGAGCTCTCTTATTACGATTGGGTTTTCATTAGTATTATCTGTTCCTTAATCAAAGAGATTAGTGTCAGGTATAGCCATTGACATTTTCCACTCATTAGGCTGGTATCGAAATGCATAAAATTTTAGTTTTAACAAATTATGATACTGTTACATGTATCAAATGTTGTAGGATGGTCCTTTGTTTTGTTTGCTTCCTTGATTATCTGTTTTTAGTTTGTTTGTTTCATGTCTATGGGGGACCTCTCATTTTTGTTATTTTGTTTGTATCATTTCCCCCCTCATTTGTAGGCATTGACATCTACTGCAGTGAAGAAGGGAGGACTCTCAACTGGAGATGTTGCAGCTCAGTTTAAATACAATAACACACTAATTGATGTTAAGTTCGACACAGAATCAAATGTGGGTTGATCATTACCTTTATCTTTCAGATACAAAAAGCATAATGCTTTTATCCCCTGCCTAATTAAGTTTCTTATGTTCTTACTCTGTTATGTCAGATCACAAGTTCATCTTTCACCGAAATTGTTCCATCAACAAAAACTATTACTTCATTTATGCTGCCCGATTAGTTACCTTTATCTTTTAGATATAAAAAATAAAATGCCTTTATCCCTGCCTAATTAAGTTTCTTTTGTTGTTACTCTGTTATGGCAGATCACAACAACTTTAACTTTCACAGATATTGTTCCATCAACAAAAACTATCGCCTCATTTAAATTGCCTGATTACAACTTTGGGAAGGTAAAGATATAAGCAGCATCTAAACTAGTTTTGTTGACTAATTACAAACTAGTTTTTTGTTTCTTGAACATGTGCTTTATGAATGCAGCTAGAGGTTCAATACTTCCATCATCATGCAACCTTCACTACAGCTGTTTCTCAGAACCAGCAAGCCCCTGCAATCGATCTTTCTGCAACCATTGGTACTACTACATTTGCTGTTGGTGCAGAGGCAGGTTATGAGACTTCTTCTGGCAAATTGACAAAGTATACTGCTGGAATTAGTGTTACAAAACCAGATTCTTGTGCTTCGATAGTTTTGTAAGTCACTACTCTATCAAGTAATATATCTAATATCGTGTTAGATTCTCATTTTGACCAGATAACTGAACATGTTTCTAATTCAATCTCCTTCAGGGGTGACAAAGGGGACACTATAAAGGCATCATATGTACACCATCTGGATCTATTAAAGAAGAGTGCTGCTGTCGGTGAAATTAGTAGAAAGTTTTCAACAAATGAGAACACGTTTACAGTTGGAGGATTGTACACAGTTGATGACCTAACAGTGGTGAAAGCGAAGCTCAACAATCATGGGAAGCTAGGTGCCCTCTTGCAGCACGAGATCATACCAAAGTCATTGGTGACTATTGCTAGCGAATTTGACACCAAGGCATTGGATAAGACTCCAAGGTTCGGTTTAGCCCTCGCTCTCAAACATTGATGCAATTTTGCCGCTGGAAGATGGCTTTTTGGATAAATATCCTTTCTCATATTTTTTGCTGTATAGCGCTCGAAGGGAGCGTGCAATAAATAGGTAACACATACATTTTTTGTATTTCTTGCCTCATTTTACTTCCCTTTCCCGAGGCATTTGAGGTATATGCACATTTTGTTCTCACTTTATGAAGGTGGTCTTCCTTGAAGTAATGCAAGGCTTGTTACTCAGCTAAATTTGTTTTGCTATTAGTTATTTGTGGCCTCTTGCATAAAACATGGTTTTGTTTGCAGAATGCCTAAACCAAAATTGTTCCTGTACTAATAGTCTGTATTTAGTTGTAATAACTACTTAAAAGTAGTTTTAAAATAGTTGGAAGGACGGCAGCCATCCAAATCAGTAGCTTACGCCTACAGGGAGGAACAATGTATGTTCCTCGAAAGGTTTAGATTTAGGTTCTTTTATTTGATCTTGATTCTTGAATGACAGCCTTGAAGTCAACTCTTATGAGACCACTAATTGTCTTTAATTATTGAAAAATTGCAAACAGAGTTGCATTTGTGTACATATTTTTGTCTTACAGGTCAAATGAATAGAGTAATTAAAGGTTTACACTTATCAGGATTTTCTGGAAAACAAATGCTATTCTGCCCTTTTAAATAAATGCCATGATGCAACGAGGCTTGTTAATTATTGTAAACCTGGTGCATTTTGTTCTCCATGAGAAATCAAGGCTCATTAGTATGCAGTGCAGTTATTCTAAATTGATACTGTTTTGACAGCATCAACGAATTTAAGACCAAGTCACAAACAAATACCAATGTTGCAAATGTTATAAAGTAGTTAAATTTCTGGGGAAAAAAAACGTTTGTAATTTTGTGCTTGTAGGGTCTAATAATTATTAACCAACTCATTACTTGCCGACATGAGACAAAACAAGAAGTACAAAAAGATCTCATACTTTGTTATCTTCCCAAATAAGTATAAATATACAACATTCAATTATTACATTTATTTTAATCATTAAAAATAAATATGACATTAAAATTCATATTATATCATATTTTTTAATAATTAAAATAAATATAATATTTAATTTTGTACCCCTAAACTTATCTTATCTTCACACCCCTTGAAAAGAACAAATGAATCGTTGCGAATGTGGATAATAGTTGGCCAACATAAACAGAGACGGGGGCGAAAAGAAGTCTCAGATTCAAATAGTGGGCCCCAGCTTCAAGGCTTTGCATTCCCCCAAGTAACGCATTTGGCTACATTTTATCACCAGTTTTTCGTATTACTATAACTTTTTAGCAGGATGCAGGACATCATACTCGGATTACTTGGGAACTTTTCGAAAAGGTATTGCAAAGAATATTCCAAGCTAAGATGAATGAAGGGTGTAAAGATCTTGTGTACTTAATTTTCCAAGTCCTCACGCGATTCTAAGTTTTCTGAAACGTTAAAATCTGTTAACAAATATTCATCTAAAATCTATAAAAAAGAAACAGAAGCTCCAACTGATTATCTAACAAACTTTATCATCTATAAAATAACATACCAATACTTCAACTGACACAGAAATTAATGAAACAAAAAATGACCACCCACCCATAATTGTCTACTGGACTTCATTTCCAGAAGCACCAAAACTAGTAAATGCTTTAACCACCTCCATATTTCAATAGTTATGCAACAACTAGTTCAAATGCAGTGAATGCCGTGTGGGATTACTCTACAGGCATTCCATATGATTGAACTTCAAAATATCAAATACAACAGCTAAATAAATCAAGCAGCGGTCATTTCTTATGTAAAATAAGAGTAAAAAAAACCGACCTTTAGGACAAATACGGATGTATAAGGCAATTGATTACCTACTCAGAATTTTGCTTATGGAGTACAATTTTTCCTTACAAAATGTATTTTCCAAGGCATCACTAACTTCAACTTTTCTTCCACGGGTAAGATATTTGGTACTCTTGGTTTTCATGAAGATAATCATGCTTTTAACATCTTTGTAAATTAAGAAACGAAATTCTCATATGAAATATAATCTGTCTATTTATGTATTCTTCAATCACAACATCCTACTTACACTAAAACCTAGTCCCCTGTTTGCATCTACAACACACTCATCTGCATACAGACTTGTTGAACCTTAACCTAATTGTTTAAGGACACAAAAAGCGACCAGATAAAAAACAGTATCCATTATAACCAACATACCAATTATAAATACATTATTTGTGCTTATAGTTGTAAAATTTAGCTAGTTCCCGTCAACACATAATACTTGTTCAAGGTCGAGCCAAGATTATCTGGCCCCAACTCAAGGCTAATTATTTGTCATCACAAACAAGAAGCTGACGGAAAATAAATAAATAAAGAATGCCAATTGACCAGTTAAGCACATTATTAAGCAAAGAAAAATACTGTTACCAGCCTGACCTAGAACTCCAGTTGTTGATCCATATGGTCATGACCTCATGGAATAAGCAAACCAGGAAATTTAAACAAATTTTGCAGCTTAAAATATAGATCCAGAAAACAAGAGAAACAAAATTGAAGTAAATATGTAAAATTTTGAGTTTTTGTAGAGGATAACTCAAAAGCCATAAACAACTGGGCCTCACCCTCTTAGACATGTACTCATTTTTTGAAGTTGAAACAAAATGTTGATTTTTCTAATAAGATAGTCGAAATGATATATTAATCAAATGAATTTCGTTTTGATGGGGATCATTTCATTCAATAAAAGAAAAGCAATCTAAATGGACAAAATTGATTAGGCTGAATCAGTGGATAGAAATATCATAAGTCGAGTGACTCCATCTTTCTTCTAACTTTGAAAGTATCGATAGATACTATCAAGGAACAGGCGAATATCACATAGCCACAGATTAATACCAATCAGATGGGAAGAGCAACGAACAAAAGAAGTTGGAAAAAAAAATATAGATTTACCTTCAACACTATAATTTTTCATACCTGCTTTTCTGTTTAGCAAGGGAGAAGGGGATGGGTAATGATCCAGTATAGGAGTTGCTACAGAGGAGCCACAGAAATCAAACAATACATTCAAATCAAAAGAAAGGTAATGCGTGAATCACTTTGTAGCAAATGGCAGGGCGGAAATTCAGCAGGGCATCAAAAACCTTCATGAACCAACAGTTCACAATTGAAATAAAATAAATCTGTAGTTACTTAAAACTATTTAACCTCAGTTAGATACCCCTCGGTCATCCACATCATTCACCAATTCATTCTCAACTAGAGAAAGATTGTTATCCTATACCTCATTTACCAAAAACAGTAACGACAACTAAACAGCCTCCACATCATCATTTGGCGAACAGTTATGTAACAACTAGCATTGCATGATATTACTCTTTAGGCCATCCTAAATGATTTAACTTTGATATTGAATGAAAAGTTATGTAAACAGCCTCCACACCATCATTCAGCGAACAGTTGTGTAACAACTAGCTCAACAAGCTACATGTTTCTGCAACAAATTGCCTATGAGACAACTCTTTAGGTTATGCAAAAGATTTGACTTTAATATCGATAAAGCAGCTAAATAAATCAGTCATTTCTTAATTAAAATGAGAGTAAAATAAACCGAACTTTAGTATTACAGTCTCCTCGCAAAAAAAATAAAATTAAAATAGCTAGAGATCTCTGACAAAAACTGGATTCCAAATAAAGATTAGGAAAGCAATATACCGACTGAGAGATTCCTACACAAATCAATCAATGCTCTGCATAATGTCCTCGGCCGTGAACTTGGCGCCCTTGTCCTTATCAGCGGCGGCGCGTCCCTTGGCCTTGCGATCGAGGAGGGACTTTCTGTCCTTGTCAAGGCGGAGCTTAGTGATCAGAACCTTCGAGGGGTTGATTCCAACGTTGACGGTGGAACCGTTAACCTTCTCCCGAGTAATACGCTCGATGTGGATGACCCACTTGCGACGGTAGACCTGGACCACTTTGCCTTCCCGGCCCTTGTAAGTCCCACGCACCACCTGCACCTCATCATCCTTGCGGACTGGCATTGATCGAACGTTGTACTTGGAACGGAGGTCGCCGGAAAGAGGAGCACTCATCAGTACACGACGGACGCTCGACGGCGCCGTGAAGTGGGCCTTTCTGTTCTTCCGGCGAGAGCTGGAAACCCTTGGATTGTACTTCATTTTCGCTCTTCCCTCCGATTCAACAAGTGACGGCAAATGGAGATAGGGTTTTTGCAAATCTAAATTTTGGTTTGTTATTAATATTATGGGAGGAGATGGGCCGGTATACACTTTGATTTTGAATGGGCCTCCTGGTGAAGCCCGTTAAAAGGTAAATACTTCAAATATATTAATATCATGAACTTTTAATTTTTTATTTATTTTAAAAATTGTCTTCTGAATTAAATTTTTATTTTTTTTTCACTTTATAAATTATCTTCTCAATTTTTTTTATTAAACTTTTAATAAGAAAAACGTAATTTTTAAACTTTGACAATGAATTTACCTAATACTAACGACGACTTCATATAGTTCAAGGTTAGCTCACATAACAGTAAACATAGTGATAAATTTATTAGGGAATTGATATTTTTACGTATTTCTTTAATATTTTTATACGGTAGGATTCATATTGAGAGCTATAGCGACAATTTACCGTCATTATACATCTATAACTGTCATTATAACTCTAAAGTGTGGATCTTACCATGTGAAAATATTAAAAAAGAATGGAGATATCAGTTTTTATTTCTTAATGTTAGCTCAATTGGTAGGTAGCAATCAGGAACGGATCCAGGTTTTGGCATACCTAGGCAAGTGTCCCGACAGCCGTCGACCGCCAAACTTTTTCGGCAACTAAGTGCCCCGGCAGCTAGAGGCGGAACTAGGGGCGGGGGCAGCAGTCACGGCGGCATGACGGTGATGCTCGGGAAGCTGGTTTGGGTTTGGGTTGTTGAAACGCAACAAAACGAATGATGCATAATCAAACGACGGTAATTATTGGATTGCGTGCGGTGCTCGGTGGTGGAATCGGCGAAGATGGGTTTTCATGTGTTTGGAGAGAGAAATTAATAAAAGGGGAAGAGAGAGAAATGGGAATGGATTGGTTTGATGTTAATATAGGTGGAAGATTGTTGTGTGTTAATCGGATTGGATTGTATATAGATATGGTAGCTTTTTAATAATAATAAAAAAAAGGATTTGAGTTATCAATTAAATGATTATTATTACAATATCAATAATAAATGAAAACAAATATTTATCAATTGTGAATTACAATTACCGTTAAATGCGTAAGCGATAAAATAAAATATTAATAAATGGGTATTTTTTTATATTTTTTCATCACATGTATTCACACAGGTTAGTATTTAATATCAATATAAATTTATCTTTATATATAACAATACTCGTAATAAATCAAGTCTTATATAATGAAAGAAATATATTTTGAGTAAAATTAATGCATCTTAAATAGATCTAAGATAAGTTATATTAGGTCAATTTCAATATAATATTATTTGATTGTCAACTTAATAATTTAATTGTGCAAATGTAATAATGAAGCATGTAAAAATATGAGATTATGTAAAATTTTGTTTGATTTGAAGTTATGCATCAACAACTTTATTACAATAAAAATTACTTAAATCTAAGCTATTGAAATATATATTTATATACAAACTATATATACTATTATAAAAATAATATTTCAATAGCTTAAATCAAACAAAAATTTATATAATATTATCTTTTTGTATTCTCATTATATTCGTACAATTAAATTAATAAGTTGACAATCAAATAATATTTTATTGAAAGTAATTTAAGATAACTTATCTTATTCGATTTAAAATATCTTTTACACATAAATTTTCTTATAAATATAAAAGTGTATCTTAAATTTAAAGATCACATATCCCAATTTTCCCTATACCTGGTTGCTGACAAAAGATTCGAGTTCTGTTTGTGTATCTTAAATAAAACTTTTGCTTGTATATTTAGTTTTTATCAAAAAAATATTTTTGATATAAAAGGAGCTTACGTCTATCTTTACTTCTATTTTTATTTTTATTTATTTGGGGGTGGATGGTTGTATTGCCATCTACTCTAGCATAAACTCGTCGTGGACAATTGTAGTTTGTATGTTTTTTTTTATTTTTTTTATAAATGATACTAATCTAGTTAAAGTTTTGCCCCGGCTGAAAAAAAATTATGGATCCGTCCCTGGTAGCAATAGCATAATGATAAATTTGGTAAACTCAAGTGACAGGCTGACAGCCAACACAGTAATAAAATTCAATACTTTACAAATAATTCCTTTTTAAATAGCCCAAGCATAATCTACCCTCCAAATATATGTAGTGTTATAAACTCAAACATGATTTTGTACACTCGGTAGTTTATCTACAATGCACACCTAAACGTAATAGTTGTATGTATGTATGTATATATTGTTTGGGGTATGTATATATTGTTTGGGGTATGTATATAGTTAGCTAAAAGTATATTGGCGTTAAAATGAATGTCGTGCATTAGAGTTCTTCTAGGGGGACGGGAGTGCGTTATTCGTCACACTCGAATAGGACCATTATCAAGTACTTTTTGAATGGACCGAACCTGCTCGACTAGCTAGGACGTATTAAAGAATTAATGGGAGTTCCGGGAAAATTAAGGTAATCTTCACCATCTATATATGTCAAAAGTACTAGCTAGCTAAAAGAAACTTTTCTTGCAGCTCTCTCTCTCTTTTATTAATAACACCAGTTTCATTCAAATGTTAAACCCTAGCCTCTCTATATAAAACTTTTACCTATTCCACCGCAATGAATGAACTTTGGGAATCTGTCGTAAAAACATTGTTAGTAACACCTGCATGCTCTCCATAAATGAGGCCGATATCAACCCCAAATTAATAGAAGATGGGCGTAAAAAGAGAGAGAACCTCCAAAACTCGATATATATATATATGTGTGGATCAATAACTTAATATACATAACTTATAAAAAATTATTTTTTCTTTTAAATTAAATATGGGTTGAAAATATTTGTTTTATATCTATCTAAACAAATATGGGCTGATAATTGACGGGAATAGTAAGTCAAGATCAAAATAAAGAATTCTTATATTTGTTATTTTTGAGTTTTTATTATGTTTAATATAAAAACAATTGATGTAATTTATTTATCAGTGAGTATTTAGGATATTAATTAGGAATTAAAGATTTTTGATGTTTAGTAAGGGTATATTAGTAAATTAATTATTTTATTATTTTTCAAATAATATTAGGATTTGAGTCTCTTTAAATAGTGGTATAATCCCACAAGTCTGTTAGACTATAGACCATTGATTAAAGTTGATTATTAATTTATCATTCATACTGTAGAGTTTTTTTTTATCTATCTTAGTAATGTTGTAAATAGTAACCGAAAAATTCAAATTCGTCCGTACTCGAAAAAAAATGAATATTATTTGCATTATAAAAAACGGATATATTCGTATTCGGTTTAAAGATATCCACAATTAAACGGATACGAATATGTATATATAGGGCTGTAAATAGTAACTGAAAATTTTGTATTTCTCCGCATCCATATTAAAAAAAATAGTTATTATCCGCATTCGAAAAAAAACGGATATATCCGTATTCGGTTTAAAGGTATCCATAAATAAACAGACATGAATACGGATATTGTAAGACCCCGAATTTTATAAAATACAAAATTTAATTTCTCTTCATATATATTTTTCCTGAAACAGTAAGTGGTTAAATTGATAAAGTTAAAAGTTAAGGTTGTTATGTGCAAATTTTATTATGTCGGACAATATTCGTTTGGTCGGAAAATATTCGTTTTGTTGGGGAATATTTGGTTCGTACGACGGCGCCGAATAACTAATTATTGGTGGACCACATAACGGAATATTTGTCGGATATAGAAAATGACAGAAATAACCTTTTTAAATAAAAAATAGTCAACGGCGTTATCACTTTTAACTGTTAAAATACCGGTGATAAAAGAATAGTAACATACAGTAATTCATGGTATTTTACTGTATATTTTATTGTAGCACACGGTATTTTATAGAAGCACAAGGTATTGCACAGTATCTCATATTATTGATCTGATAACGTGGTCATTGCACAATATTTATCAATAATTGTTGTTGCACAGTATTTTGCATTATTGATTCAATAATTGTCATTACACTGTATTTCATATCATTGAGTTAATAATTATTGATAAACTATATTTTAAAATTATTGAACCAAATAATTGTCACAGTAGCAAATACACAGTAATTTATGTTATTAAATTAATATTGATTTGTAACGTGTTGTAGTATTATTGTTGTAGTATTATTTTATTTTATATGTTGGACCCACAGGAAGAATAAATAAATAAATATATTAATTTTACTATTTGGAATAGTAACATGTGGACCCTATGTGGGGGTCACATGAATGGTTGTTGAAGAAAAAAAGGCAGCGACTGCTGCCTTTACTGAAATTTTCAGCAGCCGTGCAGCACGCCTATTGTCACCTATTATGCATAATGCCTTATTTTCTCCTATAAATAAATTGCTCAGCTGAATATAAAAATCACTCCTAAAACATAAAATTTTTCTATAAGAATTTTATGAGTTTTCTCTGAGAATAGTAAGGTTATCTTGAGTATTTGAAAGTCAAAAGGAGTGCAAATTTTTTTTAAGTAAGTCTTTTATTAAAGAGTAGTAATTTCATAAATTCCTATTTTTCACGGTATTCACAAATCTTCCTTTAGAAAACTCTTCTTTAAGAAGATTCAATTTTAAAAGCTTTTTTTGGAATATTATTTTAAAAACTATTTAAAAGTTGTTATAATATACTACAAAAATTATGTTAAATATATATAATTTTGATAGTTTATATTATATAAGTTATCATACACTTTGAAATTTATATGTGGTAATTACTAATTATATTATAAATATATAGGTTGATCAAACTCATTTTTATCTATATTCAGTCGCGTGATAAGGTAAGGAATATCATATTCTTTCATCTTCTATTATTTAAAGTTACTACGGTAAATGGTATTATTTTCTTACTTGTAAGGAATATTATCTTTTTTCATATTATATTATTTAAATTTACTACGGTAAGGGGTATCATTCTTTTTATCATCATAAATGGTATTATTTTCTTACTTGTAAAGGATATTATTTTCTTTCATACTCTTAAACTTACTACTGTAAGGGATTATCATTCGTTGATTCTCGAAAATAATATCGTTTATTTCTTACTCATAAGATGTGTCATTTATTTCCATGTATTAAATTGTGGGAATAACCTTACGGCGCGGATTACCGTCTATTGGTGAATAACCTTTCGCATTCATTCTTTATTAATCTATGAGAAAAACCATACAGCGCGGATTACCGCATGTTTGGTAAATAACTCTTCGTATTAAAATTTTATTAAATTGTGGGAATAACCTTACTGCGCGGATTACCGTCTGTTGGTGAATAACTCTTTGTAAATTTCTTATTTGTCTCTTGTGAAAATAATTTGTCTACACGAATTATCACATGACACTTTATTCTATATTCATTTATAATATCATTTTTTTTCCATATTCGTAAGTGATATTATTTTTCTTTATACTCATAAGGGATACCATCTTTTTCATCTTCCATTATTCAAACTTACTATAGTAAGAGATATTATTTCTTTTATACCCTTAACTTACTATGGTAAGTACTATTTGGTAAAGTTTCCTGAAATGATTATATGTTCCTTAATAGTTTGTACTTCATCTAATATCATTTCAACTGAACCTTCCTATTTTTCTAAACATTTCTATTGAACCGTAATCGTTATTCTGAATTGTGAATCTTGAGTATCATTTTTGAATTTCACTCTACATCATGTTGACAATTTGGACATTATTTGAATCTGCACAAAGTAAACTTCTGATACTTATTGTTTATCCTGTTTCTTCTATTCATCATTTGTATCACTGTTATTTGTACTAATCATCAAGAATCAAGCTGTTGTGAATATCTGTGGGAGGGGGCACAAATGCGATATAATTGTTGAACAGGTGATAGGTTAAAAACGATATAATAGGTTAAAGGCGATACATCTGTTCGGTGTCTTTTATGACACGTGGTGAAAATTCTCTTTGACCCGTAGTGCAAAGATGAACTGTTGTTTGGTATGATTATGACCAAAGGCTGAATACTGGTATAATCATGACCGTTGGTGTTATATTGAATATCTTTGGCCCGTAGTGTAAAGATGAACTGTTGTTTGGTATGATTATAACCAAAGGCTGAATACTGGTATAATCATGACCATTGGTGTTATATTGAATATCTTTGGCCCGTAGTGCAAAGATAAACTGTTGATTTGCATGATTATAACCAGAAACTGTGAATTTGTATTATCATGACTAATGATATTTCAGATGATAAAAATTGATGATGTTTTTCCTAAAAGAGAAGCGAATGGACATTATAGTCTGCATTATTCTTCTAATAGATTGCTCATTCCGCCGCTATTATTGATCTGAACGTTGTTTAAGAATTTAACTGTAGTTTTTGATATAAACCTTGTAGTTTATTGTATTCTATCAAAAACTCAACTGTTGAAGGCTAATGATAATTTATTCGTCATTATCTTAGTCATGATATTTCTTTATTGGGCTATTTGAGCTCACCATTTCTTTTTGTTCCCTTGTTTTTCAACAGGAAATGAGAACGTAGCTGGGTCTAGCTTGAGAATGGAGTGAGAGTTCGAGGGATAGCTATCGTAGTCTTCACGTGTTGTAAAATGGTGTGACAATAACAGTGAATACTTAGTTGTGTATTATTATACACTATATTATTGAACGTTGTACTACTTTGTAATGATTTTGTTGTAGTCTTTTGACAACTCAAGTTTGAGCTGTGTGGACCTAGATTTGGGGGTGTTACAGATATAGACGTATTCGTATTTGTTTAACATCCAACCGTAAATATATCCGACAGATAGCGGATATTCAAAATTCGATATCCGAATTCGTATCCAAATGATATATATATATATATATATATATATATATATATATATATAAGCAAAATAATTTTTTAAAAGTTGTCTTCCTTATATAATAATTAGTTTTCACTATCATACGAAAATTATTTTTAAAATATATCATTTTATTTCTAAAAAATAAGAAATAATACTTTTATTATAATATTAATAAACTAAAATAAATTGATTTAAGTATAGTTAATGAATTTTTACTATTATAAAGTTAAAATATATAAAATGTATCATTTAACAAGTGTTATAACTGTTATAAATATCATTTAACAACTGTTACAATATAACTTTTATATCGTTTAACAACTATTATAAATGTTATAAATATCATTTAAATGTTATAATTATAGATTATAAATATTCATACGCACCATAGTATTACTCCAAACACATAAAATGGACATCAACTTATTAATAGATATATAAACTTTAATAAGTAGATCATTAATTTTAAAATTTATGATTTTAAAAATAATAAAAACTTATTTGAATTATAATTTAGAGTATTGATTATTGTATTTATAATTCTCGACTTATAAGTAAAAATGATGTCAAACACTTTTACTTATAAATCTATTAAAATTTTAATTTATAAATAGACTAAAATTTTAACTTTTAAGTCAAAAAAAAAAAGAAAAAAAAGTAACTTCCGAACGGGCCCCAGGAGCACGACAACCGCAACAGAGGGATTTTAAGTTCAAAAAAGCTTCAAACCACCCTTCAACTGAAGCATCATCAAGCCCACCTCCAATCGAATTGAAAAACCTCGAGTATCACTGGAGGAAATTACGCTTCCACTTCACCCCAATGAAGTTTGCAACACTCGTTTCTTCTTTTTCCTTTTTTTCCCTATTGGAGACGGTGAATTTTTGTGGTGGTGTTGATGAATTGATAAAGAACAATGGAGGTGTAGATGGGTTGGTTCTGACGAGATTGTGGTGTATTAATATTTATGGGTATAAACATGCTAGTGGATACTTGGGTTTATGAATCGTGTATATTTAGAATATGAATGGGTCCATTGTTTAATTTTTTTTGAAGATTTGGAGTTTTGGTCGTCCATAATGGAGGAGGAAGCTGCCGATCATGGAGTACGGTGGTTCAGATTAGACTCATTCTCTCTCTCTTAGGGTTTCTTTTTTGAGAAAACAAATCAATTGTGTCACATCATTTTTTTTTTTTTAAACCTTGCCAGAAAAATAAAATTAACTAAAATTAACGGTCATCCATCAAATTAGATGGAATAGAATAATTCAAATTTTTTTTAAAATTTAATGTGTCAATTATATTTTTTTTAAAAATTCAGTGGAATAACGCTAAAACGTGACGTCTTTAGTTTTTGTCCAGGTTGACACTAGTGGTGCAAATACGATATAAATCAGCCAACCACCAGTGAGCGGCTGTTGCAGACTTGGCAGGAGAACCACTAACATAATTTCGTAAGGTATGGAAAAATCCCTTCTTTACAATCAATGGGCTTCACTATATATACACGTACATATCCTATATCTATATCTATCTATCTATATATATATATATATATATACACACACATACGATGGTGTATAATTTTTATTAGCCGAAACGGTTAAATTAGAGCCCGTTGTGGCGTGAACTGCATCTCGCGCAATTACTCAAATCTTTTTCTTCGTCTTCATTCATTTTATTTTGAATACCCTATAATTAATCGTACATACAAAATTTCATTTTTTTATTTATCGAGATTTGTGCTTCAGTTATTCACAATCTGAACCAGATGATTGCAGCTGGAAATTTGTCTTTGATTTGCTGTTCTTTGCCGGCATTTGACTCTGCGGACTCATCTTCCTTGGCAAAGTTAGGGTTTTTGAACTCTAAAGTTAAAAGCTTGGGGTTTCTTAAAACTGAGGCGAGATCGATTTTTCTAGCGCCAATTAAGGCAATGGAGACTTCTAGAACATCGTACATTAACGGCAAAACTGAAGGTGGATTCAATTCGACCAGTGAGTTCCTCGCAGATAATTCTAATGGGTTTTCTGGTACTATTTAATCTTCTTCTTTTTTTCACCTTATTTGTTTTTCCACGTAGATACAAGAAATATAAGATATCTCTACTTTTGTTTTACAAAATTACTTGGCTTTAATTGTGTCAACTTTTACAAATGAATCTTAAAATTTTGGTTCTCATTGCTGACGTTCAAAAGTTAAATTGACTATCTATCTAATTGTCAGGTGCAAATCTCGACCAGAGGACTGTGATTGGAAAGTCCAAAAATATTGTTTGGCATAAATGTTCAGTGGAGAAAGTTGACAGGCAGGAATTACTTCAGCAAAAAGGTTGTGTCATATGGATTACAGGTCTCAGTGGTTCAGGTTTGTGTACGAAAACTGTTAGGCAGTTGAATCAATTAGTTCTTTGCTCTTGAGACAAGGGGCTTCTTGTAAATTAGTCCACTTTTTTCATTAATATTTCACTAGGAAATGTTATCCTTTGTAATGTACATATTCAATCTCTTAAACTTTTAGTAATTGAAAATTAGAAAAGCATGTCGGTTCATCTGAAATGAATTGAAAGTTAACCATGTCTGCAAACCAAATTATCACGTCTTTGGGTGTCTTATAATTGGTGTAGGGCAGAAAAAGTGTGAGTTGATAGAGACTCTAGAGGAAGCTGATAAAGGATTTGACGTAAATGGTGAAAGTCTCAATAGATGTCCATCGATACATATTTGATGATCCCCAAGAATAAGTTATAGAGGATTATGCACCTTAAGATGCTGCTAAATGGAACTTTCATGCACGGATATGTTTTGCTTCAGTTCTTTTATATATAGTACGGCTGCACTATATTTGAGACTAAACATGATCCAGTTGGTGTCTATTTCATTAGCAGTAATGAAAAAAATGAATATATTAGTGATGATTTCTATGGATAATGTTGATAATATGAGCCTATTTCTTTTATAATATGTATAGAGACTTGAATCTTGACTGATGGCCCTTGTAGAGTTTTTACAATTGTTTTGTAAGAGGATATCTACTGAATTAGTTTTGAAGCGTCAGAATGGTTGTTTTGAACAATGATGATAGCTGGGAGTTAAGTTATCCTTTGATCTTAAAAGTAAAAGTTTTGAACAATGATGATAGCTGGGAGTTAAGTTTTCATAATTTCTTTACTGTTTTATATGTTGAGCACAATATTTTCTTTTTATCTGATAGTGTTTAGTCCAATACGAGTTAAACTGGTCATTATAATGGATTCTTTTACTGGATACAACAGAGTTTTAGAAATGCTAATTCTGAGAACATTGAACAATATATAGATCCTTGCAGGAGAGATGACTTATCTCATGCTTCTTCACTCTCTATCTCTTTTGTTTTCGTCCTTCTTTCTGTGCATCAAAGAGTGATTCTATTTTGTTTTTTCCCTAAATTTTGTCATGATTTACAATGTTAGCTCTTTAAATTGTAAAGCCTTGGAACGTGATTTCAGGAAAGAGCACTTTGGCTTGTGCTTTAAGTAGAGCCTTGCATTCAAGAGGAAAGCTGTCCTACATCCTCGATGGTGATAATGTTCGCCATGGTCTAAACCGCGACCTTAGTTTTAAAGCAGAAGATCGTGTGGAGAACATACGAAGAATTGGTGGGTTTCTTCCTTTCATCATTGAGTAAACTCCCTCCTCAATTCCCATACTTTTTATTCTTGTCCAAAAGTGTTCAAACTACATCCATTTTGTAATTTTTAGGGGAGGTAGCGAAGCTTTTCGCTGATGCTGGAGTTATTTCCATTGCTAGTTTGATATCTCCCTATAGAAAGGACCGAGATGCTTGCCGTGCTTTACTGCCAGAAGGAGATTTCATTGAGGTCTGTTGATGAGAAATTGAGTTGTGTGTACATTACGTTTAAAAGAATGATCTAGGGATAGTGGGAAGGATTGGGGACCGTTGAAAATTTATTTGCATAAATTAATTTACTGACAAGGCTTTGTAATTAACAGGTCTTCATGGATGTACCTCTCCAAGTGTGCGAGTCAAGGGACCCGAAGGGTTTATACAAACTGGCACGAGCTGGGAAGATAAAAGGTATATTATGTGAATCAAACAGAAAATTGGTAGTCTGGATTTTCTATGATGGTCCTTTGCAGTTGTACTATGATTTGGTGTCTCTGTAGTTGACCAAAAACTGGAGAAAAGGGAGAAAAAACATTGGTGTCTCAGTTTTACAAGACTAAATCTGGTGAGGATAATCGAAGCAGGTTACTTAAAAGTCTGGGCGTAAAAGTCTTTTCAACTCAATCTCTCCTCAATATAACTAAAGTATTACATTGTCCAGTGTCTATTCAAAATAATGTTGCCATCTGAATGCTAATACCTTGTGTTGTTCGCATGTTACTGAATACTAGTAAATGAAACTGGTAATCGATCAATCTATCGACTCCCAGTCAATGTTTGAGACTAAAAGATCAGCTAGTTGTATCTTTATTTACCCCTTTTTTTCTCTTTATAAATCCAGCTAACCGTAATTCAGAATGAGTAATGCTTTGCAGTTCTACTTTCTCATTCTACTCCCACATAAAAACACATGTCATTGTGTCTAGTGTAGGAATAAAAGTAGGACAGTAAATCAATTTTAGAATCTGTTTCAGTGATGGATATTTTATATTGTGATTGCTGCTTCACTTCTCTACGTATGCCTTTAGAGTATTGGTTCTTAGTTCAAATTTAACCGTTTAAAACTTCCGTTTGCAGGTTTTACAGGAATTGACGATCCATATGAACCACCATTAAAATCTGAGGTAGGCAAACTCTATTGAGATAAACACAAGTTATTTTTACATTATTGAACTCGTGCACGTGTAGGAATGTCCCTGAATAGATCTGTTTGTATTTCTTAAAGCATGAAATATACTGTTTTGGAAAGTACTATCTTTGAACATCACCTGACTTAATAAGGTAGCATGTGGAAAAAGGAGTTAAGATGGTTTTTGGGATCTCATTGTTTGCAGCCTTCCAACTTTTCATTCTGCTTGTTAAGTAATTGAATTTCATACAGATTAATAAATCCTTGCATTGCTATGGAAATAAATGTCGTAAGCCGTGCTTTGATCTTTTCTTCATGAACTTGTGACATTGAATCTTATATTACAGATAACGCTACACCAGAAGGAAGAAGTCTGTCCTTCCCCATCTGATATGGCAGAAAAAGTGATTTCCTACTTGGAGATGAAAGGTTACCTGCAGGCCTAGCTCTTGTGCAATGCCAAGAGTCTCTCCCATTCACTAGTACCATACCATTCTGCAAAATAAAAAATTAGAATTCTTTTGCGGCTAGGAAATGGCTCGTTTCCTGTGTTCGTGTTTTTCATTCATTTAATAAATAGGATTAGTTAATCAATCGATTAATTATTCATGTGATCATCTGTTGTATCTTCTAAAAGTTTCTTCGGCAGTAGTGTTTTGAATATGAAATTTGGGTAAGCAATTGTTGTATGATCTGTATTATTTGAGAACATGCCTTTGTTTTGTGGGTACAAGACTCTTCCAGCTAAATAGCAAGTACGGGCTTGCTGCATAGATGTTTTTATTTCTTTTGTCTAGTGTGGACAATTTTATTCTCCATTCAGTGGAATCTTATAGTAGTATTACTGATAAAATCTAATTCTTCTAGGGTGAGGATTTTGTTTGTGCTTTTGTTTTATGATGTTAGGTTGATTAAGAGGTGTTTAGTTAATAATGTTATGCTGATGCGGATTATTTCAACCTGTTCTTGCTAATAGTCTGATACGGTTAAAATATGTACTTAATTTAATAATAGTACGGCCTTAGTGTATGTCAGTTTCAATTAGCTTTCTGGAGCCCCACGTTATTTTTAATTCTGAACTCAACTTCTGGACATTTTATTTGTGAAAAATTATTAAATATTCTGGGTCACTTGTCATAGTGTCTCACACCATTCATATATATTTAAGCATTTAAAATAAAATAACTCAATTTAGGTGTTAAATTGATATCACATAAATAATGTGAGGCATCATATCATAGGTGTCTTAAGATCAATCTATCTAGCATGCGGAGTCAAATATCAATGGCAATGTGGTTGGATAAATGTGCTGGAAAGAACCACTAATATCATGATGCTGCGTCTCCTAATACTTTTTTTTTTTACTTTAATCTGCACCTGATACTGTCTTGAAGACCCAACTAATTGCTTTTGAATTTCCAGCTCAGTAAAAATAGAATCGTCTTGGACTGAGAAGAAGAATACATTGGAATATTGGATGACTCCATTTCTGATAGGAATATTTATCTTTCCCCCAAAAGAGTTCCATTTGATTTTTTCCCTACTCTGGCTACTCAGTACTGCTAAAAACGGAAGGACTTGAGTGCAAAGTTTGTATGAAAAGTTAATCAACTTCAATGACATTCAGACCTCGAGGCTTATGTAAAAGATTGGGGATTCGGTTGAGCAGGCTTCTGGGGGGTTAGCAGGGTATCAAGCCAGAAGACACTGTTGCCTGAGCTGGCTCCTTTCGCCGTCTCTCCTTTGCCTTAGTGCCTAGATGCTGCAACTAAATGGAGGAGTTGATATATTAGTGCTGGCTGGTGCTATCCTCTTTCTGCTGATCATCTATATTTTACGGGCTTGCTTTTGTTGTCCGTGTTTCCCATTATGAAAAGAAGAAAAAGAAAAAGAAAAATAAACAAAACTCTAACTAATGTATACACTATGGAAAAATTATTGCTTAAAATTGAGAAATAAATAATATGAACTCTCCCCACAATTTAGAAATATGAAGATAAGAGATATGCACCGGGCCAGTCAGTCAATTGCCGATAAATTGCATGAAAAAAGGAAGCAAGGACAGAGTTGAAGGACCTGGCAGCGGACCTTACAACCTCAAACACCGCTCCTGCAGACCCCAAAGAGTCGAAAAGCATTCCACCAACATTGTCAAAAGTACCAAATACTAATTCACAGTTTTAGTACTTTTAAGAGGAATAGAAGGATCTTTGTTCGGCGGGCGAGTTTTGCAATGTTGAAAACTGTCTACCCAACTCCCCAATTGCAGATAAATCAAACAAAAACAGTGTAGGTATGAGGTATGGCTACTCTAATCCATTCTTAATAAATGATCCATAACCCGCACTTAGATATTGCAAAAGTTACATTAACATCATAGAGGGAACAGTAACAATTCTTGCATGAGAATTTGGTAACATTACATGTCAAATGAGACAATCCATCAGTTCTAAGAACCTAGTAAAAGTTAATCAAGTAGCTTAATTATCGTGAAGAGAGACATATAGATTACCTTACACTTTTATTCATGAGTTACAACTTAAAATAATTTATAAGTCATTTTAAATTTTAATTTATAAATCATTTTAAAATAAATCATTACCAAACAAACCATTAGAAGTATCAACAAATTAAATAAATAAAGAGTGAATCTTAGTCTACTAACAATTTACAAACAAATTCACAAATAAGACAATTAAAATTTTCACTACTAATATACTGGATGTCCCGCATTTTATAGTAAAAAATCTAATTGTCATTCACTATTTGTGAATATGTTTATAAATGATTAGTACACCAAAATGCATTCATCAATAAAATCAATGTATAGAATGAGAAGAAACGATAGTATTATTTTCGTCTTTTAATAAACGTTTTAATTTGACTTTCATAGTTAAATTGACTATTTTTAAAATTATTAAAATTACATTCATAATAAATTATGAAAAATTTATTATTAATGTCAAGTTTTGTGATTCAAATTTTTTATATAAATATCTTTAATTATTAATTTTAAATTAGAATATTTATTATGTCACGAAAGAAGTAATATTTATGAGTAATATTATGGGCCTTAATTTATTTTTTTCAAAAATGTCTCAAATAAACAATAAATTTGGACGATGTGGTATTGTTGCGTTAAATATTTTCGTGGGGCCGGTGGGCAAGGCAACACAAATTTTGAACACCGTCTTCAAAATTAGGATTACGCCCGCTGCTATCTTATTTTCCGGTGGTTGAGAAGAGATAAAATAGGACCTGAAGCAGCCCCCAATCAGTTTAGTCGACTCCACGCCGGAACCCTATTTATTCATTCATATCTTTAATGCTGTAGTTGGAATAATTAAATATAATGGGGGAAGAAACAGCACATCAAGGATCGAATGTTCATAGAGATGACGGAGTGGGTCACCGGCGCCAAATCCAAAGACCTCCCCTCCCCTTTCAAGCGCCTCCCTTCATATTTCTGCGCGTATTGTATTCATCCCCCTCTCTCCGTATATAAAGATGTTTTTGTAATTTGATCCATATATTCATGGTTTGAACATTGTTGAAATAGTCTCCGATATTATGTTAGTTTCTTTGTGATTTCTATTAATTCATTGTTTTCATACTTCTAATTATCTTTTTAACCAGACATTTAAAGTGCATTAATTGCTTATCTGATTTTCTTTTTCAAATATTTGTTGAGTTTGGGACAAATTGTGGTGTAGGAACATAATTCTCTATATCAGGAAATACGGCAAGAATCAAGTTACTGGAATGAGGACCTTATTCCTACTTAACTTCCACAAAAACTCCCAAGGTAAGATTTGTACCGAGTATTTCTGTTAATAGATTACAGCATTCATATTACGGGAAGTCTATCACAATCATGTCATCATCCATTGAACATATAAGTAATGCATTATCCCAAACAAAACTATAGGATTCTGAGTATATAAAAAGGAATTAGGGGATTGATTCTTATTTTATTCTATGATTGAGAAGTGACTAACCCTGTCATGAACTTGAGGGTAGGACCATTGAAGCTTGAAGTCCTAAAAGAGGAGGAGAAAAGAAAAGTTGTTTCCATAATGAATTGTAGGACTTCAGTATTGTTAACGTAACATACAATTAAAACAAATTCAATACTAGAGCTTTCAAAGCTGTTTTTAGATGCAATTAAGCCTTCCTATAGGATTTTAGATTACGGTACAGAGTCATCGGGGATATGACTACATTCAGATTTATATAGGTTGAGTAGAAACGCCTGAAATATGCAAATACGTATAGGATGTGCACCTTTTCTAAGATGGCATCAAGTTGCTATATTTTGTTTTGGGTCCATGAGGAAAAAGACATCTGAGTGTTCCAGCTTTCTTTTTGGGCTTACATATATCATGCTGTTAGTAATCATTAGAGTTCAGCTACAACTCAGATATTTAGAGTTTCCTGAAATAATCAAAGACTCCCTCATAATTGCTAGAGTTCCTCGTATGTTTTGGTAGGAGAGTTTCATTATTGCCAGTGCTGGACAATGTGTTTACACACATAGTTGCTGTAAAGATGACAGGAAACGCATTTCTGCAACGAAGTTTGATTCCCCATTGATCATCACGGTTTGTCTTTCTCGTTGGTTATCTGCATGTAATCGTACTAAACTATTTACTTTTGCTGCACAGGCAATCAAATAATTAAACCTAAAAACTAAGAACTGGAAGGAGCTTCTCACCGATGAAGGGAAGATAATTATAACGGTTCAGGTATTTCCATGACTTTAGTATACATCCTCCTGCTTGGCTGTGATGTTAAAGCGAATTCAATGTGGCAGTACTATCCCAAAGTTTCCCTCATATATGCAAGTATTCCCTGCACTATCTGAATGCAGTTGACAGCGAGGTTCTCCTGGATTTTTATCGCATGAAGAAAAGTTTGAAAGTCAATGAAGGTGACTAATAAACTTATCCACTCATTTAGGGTTTAATCTTCAACTCTTTTACTCCATAATTTTAACTAAGTACTCTCTCTCTATAGAACTAAAGAAACTGGAGTTGGATCCAGCATATAACATAAATATGACCGGGAATATCAAACAGATGCTAAAGGAGCTTGGAACTAAGAATGGAAAGGAAATTGCTTTGCATGGGGGTGGTGGAAATAAGGCTCAAAATGAAAGGGCCAATGCATTTGCCACCATTCTGCTAGATCATGCATTAAAAAGGATTTCAAATCAGACATGAATGGTGAGGCTAAAGTTCAGCCAGGTTACAGTATTGTAGATGCTGCATCTTCTTCTGTGCATGGCAGAAGTGAAGCTGCTGCAAAGGCTGCTCCAAGTGATAAAACTGCTGCTCGGATTGCTATTCACATGGCTGGTTATTGAATTCCAGAAAATGCAAAGCCGGTTAGATTACCCCATCCCCTCTTTTGTTGACATAGGCGTACATATGCTGGAAGTAAAGACCACCTTTATGAATGATCAAAGCAGGATATTTAGTTTATATAATACTTACCAGTTCAATTTAAGGCATGCTTCCAACATCTTTTGGTATCATCACTTGTCTTATTCATGGCATGATTAGCTTCTGATTATAGAATGGAGTCATGTTCTCTTTTGGGAGGAGGTCTGTTGTGGTCCTTGGGGAATGTTGCTTTAAGTGAAGTTTAAACCCCCCCTCCCTCCCTAAATAAAAAAATGGTTTCTTCTCATCATAACTTCCTGGTTTTGGATTTTGCTTTTGTCTCAGGCAACACTAACTTAATATAAATGTCAGGAGTAGTTCTTAACTTATCTTCTTTCAATTCTTGACTCTTGTTTTCTATTGACCCTCGGGAGCTTTTTATACAAAAAATTTCTCTCGTATCCTTTTGGTTCTCGTTCCTTGCATGTATTTCCTTCAGCTTTATTTAAAGCTAAGGCTCCCTACAAATCGAGGATTATGTTTGTTCTTCGGTTTTCGCAATACTAACAATTTGCTTTGTTGTCGCTGACCTTACAAGTCTTTGTGTCCCAAAGTATGTGTAATGTGTTGGTAGGTATGTGACTTTGTGAGTCTTTGCTATCACTTATTCTTCATTTTCTTCCTATTGCATGGCTGCTCTGGAATATTTCTTTGTGGAGAAATGTTGGGTCCAAGTTCAATATAAAATCTTCTTTTTTTAAAGTTATGGAGTGTGAGCGCTTTGCAGTACTTTAGGTTATTTGGACAGAGAAGAATACCTATATCTTTTGTGGTTGATCCTTGCCGTTTAATTTGTTGTGGGATATGGTTACTTTTCTGGCGTCTTTATGGGCTTTGGCGTTTAGGGGGTATACTGATTTCTGCAATTTGTATAGGAATTGGGTTGGAGGGCTGTCTTGTTGTAGGATTGTTGTTATTTTTATTCTTTAGGATATTTGTAGGATTTCTCATCCTCCTTGCATTGGTACTTTTTCTATTTTATAATAATGTATTCTTTTTATTATTGAACAAAATATGCCTATAATATTTTGAAATATGATGGAGTAAATAAAAAGTGATTGAGAGAAGTAATTGACATTGTCTCTCTAGGGATAGCCGACATGGGTGGTCCAGTTTTTATAGGGTTGAGCTTAAGATCCTCATTCTTTTGAGTGGTCAATGGTTAGATTTTTGTCGGGCACAAAAACATCTGATGGGTACCCGGGTTTGTATTGCAGCTCTATTCCAAAATATTGACGGAGATAGTCTGAAGCTAAGAACTACAAGTCTAGTAGTACAGTTCTCATAAATCTTTAAATTTCTGTTGAATTGTAAATTAGATTATATTCAACTTGTAATTGGCTTCAAGTATTAATTCATAGCTTCCAGTAGGAATTAACCTCAAAGGATCAGGTTGTTTTTTCTGATAAACTCACACAAGCATGCCCTATTTTTCAGGTGTTTACCCTATCTCTGGAACATCATCATCACCTTGTTTGACATCATAGGTACAAGCGTACAGGCCTACAAGGTGTTGGGGATTGGATCACTCTAGTCTGTAGGTGGTGTGTGGATACTCTACAAGTTAACAAATCTTTAATCAAAACATTGAATCTAGTTGAACTATATGAGATTTGATTAGAGAAAGGATTTAGTCAAGCATAGAAGTACCAGTTTCTCAGGCAGTACTAAATGACTTGCATGTTACCATCTTGTTGATTGATGGTTAGATTGGAATTTATAATAAATTCCATTTTTTTTTTGCTAGTTTAAGGAAAATTTAACAATCTTGAGTTTGTCAAGATTGGATCCCCGACCTCTTGGATACCATGAAGTGGGTATTCTTGAAGGTTGAATCTCATTAATTGAAAGGGTTTAACTCATACGCTACCAAAAAAAGGAAAAATAGGACTAGCTCTGGAAAACACTCAGAAAAGCAAAAGGGAAAAAACTGAACAAAGCTGATGAATAAAAAGTTATAACAGAAGTTACCCTACAGTGTGTCTAAAGTTGTAATATAATCGTGTCATAGTTTTATTGTAGTGGTGGGAGTGATGGGAAAGACCAGAAATGAGAAGGAGGTTGATGGTCATAGTCATAGTAGCACACCATCTGTTGAAGCACTCCTCCGAAAGGTTTGGTCTTAGGGTCTCAGTTATGGAAGTTGCAGCCTTCCATGGGTTGTGGATTTGGATGGCTTCTGGTGCATGAGAGCACTTAATTAGTGGCAACCACCTCATTTTTTATTTGGAGAGTTTCAGTTATGTTTAATAGACACCATAGACTAGTAGTAGTTGCTTCTTTTTCTTTTTGGTGTAACAAAAGCACTTACTTGGTTATTACTGGCATATTTTATTTCTAGGGTTGAGGTTAGGTTCTATGAGCACTCAACCACCTGATAATAGAATAAATAAATAAAAAATTTAAAAATACTGTAAATTATGACTAAGCTAAGAAAAATTATTCTAGAATCCTGGGGAATGATCATGTGGTGTCCAGGACCGGTGAATAAGTGAATAACTTCTCCAAAGTTAAACTTGGAAGTATGATGATGCTATAGATAATGTCAGCTTTTGTTAGGGAGAAAAGAAGAGCGGTAAAGGAAGCAACAAGTACTAGTCTACTACTAATATTATTTGGTATCTATTAAACATAACTCAGGCTCTCCTAACACACTTTGCCACCTCCTCTAGGGTCCACCGCATGGTTTTTTGATAATGGTTGAGGCATTGACGTTCTATCTATAAAGATTCTTGTACTAAAAATACCAATGAATGGAGTAATTAGCAGATTAATGAGTTAATAATGTGTAGGAGGAGAATAGCTAGGAGCCTAGGACCATTAAATCCATTGAAACATCCTCCTCTTTAAGCGTTGTGACTTTTTGTCGTTCAATTGACTTCAAAAAAGATGGTATTCCATATTTGGGTCATCCATTATTTATTATATAATAAGGATAACTCGTGCATAAATGTACGGTACAACTAATATAATAGTTGAGTACTGTATTTAATATTTCTAAATTAAATTTTTTTAAATTATTATGGACTTTCAGTTCCATAATAGAACTGAGAGTTCAACCATTAATACAAAAAAATTGATAGTCAATTCAGTCATAGTTTCTTGTTGAGACAAATATTAGAGTGCTACTCATTTTTAACTTAAAATTAGTTCTTGACAGGTAATTAATTGATTGACGATAGCGGGTTCAAATTTGTGTAATATAGTATTTTCGGATATTCTACACAACTTTTCTTTATTGACAAAACGGAATGAGGAGTTTGACAGCATTTATTTGCCTCCAGTATCTCTAACCATCAATCAATATGATCCATGAACAGTATTTTCTGTGAAAAAATGGTAGTACTGCAAGTTATTTGGTGGGATCCAATGAGAAAAAAAATGTAAAAATCCAAAAAAAGACTGTTGCATATATACCCAAAAGTATAAAATGAGTCATCTAAATTTAAATAAAAAAAGTATTGTCATAACACTAATTAAATTGCATCACTATAATATTTTTTCTTGAAATTGGACAAAAGATACTCATACCATGAGTCAGACTCTACTACAATAGTTGCTCTCGATATAACCTGCAAAAATATCAAAGAGATGACACGTAATTGTCCGTGCCTGAAGGCACGACATAGATTAAAATTCCAAAAATACTCTATTACTTAAAGACTCTTTGCAACCTAAAATAACTTACAAATCAATTAGAATGAATCTGAACCGTCCTTGTGATTTTCCGCCCAAATCAATTTGCAAGTGGAAACAACCACCGCAATATTCGAAAAACAGAAAAAGGTCGACAATATTAAAAAGGTGACCCATGTTGTTTACGTGCAATTTTTTATTTATTTATTTATTATTATTATTATTATTAGTAGTAGTATTAGTATTAATATTATTATTATTATAATAATTATTGTTATCATTATTACTATTATTATAATTATTATTGTTATTATTATTATTACTACTACTATTATTATTATTATTATTATTGTTATTATTATTATTATTATTATTATTATTATTATTATTATTACTATTATTATTATTATTATCACTATTATTGTTATTATTATTATTACTATATTATTACTATTATTATTGTTGTTGTTATTATTATAATTATAATTATAATTATAATAATAATAATATTTATTATTATTATTATTATTATTATTATTATTATTATTATTATTACTACTACTATTACTATTATTATAATTATTATTGTTATTATTATTACTATTGTTATAATTATTATTATTATTATTATTATTATTATTATTATTATTATTATTATTAGTATTAGTATTATCATTATTATTATTACTATTCTTATTATTACTATTATTATTATTATTTCTATTATTATAATTATTATTGTTATTATTATTATTATTATTACTACTATTATATTAATTATTATTATTATTATTATAGTGTAGTGGTGAATTTGATTTGAGCGAGAAATATAAGTTAATAGATTTTAGAAAAAAAGATGTTGAACTGAGGGGAAAATGAGAGATAAATTACTAACCGTTGGATGTTGAAGTCCCAAATAATTTTAGACTGTTGGATGTTGAAGTCTAAATTGATTTGAGACCGTTGGATATTAAAACCTTGGGATTTGACCTGCTCTATTTTGAAGCCTAAATTTATTTCTGTTAATTATTTGTAACTGCAGGAGTGTCAATGACAGTTATGCCCTTTCTAGGCCTAAAGGTTGACTACTGTTGGGAATTCTGTTATTTAGTTCATCACTTTGTTGGACTACAAAATATATGCATGTTTATTTTCTCCCTACTTTGTTCTCAAGCGATTTTCAGAAAGAGACAGAGTCCCCACACGGAAATTTTCTGAATGATTTGATGAATCCGTCCAAGAACATATATATGAGGGTAAACTATTTTTTTTTGAGAAACAAGAACTAAAGTTTTATAAAAAACTCAACCATAATCGGCACAAAGTACATGAGTAAGGTGTGGAGGAATATTCTCCGTCCATACCGAAAAGCCCCTAACATGTCTAGCATGTTTAGCTAGATTATGTGCTACCGTATTACCCATTCGACCAACATGAGAAAAACTAATATCACCACCTACCATTGTAGATTTTGCTGAGCTGAGAATATGGCCAAAAGAGGATAGATAAGTCTCATCGGATTTCAAAGATTTAATAATATTTGCAGAATCCCCCTCCAATATGAATGAAGTTAAACCAAACCCCTGGGCAAAAACAATAGCTCTAGAAACATTAGTCTTTCCGCAAAATTAATGTTTACATGCTTTGATAAAAATATATATATATAGTTGGTAAGAAGGATGTTTGTGTATATTTGCCCTTTAAATTATTGGTTTTTTTTTAATAGAAATTATGCTATTACAATTCAGTCCTAAGATACATTTCTATTTTAGAGCCTATGAGAAAGTCTGGAGAATGGGTCAGGGGAGCCAAAGAAAAACTTACCTTTAATGTATATTTTTTTTTCTTTTATTTTTTGCATATATCAATCAAATATAGTTAGGAAGGGGTATATAAACCAACTTGGTAAATATTACGTGTGTGCGCGTGTGTGTGTATATATATATATATATATATATATGTATGTAAAGACCTGTGAGTCACATACATCTACTTATCTAATGTGCCTAATCCGGATGGCTTAATTTGAAGAGGATTATATATATGGGTTGGGGTGAGTGAAAAGTGAAGGAAGCATGCCTGGCCCTACCCTAGATCTCGGCTACAATTTAGTAGTATTGAGAAACAATCTTTAATAGATATAATGTATATACGAGTATGGGTTAGTGTGGAGTTGCATAGAAAAGGAGAAAAGTGGAGGGATAAATTGTTTTTGGCAGATATTGGAGAGGGATTAGGAGGCAAGGAATTTGAGAGAAATGGGTGGTGGTGGGTTTGATGATGATGATGATGCACGCCGGCAGCTTTTCATTTTCTAATTCTTTTTTTTTTCTTTTTCATTCACATATTTCTCTCTCCTCTTCTCCCCAAAACCCATTTGTCAAGCATGCTCCCACTCAAAACGCTCATGCCACGTACTCCTATGAGATCTCTCCTCTCAGTGAGTCTCTCTCCCTCTCAAAAGAAAAGCTACTCCACTAACCCCTTTTATTGTTTTCTTTCCTCCATTTTTTTTTATTTTATCTTTACATCTTTAATTTGTCAGACTAACATAATCCTTCTATATCTAAATTGAAAGACCTCTCCCCAGTCCCATGCCACCTTCCAATGTTTTAACTGAAAGACCTATTTCACCGGATCCCCTATTACATATTTACATAATTTCTTTTTTAAGAAATCGAAATAGAATAACTATGTTCCAATAGGATAGAAACCACCCCACCCCACCACCATTCCATTCCTCTCATCGGTGCACCAAAAGAACAGCAAATATTCACATACTCAGATTCTCTCTCTCTCTAATCATGCTTATTTTCAAGGAAACCTAAGCTAAATTTCAGCTTCAAGATCTTCTTTTAATCATATTCTTGTATTCCATGCATTTCATTAGCTAACAGAAACCAGCCATGTATCTATCTTTACATGCTCTCGTTCTCGTATAGTACATATATATATATAGCAACAGGCGTTGTAATTTTTGATGTACGGGGCTTCAACATAGATTAATGGATACTTTGTTCAGACTAGTAAACCTCCAGTCTGACCAGCAGTCCTTCAACTCCAGCAGAACCACCTCAAGCAGCTCTAGATCCATTATTTCTCGACAAAATCCTCATCACCACCACCACCACCAAGACGTCGAAGAATGCTTCAACTTTTTCATGGATGAAGATGACTTCTCTTCTTCTTCTTCAAAACACAACTACGTCTATCCTAATTACCCTCAACAATATGACTACCAGCAGCAACACCAACCACCACCGTCAAACACCCCTACTCCGACCACCACCAATACAAGCACCCCACCACATCAGCAACATCATCAGGGCACTTTTGATCAGTCATCATCAGCTGATCAATTCTCTTACTCTCCTGCTGCTCATGACCTAACCGTAGAATTCGGTTCTTTAATCTCCGGCAAGTGGTCATCCGATATCCTCCTCGAGGCCGCACGTGCAATCACCGAAAAGAACAGCACGCGCGTCCAGCAGCTCATATGGATGCTCAATGAGCTCAGCTCACCTTATGGCGACACCGATCAAAAGCTCGCCTCTTACTTCCTCCATGCCTTGTTTAGTCGCATGACCGATTCCGGCGAAAAATCTTACCGCGCTCTAAATTCAGCATCCGAAAGAACTTGCTCTTTTGATTCTACAAGAAAAACGGTACTCAAATTCCAAGAAGTTAGCCCGTGGACTACTTTTGGGCACGTAGCATGTAATGGAGCAATATTGGAAGCTTTTGAAGGTGAAACCAAATTACATATTATCGATATTAGCAATACACATTGTACTCAATGGCCTACGTTGCTTGAATCCCTAGCAACTCGCTCTGATGAAACTCCGCATCTCCGGCTCACCACCGTGGTTGCCACCAAGGCCGGCTGCGGCTCCGCCACGTCCGCCGCGCAAAGGGTGATGAGAGAGATTGGTAATAGAATGGAGAAATTTGCTAGACTTATGGGCGTGCCATTTAAATTCAATGTAATTCATCACACGGGAGATTTATCTGAGTTGAATTTAGGTGAATTGGATATCAAAGAAGATGAAGCGCTTGCTATAAACTGTATTGGCGCGCTACATTCAGTTCAAGCGGTTGGTAACCGGAGGGACTATTTGATTTCCATGTTCAGGAGATTGCAGCCGAGGATTTTTACTATAGTTGAAGAAGAAGCTGATCTTGATGTGGGCGTTGACGGGTTTGACTTTGTAAGAGGGTTTCAAGAGTGTTTGAGGTGGTTTAGGGTTTATTTCGAGTCGTTAGATGAGTGTTTTTCCAAGACGAGCAATGAGAGGTTGATGTTGGAGAGGGCAGCTGGACGCGCCGTGGTTGACTTGGTAGCGTGCCAGCCGTCCGACTCAATTGAGCGGCGGGAGCCAGCCACGCGCTGGTCTCATCGGCTCAATGCTGCGGGGTTTAGTGAAGTTTCCTATAGTGATGAAGTGAGTGATGATGTACGCGCGCTTTTGAGGAGGTATAAAGAGGGTTGGACAATGAGGCAGTGCTCGGATGCTGGAATATTCTTGTTGTGGAAAGATCAGCCGGTGGTGTGGGCTAGTGCATGGAAGCCTTGATCTATGCATGATCATTGATCAGCGCCACCAAAATGGTGGTGATTGGGTGGCGCGTGTGTGGTTTTTTGGGCACGTGCATGGCATTGGGGGGAAATTTGTTGGGAGAAAAAGTTAAAAAGAAATCATTGCTTAATTCAGTTGATCAACAGGAAATGAAAGTAATACATTCTCACGACTCCAGTTACTTGTGTGGGTACTTTTTTTTTGGTTATTTTAAGAGTATGGAGACAAAATTGGTTTTGGCTATGAATTACTAGTATGTTTCACTAATTCTTGATCATTATAATATATGTTGGTCACATCAAAGTTGATTGATGCAACTATATGTTTCATTAAATGCAATATGGTTTAGTTTCATTTGTCTCTACAGAGATCATGAAGAGCAGGAGGACAAACATCTAGGCAGGCAGCTCCATCAATCTTCATGATCAGAGACTCATAAGCATCTTTAATATATATATATTCTCTCTTTCTTCTTTTCTGTATCTATAATAATTTAATTCATGCACGTTATTTTATACTTTAGAGTTGTAATACAACTATACAAGTGTTTGTTCTTTCCTTTTCCTTTTTACTCGTGGGACAAAAAATTAGGTGGAATTGGTATTATTGACGTGTGTTAATTGAGGACGTGATATATATCAGCAGTTATATACTAATTGAGATTTATAGGAGAGGTTACTTAATAGCCATTAGTTAAATAGATGAATATGGATTAAATAGAGTGTTTTCAATTTGGAGAGTATATTATTTGGATTAAACGGTGTTTAATCAAAGAGATGAGGAGGGGAATCGTTGTCTAAGTATGGGACCGAATGGAATCTTAGGACGGCCATTGAGTTTTGGGTGCGTGGTGTTTGATGGAATCTAAAAAAAGGTGCTTAGTTATTTGTGGAAGTAATGATTTAGTGGCGGGCACGCTCTGTACATGTGCTCTCTTTCATATCCTTCCACAAGCAGGAGTATTTATAGAAAAAATTATTTTTAAAAAAAAATATTGATATTTTCTGCAACTCTTTCTTAATGGAACAGTGGTTGAATTTCATATTTATGCGAGATGATATTTCGAACATAATTTTTTTGTTCCCATGACATATATATAGAGAGAAAATGATTATATAACCACAATTATAAAAATAACAGTTACAACACATCTTCTATATATTCTTTAAAATTTGATTTAATGGTCAAATATTTTAATTATTTGTACAATTAAAATGCGGATGAAAGATTATCTTGTGATTTGACACAATTATTGTCCGCATAACTCAAGTGAGGATGACAGACAAATTTAACTTATCCTCCATAATTTAATTTGTTATCATCTCCTAAACTAAATTGAATTTGAATGGTAAATATCTACAGTAAAAGTATGGCTATCTTTACAACTCTGATAATAAATCACTCCGTTATATATATTGGAGAGGATTAAATATTTGCAGTCTTACGTATATTTATTTATTGCCAAAATGTTTTTTAATAAAACAATATCCTATCTTTATGATCTTCTCCAATATAAACATGGCAAGATGTAGGTTTATACTTTAAACCAATGTTAAAAAAATCGGACCGGACCGGCGGTCGAACCGCGGTTCGACCGAAATCGGTCGACTTTCTGGTCCGGTCCGGTCAAAAAACCGAAAATTCATCGAACCGGTCAAAAACCGGTTGACCACCGGTTCAACCGGTAGAGTTGAACCGGTGACCCGGTTTTCAAGTATTTTTTTTTTTTACAAAAATATTTTTAATAATATTATAACATTATTTTACTATATTTTAGCTTATAAAAAATTAAAAAATTTAAAATTTTATTAATTATTAATAATATATTTTTTTATGTATTTATGACGTCACTGGTTCAATAACGGTTCGACCACTGGTTGGACCAGTGACCCATCCACCCGGTAACTTTTCCGGTTCAATGACCGGTCCGATTTTTTAAACATTGCTTTAAACATTGTATGCATGCCCAGGGCAGATCTGGTACTTATCCAGTGTAAGCAATTGCTTACACTGACTTTTTAAAAAATATTTCTTTCGGGGTTATTTTAATAATTTATATTATATAATTTAGTGATTTAGATAAAATAAAAAAAATTAAAATAATTTGATAAGGAAAAAACAGGAAGTTTTACACTATATTTGTGGTTTTGGATTAAAAAAATATAATAGAAAACTTAAATTAGAATGAAAAAAATAATAGAAAACTTATAACTCTTCTTTTGTATTGTTTATGATTATTTTATAAAAAAATAAAAATAAATTTAAGTATAGATTACTATTTTATCCATATATTAAATATTCTTCAATTTTCATACAGAGTAACATAGATTGACTAAAGTATAATTTACACTTTAGAGTTTATATATTAGTGATGCATCCTAAATTTTAAAAGATGTCTCCTTGTACCTTAGTGTTTGATTTGCGTAATAAAAAAAACCCTCTAAACTCTCAACAGATCAAAAATAACCAGGAGTTTACTCCTGTTCCCTCCCTTCATTCCTGTTCATCTCCTTTATTATAACCCAAAACCCATAACAAACCTTTACTCTTCATCAACTCTAATTTCTAAAATTAACACCCAAATATATTATATCTTAACTATATTTTACTTTAATCTAATTTATTTAATTTAAAATATTTATAAATAAGAAAATTATTCATATAAAATAATTTTGCCTACACGGAAGGAATCCGCCACTTTGCATGCCCCCACCACCGCACCACCCTGCAGCTATGCTCTGTCAGTGTTCAAAAACTCTGCTTTCATGGTGGAGGTAGTGTTTTGTTTTAACGCTAAGAAATAAAGAGAGAAGGGTAAGAGCTATGTACTTTTGGCCCACGTATTGAAAAAAGAAACAGAAAATGAGGTAGTGGGAACTTCTTTTTAGGGTTCACATCTTAATTTTGACGAGACTTGCCCCCTCCACGTTAACATAATATCCTACCATTCTTCTTCTTTTATTTCCTCCCTTTTTAAGTATTTCTTCATTACGTAAGTTCTTGTTCTGAGTTTTTAGAGAGAGAGAGAGAGAGAGATATGGGTGGCCCCATATATAAATAATTTTGCCTAATTTAAGAGGCTTTTTGATGATTGTTTTGAGCAGCGGGGATAACTGGTTGTCCCTTTGAAATAGTCAAATTGGGACCAACTACAAGTTGCCGGCTTTTTCAACAAAGTCTATTGCAACTTTGCTTTGCCAATTGTTAGGAAAGTATAGTTCTAATGATCTAATCTACTACTAGTAATTTATTATAGAATAAGTCTACACAATTTTGGGACTCAAGCTTTCATCTAACTATTAAAAAATGAGATTTAACATGAAAATATATGTTAGATCTCACTTTTTAATGATTAGATAAGAGTTTGTGTTCTAAAACTGTGTATATAATAATGTTCTTTATTATATGCTAAATTGCTATGTTTTGTTTTTCTTATATCTTAAAATAATGTAATTTTAAGTTTTGTATATGATTTAATTCAAAGATTCGGATAGTGAGTTCGTTTAGAATTGGGGAAAGCAGAGAAAATTAGGAAGAATAAAAATTTTCTCAGTGAACATATATAAATCTACTTATCTTTACTTCAAAAACATCCAATATATAAGACTAATTATCTCTCTCTTTTTTTTTTCCTAGAGTTTTTCAAGTTTCAAACGTAAGTGTTACTCCCTAAGTCTCCAAAAAGAAGATTTGTACAAATTTCACACAAATTAAGATAAGCAACTAAGAGGACATAATATAAATTTACTCTCTATTTTGCCCTTATATTGATATCTGTATTTATTGCTTTAATTGATTCTTGAGTTTGTGAAGAGATAGTGAATTAATTTGAATAATTCATTTGTGACGTGATTAATTTATTATTTTGCTAAAATATAATATGACCAATGATAAATTGGTTGATGTAAAATTTTATTTATTTAATTTTTGTACTTTGGACATATTTTTTAAGACAAATTTTTTTGTCAGTTAAACCATGGATGGAGAGAGTAAAAACGAGGGAGAGTGTGCCAAAGGCTTAATATTGAGGCCTTGTGATATTCAAATACTACAAAACGACTCGCATCTCATCTCGGATAGGACTAGATTTGATAAGAGTAGTTGTTTTTAGCTACTTTTCACAGACTAACTAACCCATTATCTCTTTCCTTCTAGTAATTATTTAATTTATTTAGTCTTATCTACATGTGGCGAGGTGAGCAATTCAGTCGGCTTTACCCGTTGTTTATAGTGGGGTTTGGTGGTTCATGACCGATGGCTCAACCAACATGCTTCGAGACCACCTCTTTTCATTTGTTATCTGATTTGATCGTGACAGAGCCACACTAAAAGTAATACTATTCAAGCACTCCACTAGAACATATAATAGGGAGAAAAAGAGAGAACAAATATAATATATAAATCTTAAGTTGGTAATGTATCCTTTTAATTTTGTTATTGTGAAAAATTAATTAAATATATGTTAATATTATTATATCAAAAATAATATTCCTTAATAAATATATATTTAACGGATATATTTGTATTCGTTATCACGACACTTAACACATATTTTAAGTGATGCTTTATTACTTTATCGACATTATTTTTATTAAGCCATCAATGAAATTGTCAACCGTGAGGACTTCAAGTGAAGTTGGTTACCGCCATACGGATAATATTAAATACAGAAATGAAGGGCAACGATATCTTGTTCCGTGCAGATCAACATTCGTCCGCAGGCATGATTCATGACCAACTATCTTAACTACTACTACTCCCACCTTTATACCACTATTCGGCCGATATTATTACAGTTTAAAAGCTTTGATATTGATATGAGATCAAATTCCTAGTTTATATTTGTTTACCACCATTTTTTTAAGATATTACAATCTCTCATGAAATATAGTCATTGAATTAGTAATTTTATCATTTCATAAAATAAGCATATTTTTGTTTTGAGAGGGGATTATATGCAATGATTAAAATAATGGTATTTTACTATCAAGGTCGTTTGAGTGAGAGGCTAATTAATTTTAAGGGCATGGGAATTAACCGAGATATTATATTATTCTACAACTAATGGTTCATAATACAAATTTAGAAAATAAGAATGGAAATAATTTTTTTATTAAAAAAAATATGAAATAGTCCTATCCCCTCTCCCCTTAATCCTTGCAAAAGAAAACAATTCTCCTGAGGTTGTTTGTATTCTTACTCTTGTATCAAGGATATTCGGGCTTAATAATACTTTAATCTGTTTGAATGTTCTTCAAAACAAAAAATACTCTATTCGCTGCAAATTATATGATCATTATTAATTTTTAAAAGTCAATTTGATACATTTTCAAATTCAAAATTAAAACGACTCAATAAAAATTATAAAATAATAAAATTTATAATGAATAATACTTTTTAAATAGTTTATAATATTCATCATTTTATTGCTTAAAATAATTATTTTTTTATAACTTATAAGTTTAAAAATCTTTTAAATTAATCTTAAAAAATTAATAATGATCAAATAATATAGAAAAAAATGAAGTATAGATCTAAATTCTCCATTCACGCGCATAGTGGCCCGACTGCTGGACATTTCTTCTCTTTCTTGTGGGGCTGGGCTCAAACCCATATCTTCACTACCAAAGACGGGGCTTAATTCTTCCCGGCAAACCTGTACATGCTCTCAATTATATAGCACTACAGATCAACAATAAAGGAGTCGGACAGAAATCTGAAACCAAAAAATTTAACGCGGGTTTTGTCACATGATTAAAACTACCAGAATTGCAAACTCATTCCCCAAAAATATCATTCTCCATATCCTTTCACTATTAATCCCCTCCAATACTAATATTAACATGACCACCCAAGTAAAGAGATCTATAAATTAGCCCACTTAGCTCCCCATTGAACATTTAACATCTAATTATTTTGTCGTTAACTGACACCATGATATGTTTAATATAAACACAATTGCCTGAAGCTAGCCAAAGAATAGTATCTGTCACATTGTATGGTCGCCATAGAAATCGCCATGTTATCATTTTTGTGCACTCAACATCAAAGGAAGCCTCCATCTTTTGTGCCAATAGATTGACACTCTTGACCATAATGGGAACCCAAAATTGTAATCAAGAGGTCGATCTGCTGCTCCCCCAACTGTTAATGGTAACCATACATATCTCGAGTCTCTCAAGTCAGCAGGATTCCAGCGATCTGCCATGAAAATAAACAGACCTGGAAACCCTGTCACAGGAAGCACAAATGTGCTCTGAGCAAAGAATGTTGTGAGCCGGAAAACTTTGTTACCCCCGATGCAAGGATTCCCCATAACTTCCCATGGCCCCATAATTGATTCTGCTGCATGGGCCAGCGCCTCGTTAGGGGACCAACCTGTGCACCCTGATGTGATCATGTAATAAGTCCCCTCGTGCTTGAACAGAGCCGGTGCTTCTCGGTGCTGTCCTACGAGGATCCTTCTTACGACACGTGTCACATCAAGGTAATCTTCATTGAGCGGTCCAATATGGAGCTCACTGTTGTCAAAAGAGGAGTAAACGAGATAAGCTACACCATTGTCATCCTTGAAAATTGTCATGTCCCTGCTATCAAATCCATGGGGCTGTTTGCTGTAGAGATATTCAAATGGACCAATGGGCGAATCACTGATGGCAACTCCAACTGAGGCTTTGGTGTAGTTGGCATCATCAATATGCATCCACATCACATATTTACCTGTCTTCTTATTGAAGATTACTTTTGGCCTCTCCAGCACGTTGGATTTGTGAAGATCATGATTCTCATCTGTTTCTTCCGCTGCCAGTACAATGCCTTCCTGTTTCCATGTCCACAGATCCTTTGAAGAATAGCAACCAACACCAATAATATCAACCTGTATGAAAAGGGTCCTATTTATTTTCAGTATGTCAAAAAGCTTGGAAATTGTGCAATTAAGTATAGGGGTGTGCATTTTTTTGGGGTTTTGGATATACCGGAGTGGTCCGAACTGTTTGGTACAAAAAGGACCGGTCTAGTATACAGGTACCAACTGGTTCGGTACCGGTCCGGAGTTTTGAGGAATCGGTATTAACCGTACCGTACCGGTTTCTTACTTTTATTTTATTTTATAATAATAATTATTATTAATTAATAATAATGATAAAAATATTATTATTATTATTTTTATTATTATTAATTATTTATTAATAATAATAATAATGATCGGTATTTATCGGTAAAAACCGGTACCGAATTGACTAACAGATTCGGTATACCGGTACCGGTTTTGATACCGAATTTTGTACACTTTCGGTACCGGTTTGGTCCGGTTTTAACTAGTTGAACACCCCTAGTTAAGTAGGTAAGTTGCACAACTCGAGTAGAAAATATGATGGAAGAAAAGAAAAATCATGGTAAGAGGTACATCTACGAGATCCCTCTCATGTGCTTGTATATCTGAACTAAGGACCATCAAAGATGAAATCCAAGAAGCTTGGAATTGTTGAAACATCTGGCTCAAAACCACTTGGCGATGTGTGGATTGGCCCAACTAGTTTTTATATCAAATCTCAAGGCCTAATTTTCCCATTGAGGGACTGTAACTTAACAAAAAATATTGGCTTCAAACATATAACAATTGAAGCTGATGCCTTAAAATTTCTGCTACTCCTGTGAACTACTTTAATCCCTCCTACTATTCCCGTGAATCTTCTCTCGAATTGCCGGAACCCCATCTGCCTGACTAGAGAGTGCAGGTGCAGCACATCTATAGCGAAGTCAACTCCACAGCAGATGCGGGAACCAGAAAAGCATGTACTCAACAAGAGTCTTCTGTTTTTTGGAATTAACTCCTGTTTTTTCGAAAAATTAGAGGACAAGATGTTTGCTGGATTACTAACCCACAGTGTGTAGTCACTGGTACTATCTAAATTTAAAAATAAACAAAAACAAAAAGGGAACAAGCAGGGACTTTTTGGATCAGACATGACAAACTTGCATAATTTTTTGCTTTAATAGAAGCATAACAATACAACACTCATAAGAGATTTGCATATCATACTACCTTCTTGGATATCTATATTCATGTTCTATGTTCATTTCTTTTCTTTATTCTTGAAGAGGGTGTGCACTGCTTAAAGTATGAAATACATGTTATGCATGATTACCGCTTGTCCATGCTCCTTAAATGTGAGGTGCAGATGAAGAAACATGCAGAGGTAAGGTATGCAGTTGATAAGGAAACTTGGAGTCCTGCTAATTACCTTGGTTCCAAAATGGCCATAGGTAGGAAAGCATGTACATTTATGGTTGTAAAAGCTAAATGAGCCATTAGTCCTAGAGATGATGACTGGCTACAATCAGCTTGAGTTAGAAAGTGGTAATTTATTAGATATATACAATTTAGGTGATGAAATTTCTGGACAGTGTGGTCTTTGTCAAGAATAGGAGGAATTCTTTAGAAATTAAAACCAGAAATTTCACGCCGAATGTAAAGTAGAGGTTTTTCTATATATGTGAACATTATCCTTGAATAGTAATTTAATAGGAAAAATAATTATCTGATTATATACCATCTCTTCTTTTCGTTGAAAATCATCCCTTACTGTATTATAAGCTTTCTTTATTATTAGGCACATCACACATCATAGAGAAAGATATCTTCACTTTCTAATCCAACATAAAGCCAATACAAAAATAGGAAGTCATGGACATGTGCCGGTTAAGTAAACTTGATACCGGTGATTTGGGTGTCTAAAGTATGACAAAAGGACTATAACTTCCCAAAATATGTGGTTATCAAGCTACTTATAAATTTATAATAAAGAATAGTAACAGAGCTACGTAAAGTAGTTTATAATCCATGGACCAAAACTAGGGCCAGTACAGAACTAGTTGAATCACCTGACACCTAAACCTTTAAAACATTTTAACATTGTCCCTAATATTTGACACCTAAATATAAAATTTTATGGAAGTATTTTTATTCATTTTTTACAATATATTTTTACATTGTTCCTAATATTGGATTTTTTAAAAGCATAGATGGTTAGATTTATCTTCGTTGAGATAGATTTTTCTATTTTACATTTATTTTTTATTTCTTTTCCTCCGCATTTTCTAAGTTCCAAACTATGTGCCAACTTGTTAGGATCAATTAAAGAGGGACAGAGGGAGTAAAGTATATTGCGTCAAGAAGGGTAAATAACTTGGTCACACTTAGGTCAGAGTGTATTATAAGTAATGTTAAAGTTTAACATGAATTTAGATATATAATCACATATAAAAGAAGTAAGCTACCCATTCTACTGCACATTCATATATTTTATATATATACACACTAATACACATATAAATATGTGCGCTTGCGTGTGTGTGTGTGTGTTCATATTCAAAATGAGAAAAAGGGTTGCTCTGAATATAAGGTATCTATGAAATTAATCCTTAAAAGCATAAGCACTAAAATTAAGATCAAACAACAAACAAAAAACTTTTACCATTTAATTTATGAATAATCAAGAATGCAGGACTTGGCAAAGTTAAAAATTTACCCGTGCAGCTCCCTTCTTGTGAGCATAGTAAGTGGGGCCATCTTTATATTCTCCATACCAATAGTATGTTCTTGATATCTCATCATATAGAATACCACCTCCATGAGCTTGAATAGGATTTCCGTCAATGTCCAACCACATTCTTCCAGGATAATAGTAGAAGCTACCATTCCCAGCATCCTTCCTTGGATCTATAGCAGTTTTCTGAGAAGGAAAGAATATATGCCTAATCTGGGAAGACTCGTCAAGAAATTCATCGATCAGGGTGGTTGGCCGCCTAGGCTTCCGTTTTTCTGCACGTGGAGACCGTTTTCTTGGTGGGGGAATTTTAATATTCTCCTCTTCGACCTCTTCAAGTTCTCGGAATACTGGGTGATGAATTGTATGCAAATTCTCTCCACCCTGAACATCTTCGTGATTAATCAGGGAGTACAGCTGAAGCATAAGAAGGCATCCAACCAGAGTCCAGGCGACAACCGATAATGTGCATCTGTTTCCTGCATTGCAACGTAAAGTGGTTGATTTCCGGTATTTGTTCTTCATCCTCATTATGGATCCCGTATTTATCTTCAGCATAATACTGCGATTAAGAAAATGCAACCTAGGGAGATCCAAAAGTAAGGTCTCAACCATACAAACTGTTTTTCGCAAAAGATCTTATATATGAATATACACATACACAGACTTAAAAATAATATCAATATATGGATGACAGATTGCAAGGTAGATTCAGGAGTGAAATTGTGCAAAAGTAAAAATTTACTACTAAAGTTTGAAAAAATTGTTTCTTTATAATTACTTAGTTTTGGACTTTTAGTAATATTAAAAATATAAAAAATAATAAATAAATAAAAATCAAGCAGCTGGGTGCATAAATAATTCTAGGCGAAGTTAAGTTTTTTCGCCATAATGGGGCCAAGAAGTGAAACGCAAAACTAGAAACAGATGACACTACGATATGCCAGGGATTTAACTCTTTAACTAATTCGCAAATACTGCATTCCTTGTCAACCATAGCTCCACACATACAGAACACAAATTAGCCAGGATTTAACAATTAAATAATTAAAATACAGTTAACTAAAACATGAATTTAAATCAAACTCAAAACAAAAACCCATCAATCACACAGAAACTAAATCCGATCCAATCAGCCCTGTACTGTAATCCAGCAAAACCCAATTATGAAAACATAAGAACAAAATGAACCCATTTATAAAATCTTCAGTTCAATACATAAATACATACCCACATAAGTATAACACAAAAGATAAAAAGCAACAATCGAAGGTCAAACTCGAACTACCCAGAAAAATCGTGGCTAGCAGATTCAAATAGGCTTACCTGATAACATTCTCAGTAATCAGTGGAGTTAAATATCACGACCATATACAGCAAGCAATCTGAAGCTCAGTAAATGAATTACTCCATGTTTCAATAACGATCCAGTATGTGATCTCCTAAACTAAAACCCCTGTTTTATTTCTTCTCCCATTTATTTTTTCTTCAAGAAGAATATACAGTGTTTATGGGAATAGAAGAGAAGTTAGGCACTTAATTAATTTGTGGGTTTAAATTGGAATTGGATCTACAGCTACAGCAGAGACGATGAGTATGACATGAGACCAAAGACAACCACCCCCTTAGATCGCTCGGCGCTGCGCTGTCATATCCTTGTGGAGATTTTCGATGACCAAGTGTCTACTTTTTTCTCTGTAAGTTGGTGGTTGATTTGCGTACGTATCTTGCATTTATAATGTGCAAAAGGGTTTTTAACTTTTAAAGAACAAAATAGGAAAATATTGCAATTAATTATGATAACATTATATTGCAATTAATTTTGAATTCTAAATAATAATATAAAATAATTATACGCCAATTTTTTTAAATTCTTTATTTATTTAGGATTAATATAAATTTATAACAATATATAATCAAAATTAAATATGGATAATGTTTTCGTTAAAAAAACATTGATGGTTAAAAAGACTATATAACTATAAGAAGTAATTGGTCAATCGGGAGATGTAAATATAATTTATTTTTTATTTTTTATATTTCATTATAAGGTTAAAAACTATTCTCCAATAATAATTAATATATTGGAAAATAGTTTTAGAAATTTGAAGTTGGGCATACTCCGCTCCCAAGTTGACGAAAATTTTGTGCTTCCTCTTTTATAATGACCGTGAAAATATTGATAAACATGAATTTGAAGGACAGCCTTGAGCATGCATCGATCTTGTACCAGAAACATTGGAGTAGTAGTATTATGCTCTCAGTTTCAGGGTGTTGATATATGCATATTTCGGTGGTAATTAATTGTACACTCTATATATGTTCTTGAATAATAATCCCTCATTTTCAAATTATTGTTAAATTTCGAAAGTTAATTTAACATATTTTTAAATTTAAATTTAATATAATTTATTATCAATTTTAAAATAATAAATCTTATAGAGTAGTTATAGTATTCCTCAGTTTGTAAAATAATGACGATATAACCAATTATGATATCTATTACGAGGATAATTAATTGTTAAAATATTTACTAAAATTATTCATATTATATTAGATATTTTGATCATCAAATTACCATAATACGATTACTAATAATATAATTTCTATAATCCGAGCCAATTATACTGTTATATATATATATATATATATATATATATATATAAAAGACTTGAAATGTAGGTGGTGCCTTATTACCACCACCTACATAATAAATGTACTTAATAAATGGTCTCTTAAGATTGCCACATGATTCTCAGGGGATAACCAAGAACTTTCATAAATAAAAAAAATATTAAAGACAAAGCTCAAATACAAGACAAGAGACAAGCCTAAGTTAAAGCCCTAGTAATTTCAAAAGGGAAAACCAAGGATAAAAATAACCAACTTTCAATGACACGTAGGGACTAAGGTTCTCTCTAAAACTCTCAGGTCAGATTACTTCCAGTTTGAACCTTCTGTTTTTTTTTACCCCCTCATATCAGTTCATTCATGATTTAAGTATTGGAGCTGCCCCTAAATATCATTCTGGCATACCTCTTCAGTTCAGCTTTTTTTTTTCCTTCCTAAGGTTATCTAATATTCTCTTCGTTCTACAAAAAAAGTTTTATTTTATTTTTTTAATTAATTTATAAAAATTTAAAATTCAAAATTTATGTGAATTTATTTAAATTTAATTAATGCAAATTTTATTTAATTACTTAAAAGTATTATCAAGCAGTTAATGGGATCAAAATTATTACTGAGTTATAAAAAATTTGACGGAGGTTTGGGGCAGCGCCCAGAACCAATTTTTAAAATATTTTTGTACTTTTAGGTCACACACACATATATATAATATGTAAAATATATATTATATTACAATGACAATATACTAACTAATAATATATGGTATATATACACTATATTAACTCATAATAGATTTTTCTAATCACAACTATTCATAAGTAATTAATTCATTAATTATTTTGAAAAATAATATAAATTAGATTATTATTTAGTTTAAAAATATTATATAAAGAGATATATATATATTGAGAGGATATGAGTCATATGTAGCTAAAATTTGATTAACAAAATTATAAATTTTCAATTTGATCCCATATATAGTAAAAAATTTATAAAATTTGAGTGGGGTCAATTTATATATAATATTTTAAAAAATTAAAATTTATCCTACATTATAAAATAATTATTTTTTTCAGTAGGGTCAATTGACCCCACAACATAACATGTAATTTCGTCCTTGTTATCAAGTATAAATTGTTATTTCAAAATTTAAAACAAATACACATTTAATTTAAATTTTAAAATTTCACGAACGAATTATAATCATAATTAAATATAGCTCTTTTTTATGTAACGATCGGAGTATTGCATAATTTCCAATGAATTTTTGTTGTGCAGAGGGTCACCTCTATCAGGTTGTACAGGTTTCAGTTTCAATAAGGTTGGACTAAGGTACTTTAATTATGTTCTCTCCTAACCTTGTGATCCGACCCAAACATCCGGTTCTGACTGGCCCTACTTATTCCAAAGTTGGTACAAATGCACTGTCACGCTTGGATTCAGTGTTTATCAAGGAATGAAATAAATAACCATTTAATGTAAATGATTGATTGGTTTGTTAGAAACTAAATTGATTTGTTTTTCTTCAACGAGACTCTTGATAAGTACGACTTATTAAAATACCCAATGAATTCAATAATACATTCTGAGCCAATAATTATCCTGGCTACATATTCCACCTAATTTGTTTTCAATTTTTTGCTTTTAATTACTAGTAAAAACCCGCTAATTAAGCACGGGTGAGAATGAGCATCGTCTCCAATCTTGATAAGCTTTTGCTACCCAAATTAAAGTCAAGGCCACCATAATATATAATGGAAGACCATAACATTCGCATAGAAGCTTTGAATGGCTTGCATTGATGCAAAACAACTTTGGACAACGCTAGTTCCATGGAAGAGCATTGAGTCCAGCTCTGAGCATCAGGATATATATATATACAGAGCAAAACAGAGAAAGAACAGTAAACTTCCATGTTAATTAGCAGTAATTATTTTCAAAATTAAAAGTAACCTTTAAAAAGTTATAGATTTCTGAATGAATCTTTTAATTCAACTTAAATTACAATATCTCTAAGTATTATAATAAAATAAAATGAAAGCAAGTGTTAACCATTTTTCTTTACAACAAATTTAAAACATCATGTCTTATTTTTGTAAAGGAGTGTAGAAAATTATTTATTTTTGTATACGTGGTTTCTTAATTACATTCCTTTATCCAAGATTATTTTTCTGTTAATTTTTTTTCTTTATTATCACATTATTAATCATATCCTTTTTATTACAGGTAAGAGATTAATTTTAATTTTTTTTTGAAAATGTATAAAATCTCAAAAGAGAGATTAATTTGAAACAAAAAAAATAAACCTATTTTCCCTGATTTAAAATTAAAAATATATTTTTATTCATCAGTTCTGAACTAAGAAATATATTTTTCAGTATTAAATTCTAAAATGACATAAAACTCTTAACATAGCATTGTTCATATTCTAGCTTGTGTAAGTTTGTCAAGGTTATATGCTTTTTTTTTAAAATAAATAAATAAAAATTTTAAAAGTTAAAGAACAAGGGAAGCGGGCTATTAAGGATCTTATAAAGATCATGAAGCCCGTGTTAACTGAAACATTAACAGCAGCAGAAGCTAAGCCCAAGAGCTTTTGAGTTTAAAAGCTTTCCGACTTATCTTGTCGACGCGCCTTCTCGGAGTACACGGACAAAAGAGGTGCAGTCCACGCACCAATACACATGCTCCTTTAATCACGAATCTCGACTTTGATTGGTCCACGTACTATATATTCAGCTGCTCCATACTTGTCTCTTTCGTAATTTTCTCATCTTAGGTGGGGAGTTCCGTTTGATCTTTTGTCGTAGATTCTACGGTAATAATTCATTCCCTCCGATACGATTTCCCCGTCTCATCATCATCGTTGTAAATTGTACTAATAATTATTCTCAGTAATAATTTCTTTGTTTGTTTTTGACAGAGATTCATAGATCTCTCTTTCGTTATCGAGTCCTCTCATCACCATGCGTATCTGGGAAGCTTTTCTCAATTGGCTTCGAAGGTTCTATTTTATTTTTTCGAAAAATTTAAGTAATTTTTCTATCTATCTTGCTTTACATATACATCATTCATATGTTAAACCGTTTGAATTTTTCATCATCTATTCGCATAAATGTCAATTTGATTATTATTTATGTTTCCTTTCACATAAAAATGATACATAAGTTGTTGTTGTTTTACATTTATTCTGAAAAAAGTTAGTTCTTTTGCTTCTAACTGAGAAAGAATCTGTTTTTGCGTTTTTTCTTTTTCTGAGGCTTTTAGGCTTGAGGGCGTTGAAACTCAGTTTTCGTCCGCATACGTAAAAGTGAATGGAGAAGAATGAAACTCAGCCAGAAGAAAGATTGAAACTTTGCTCTAATTTCAAGGTCGTCTTTAGTCTTAGAAGGGATAAACGAAGCTCTTTATGGTTTTAGGCATGGCCTAGTTACATCGCCTTTTGTCATTTTTGTTTCATGGAGTAATTATTAGCTTTTTAAGCATTGCAGTATTTAATATTCGTATATTATCCTTAGTAGCATATGTGTCCTTCCATCCATTAAGGGAAATAGGGACTGCAGTGGATCCTCCTCCTTTAGAAGTTTAGGCCGACTTTGGAGAGGTTATTTACCTCATTTTATATTTGCAGTTTAATGCTGAAATTATGTAACCTCTGCAGCTATAAGTGAGAGCTTTTCTTTTCCTTTCCATTTTTTATCTTTTTCTTTTAGTCTTTTTGAGGATACACAGAGAATACAACTGCCAACAGCATTTTCTGACGTTATGTGGACAATACAAGTTTGAAATTATGAGCTTTACAACTTGCTCAATTTTTATTCATTGCAGTTGAACGAGAATTAGATTCAGTCCAGCTGCACTTGGTGAGAGTTGATGAATTTGTCGACTTGTGGATGATAGGATTCATGATTTGTTAGGTGAGGCAAGTATTGGAAGTGAATTCGAATTTGAGACCTCATAGTAGAATTCACAAACTTTTACATAGCGGCTGTAGCTCTCTAGAATTCACAAACTTTGACAAAGCGGCAGTAGCTCTCTATCTCGTTTGTGCTCTTCGCTTTTCCTCTAGGAGTAATGTCATTCGTTTAGGATTTAGCAAATCATAGTTATGCATTTCTATAGACGCATAATTATGGTACTTGCAGATATATTGTGCTAAATTCAGATCTGTTACAGCTACCAATTTGCATTAGATTTTATGTTGTCAATAATTAATTCACGTCTTATTGCAGTACCTAGGACAGTTTATGATTTATAAAGATAGCTTCTATAGTAGTATTTTGAAATGTGAATGTAGTTATGAAATTGAGCTTAATGGAGGTATCCAGAGTGTATTTATAGGTCCAATTGTATGGGGTTTTCAAATCCGTATAAGTTGCTATGCACCCGCTAGACTATTGCAGATGTATATTAACAATACATTAATTGAGCGTGGACATCCATACAAGCATGGGCTGCAATTTAGATATAAACTTCTGAATTTTGTAGCTTTTAATGAGTTTTTTCCCCTTGATTTTCTTATTGGACATTAATTGATTTGAGCATTTCTTAAGAAAGCATCTGTTTTTAGAGTTCCTGGTCATTTTTCATGACATGATTATTGTTCATGAAATTATTTTGGCGACTTTTAATTCTGCTAGTTGCACTGATTTCCTGGTGTTAAAATGCATGGTCTCATTGTACTGTTTTATGTTTAAACTAATTGGGGCATATGCTGCAAATTGAAATTTACATATGGGCTTCTGAATTTTGTAGTTTTAACAGAACTTTTCATTAAGTTTAATGACTTTTTTTCTCTTTGAAATTTACTCTTGTTGCATGTCATTTAACTTGCACTTCATGAAGTTGAAAACATCTGTTTTTAGAGTAACTGCTCACTTTAGATGATGTGATTATTGTTCATGGAAACATCTTGGAGACTATTAATTGTAATTGCATAAATTTCTACTGTGTAACTGCGTGGTCTCACAGTATTGTATTTATGGTTATAGCCTTTTCTTTAAGCAAGAAATGGAGCTTTCTTTAATAGGGCTTCAAAATGCTGGAAAAACTTCACTTGTAAATGTTATTGCGGTAATAAACATTGGATTCTTTTTCCTTATATTTATTTAGCTTAATTTATCAGTTATTATATTGACATCAAACACTCTGGTTTTATTTTGATGCACCGGGAATTGGCTCTGTTGGTCTTGTTCTTAGACTGGCGGATATAGTGAGGACATGATTCCTACGGTATGTTCTACTCTTGATGGGAGTTATACTAGTAGTTTTTACTGGAGCTGACTCCAAGTTGCTATATTTGTTCTTTGGGTGGCAATTTTTTCACCACAGGGTAATTTTTCAATTTGCAGGTAGGATTTAATATGCGGAAGGTAACTAAAGGAAATGTCACAATAAAGTTGTGGGATCTTGGTGGTCAACCCCGATTCCGTAGCATGTGGGAGAGATATTGTCGTGCAGTTTCTGCTATCGTGTATGTAACTATTCCTCGAGCTTAACTGTTATTTTGGTCTGTCTGTTGAGTTCCTTTTAGTGGTTGTAGCATTAAATAATATGTTAATCAGGTCTTATAATTCTTATAAAGAGCCGGTTGTAACATTATACTGCAACAGAAAAGAGGCTAATAATGAACTAGTAACATCCTCATGTAACCAAGTTTCTGGCTGATTGAACTTCAGCAGATGATATTTGTTGCATGAATGTCGTAGTTTATGATATTTAAAGTTGGAAAGCTATTTATTTAGTTAAAAGAAAGGGGGGGAAAATCATACTTTCAGCAGTTGGATTTAATTTAATTTATGAACTTTTCATGGATGATAGCTGAAACTGATTATTGATCTCAAGTTTTTGTCTTGTGAACAATTTGCTGACAGTAACACGATGTTTTATTCAACTAAATTGAATTACTACAGGGTCTCACACTCTCATGTAGTTGGATTGTCAGCTATGATTCTAATGAAATTAACATTTACAGAGTTACAATCTTTGTTGGTAGAATCTAATAAATTGGTTGCTCCTGAGTTGTTCATAAAGATCGATGTCCATGTTCATTTAAAAAATAATAATAACAATAATAATAATATTTCTAAGTTTCAGTATTCATGTTTATTATTGATTAGGCGTGTTTGATGTTTGATTGAGAACTTCATTTGTCAAGTTTAATCATAATTCCTTAAAAATATACATCCTAGTGCCATGAGAACTAAGTCAACTTTACAGTTATGTTGTCGATGCTGCTGATCCCGATAACCTCAGCATCTCCAAAAGTGAGCTCCATGATTTGCTGAGCAAAACATCGCTCAGCAGTATCCCTCTCCTGGTGTTGGGCAACAAGATTGACAAGGCAGGAGCACTGTCTAAGCAGGCTTTGACTGATCAGATGTAAGTGGAGACAGTTTCATTGCCCTAATTGATGTATTCATAGTTTTCGGTGTCTCATTCTCATCTACTATGATATTGAGAATGATGTGATCATTTTGCAGGGGGCTGAAATCTATTACTGATAGAGAGGTATGCTGCTTTATGATCTCATGCAAGAACTCAACCAACATTGACTCGGTCATTGAATGGTTAGTTAAGCATTCTAAATCAAAGAGCTGAGGAACTAGCCCGTTCCATTTCTTGTAGGTTGGGGATTTTCATTTGTCAAATATTCTGAAAGATGGAAAGTCTTAACATGGCTGTCGTGAGTCTTACTGCTTTATGAGCTGCTGTGCATTTGTACATTAAATTATTACTTTCTGGTTGAGAGGATTTTTATGGATAACCCAAAGAATCTTAGTGTCTCCTATTCTTTTGCATAGTAGCTGAGCGGGAAATTGTAGCCTGGGTTTGCTATCTAGCAAGAGCAATGCTAAATGCACTGCACTTTTTACTATTTGAACTTAACTGCAAGTTGAATTTTACACCTGAGATGGAGTGTAAACCCTTGAGAATAGCCACCAGGGGGTAAAGATTCGAAACCAGACCTTTGCTATGCAATGTCTGGATGATACCAACTTAGCTCACGGCTGGTGGTGAGAATAGCCACTAGTTGTTTCAGCTCTTATTGTTAAGTTTTTTTTTTTTTTTATCATTGCATGCCAAGGGTCCTCTGAATTTAGTTTACAACATGAATTAGGGATTAAGGGGGCATAATATTTGTTTGTTGCCGCACAATACTGTTTGCATGGGCTTCACTCTCTTGGCGCCTGTTAATAATTACTTGTGTGAAGAAAATCTCACATTACCACTTCGACTAGTGTTAACATGACATTTTTAGAGAGAGAAGTGGTGTAAGGGCATTGATTTCCATACTCTGAAAGGAAATGTAAATATTGAGGAAATTTTGTAGCTTTGAGAATCTATGGAAGAATATGGTATTACTGTCCCCAAAAGGAGAAAATAATCAAGGATTAAATACACTTGCTATATCTTAGTTGACCACATATTTTATCAATATCATTAGTACAAGGATATTGTGAAGCTTACTGTGAGGAAATAAAACAAATCTAACTTCATCTCAACCAACAATGACTGAAACAAATTATCAGTTTCCAGTCCCCTACCAGCATAAGGGGAAAAAATGATAAATCTTCCTTTCCAAGTCGCAAGTAACAGTTACAATGGCGGTGGATCACATAATTTGCTAAAAACTGACAACATTTCCCATCCACTTTAACATCTGATATTTTTGGTGTATTTGTTTAGCTAACATCCACTTTTCAAGTTCATTATATAGCTCAAACTCCAAAAAAATAAATGAAACATCTAAACTATTGATCAGAAAATTTTAGATTTACAACCCTGCCCATGTTGATAATTAATAGACATGTTGGACAAAAACAGCAGAAGCCAGATGATGCTAATGCTAAGCCAAGTCCATCACACACTTCAGCATCAGCAGAAATCCTTCCAAAAAGATTTACAGTCTGCATGTGTTTCACAAAAGATTAGTTGAAAAGTAGCACTACAACAAGGTTAACAATAGTATGCTTTATCAGAAGCCGCTATAATCAACAATTCTTGTCAAAGACACTAGCATTAAATTATACTCCATGTTTGCTGACATCAACCATATGTGGCAGCAAACAAGGTAGGTTACAAAAACATGTTTACATCAGGCATTAATATTTGCCAATAATGTGAAATCAGGCTGGGAAGAGAAACTCCATTAGCATTAAGTATTTAATAAAATCAACAAGATATCTATATGCAATGCAGATTAAAGAAAAATGAAATGAATTTCATCATCTATAAACCTGTCATCATGCTTTAACCAACATACTTTAATATAAACATACAGTGAGCTGGGATAAATTTCTGGTGTCAGTGTTGTCTACTCTTGGCAGAATACTACTGCTACCATGATCCATATATAAACTTGGTTATTAACCATTATGGTCATTAACTTCAGGCAATACAGATACCTTTTCGCACGTAGCATGTTTCCCCTTCAAATTATTAAATGTCTAAGGATCTAACCAAACATCAGGAAAAGGTTAGCATTAACATTTAGCTAAAAAATGGAAATCTTCAATGACAGAAATGTTTATCTTCAATTATCCTATGTGAAGCAATTTAACAAGTTATATAACTCTAGTTATGGGTGAAAATGCTCTTTTCATTAAGACACCACAGCTTATGATCTATCCGAACTTCAAATCATGAAGAATTGACAACACGCGAAACATTTTCATCTTAATCAATTAGTCATGTGAAAGGAGAGGAGAGGTCATTGTTGTGGTGGGAGGGGGAGGGGGAAGCAACTTCAACAGAACAATGAAGAAAGGTTCTATAGCTATAACCCAAGTAAAAAATGTGCCAGTATTTCCTGTTTCTGTTATCTTTCAAAATAACCACTAACCATACTGCCAAAGTCAGTAGATGTCCTGTTTCAGCACTCTTCTCCAAAACCATTTAAAAAGTATGAAACAACCTTAACTATAACAAGTGAATGATAAGTTACCAGGTATGAAGTGTTCTAGACTTCATAGCCTTCTTTGCTGCTTCAGCATATTTTTGTGCTGCTTCTGCCTCACGTTCTGCATCCTCTGCTTCCCTTGCTGCTGCTTCAGCCTCAGCAATAGCAGCTTCAGCCTCTTTAACTGCTTGTGCAGCAGCAGCAGCAGCCGCCTTTGGAGTCATACTCCTCATCTTCTCTAGCTCTGCATCAATGTCAGCTTTGGTAAGAACTTTATTGCCATTCTTCTCTACTCTTGGCGGATCCTTCTTTCTATCCAGCAGCAATGAGGAAGTAAGAACTTTATTGCCATTTGTCTCTGCTCTTGGACGATCCTTTTTTTCATCCAGCAGCAATGAGGAAGTAAGACCTTTACTGACATTCGTTTCTGCTCCAGGAGAATCCTTCTTTCCGTCCACCAGCAATGGGGAAGGATCTTTCACAACATGCGATGGTGAACTTGGTGCAATCCTGTACTGATGGTTTACCTGTCAAACCAAACACTCCAAGGCCTAAAAATTAACCCAGTCTATTCAATCCATTGGTTTATACATCTAACTCTTTACTCAATTAAGCACAGAGAGACATAAAAATACAATACAGAAATTTAAATGGAAATAATTTAGGCTGATTTCACATATTCTACTTCACGTCTTCACCACTGCACTTCCTTTAAAACATATTCTTCACCTGACAACTAAAATATACTTTCTCGACCAAAAAAAGGTGAAGTCAGGGTTGATGAACCCTAGTCATAAAAGAGCCTGAAACCACTTGCTCATGCAACTTTAAGCTTACACAACATACAAATGGCACGCATCAAATTGTGGTTCACAACCACAGTGAAGATATCAAAAAATTCAGCTATCTAAGCAGCTGCCAAATTCAGCTATCTAAGCAGCTGCCCTGGCTTGACTGCCACCTATTCATCACAAGTAGTTTTGTTTATCAAATGTGTGTCATATACACATGTATCACAAATGGTTTTGTAACTACTATCTAATAATCCAATGAAAATAACAAACAGCGATTAATATTGGACTCCTGGGAGTGGTAGCACTGAAATATATGGTCGTACAAATGATGCAAACGCTGCCTCTCAAACTTTAGGAGTGAAATTGACCCAGCATGCAATCATCTCATGCTGAAGCTACACAGTCCAACTCACCCCAAAGACCCTAACTCAGAGTTACAAAATAGAAAAGTAGATTGATGGGACCATTATTTAGTACTAGTTTTATTGGTCAAATAAACATTTTAAAATTGTTGTAAGGCAACAATAGTTATAGCAAGTCATCTAGAAGATCATATGTAAGCAAAAAAAAGAAACAAAAGAAAGCTCAATGGTTCTTTAACTACCCATACATTAAAAACCAGAAAAGCCTATCAAACATACAGGAGATCATAGACACCATATATGGCTCTGCTAAGAAAGTTGAGACTAAAGTTCCTATCAGATTCCTTGTACACGGAAAGACCAACATCAAAATTTCCATGTATTATCTACTAACTAAATATGGCAACTCGACAAAGAAACCCAAATAACTTGTATGAATCATTAATAAATTAAGGGTTTTTCCAGTGATTCTCGTAAGAATAAGCGAATAAACCATTGAAAATCAAGAAACTCAAAATTCAGTCACAAACCTAATCATTAGGAGCAATAAAAAAATTGCACTCATCAACCCTAAAAAGCCCAAATCAGAACTCCAAAACGTCCTGAAAATGAGAATGGCAGTAGCTGGAGTTTATGAATGTATGGTAATCAGACAAAGACAACTGCCAGCCTAGATGGTGTGAGAAAAATTAAATAAAAAAATTTGCATTGCACATCAAAGCTAAGGAAATTGCAATTTGAATATATGCAAGGATAAACCAAATATATTAGCTTAAGTGGGAAAACTAGCATCAGCAGAATGTTTCCACTACGTTTCAAAATGACTAACCTCATTCACAATTGAGTCCATTGTTCTCAAAATAAGAGAAGAACAGGAGATCGTTAAAGTATCTTCTAATGTCCCTCAATTAGAATCAATACATGCGTATCTAAGCCATGTAAAAGTTTCTTTTTAAGTATATACTGGAAACCAACCCTAATTTTATTTTAGTTTTGGTAAGTATTGGATACCAAAAGTAAAAACCATCCATTACCTTTTATATATATATAACTATCCAGTAATTCATTAGAAAATGTACAACCGTAACTTTAAAAGCATTGCAATAAATTCAAAAAGAAACATCCTACAGAACATATATGATGTAAGAATTTAATATGCTTGCTGATATCAAGCTTTGGATCTTTCCATGCCTTTGCGATATCCATAATTACCCTTCTTTAGTTGGTGGATAAACTTGCCGCAAAGAAGCAAAATAAAATATGTGGGCAGAAAAGAAATATTCAAAGATCAAGCATTATTTTTCCAAAAAATAGGAAACAGATTTATTACCTTCATCAATTTTCCATTATCTATCAAAAGCTTTAAGTCTGCTGCGAACAACCTTTCAAAGTTTGGAGGTGCCAAGTATTGCTCCTGCAAAAGAGTGTTGAAAATGTCATAAATAAGAATAATAATTATTAAAAATCAAAAATTAAGAAAAATCTCAATGATTCATCTGGTGGTTCTGTTTTCTGACTTTCTTGCACGACTGTCAGTGGCATAATTATCGAAACCAGACCAGAAGTCAAACTCCACTAGCTGCTGCACAATAAGGATTGCTTTCTAAAAACATTGGAGAGTTCTAAAAGTATAGCTTGCATACCCTGCGGTAAGCATACCTCTATTTGCTTAGCAATTGCACTCCTCTTAGAACCACGAGTCTCCTTCAAATTGGTTATAGCTTCCAATATATGATCATCCAACCTACATTCATAAAAGGGAATTCAAAATATAAGATCAACATAAACAAAATGGCTTGGGTTGCACTACAAAATATGTTATAGCCTATGGTAGTTCTGTTTCCACCTCTTAAAAGCAAAGCTCTAGTGTATAATATAATACCACTAATTGAAATTTTGCAAGTTACAACTTATAACACCCTGGTAGAAGAGATTTTAGCATAGATCAATGAGTATTATGTGTTAATATTAGCAAACATCCAGTTTACCAATGGTTTATGAAGATTAAAATCCACAACTAGATTTTGCCGGCAAGAATTGCTAATTAAATAACATATCTAACTCAGAAGCGGTTAGAACAGTATATTTATATGGTTGCTGGATTATACTGATCCAAAACCTTCATCACTACTTTAATTGTTCAACACCAATATAAAGACAAAATAATTGAAGTTGTGCCGAAAATACAGAAATCTAAGCTAAAAAATGTAAAGGGTATTTTTAAATAATGAAAAGTAGATGTAACCTTGAAATTGGTTTCTTAGGACCACCAGTTGACAACGTTTCACTAGTTATTTCAAGAGGCTTGGGATCAGCAATTTTAACATCACTGTCAACCACGGTGCTAAGAGCCACAGAAATATCAACATGCTCGGTAGTTGGCTGAATATTTTTAACACCAGGCCTGGACCTTTGCCGAGACCCAACTCCACTTGTCGTGACGTGCATATTTCTCCATTTATCCTGTGAGTCATAATCTTACTCATCAATACTATGGAGAAAAAAGATACATGAATGCAAATTTAGCTCAATAATAATGCAGGCATTCAAACTGAAATACTAAGCTTTGTTTCACCAAGAGATGAGAGTACTACGATAAGCACTTGATGCATCATACCTTGAGGTCCATATTTGAACGCAAATGCAAGACAGTACTAAACTCCGGGTCTTTGAGAATTACACTCCATTTCCCCGCCCCATATCTAGCTATTCCAGCTTTTATGGCAGCTTCCTCTTCTGCTGCCCACTTATGCTTAGGAGGACCCATAACAAAATCCCAATATCCGTTTAAAGGAAAGAGCCTGTAAATGATTCTACCTTATCAGCACATCTGCATATTGAAAGAATAAAATTACTGATTTAATTAAAAAAATTAGCTCAACTACACTCTTCTTTTCCAATAATGTTTTTAACTCCCACCACACATGAATATGCAAAGGCATGCACACACTATCAACCTAATCAAACATAATTCCAAATTTAATAATTCAAAATTAAGCTAGTTTAAATGCTCTAGACATCAAGAAACTCACATAAACCCCAAAGACAAAATACCAAAAAAACTACAAGGTGTCAAAGACCCTTGAGGATATTAAAAGTAATACACAGGCTCGGTACGGCATTAGAAACAACAGAAGTTAATTCAAAATTTAAAGGGAACTAGTGTATTAATTAAAAGAAACTTTTACACCCCCTGAACTCATATAAACACAACTCAATATCTACCCTCATTTTCTAACCTTTAGGACATAGGAAATTTATGTAGTTGCACAATGGCATACTTTAGGGCCAAAATATGTCTGTTTTCTTCCAAGTTTATGTACTATGATTAATTGATCATGAAGTTGATATCACATAAGCACAACTATATCTATACTTAGGTCTAGATATCAACACTAGACAGAAAGGAAATCAAAATACAGTCTTTGTTCTTTTGCTTGTGGAAACATCGTGAACATAACAGAAAATACAGAATTCAAAAATGGATGCACAAGTTGTATCAAAATTATTTCCAGTTTTCCACTGCATCTTCTTCTTACATGTCAATTATGTGTTCATACGAGAATGTATAGTTATTTTTGTGTACCACAAGTAGACAGTGGCACGAAATTTGGCAGGTAGAAAATCAAGTGCAGATAAAATGCGAGCTCGTCCAGACCAGATTATTCCTGTACCATTGAAACCCTAATCCCTGTTTGTTTGAATCTGAACCTGAACCTAGACCTGGACAAAGAGAGTAGAGATTATATTTGGCCAGCCCCTTTTGTGTTGGGTTTGCGTTTTAAAGCATTCATTCATTCACGATTCTAACTTCAGGCTAAAGTTTGTAAATTATATTTTGCGGAAAATAATCGTAACCCTAAAAGGCTAAAACTAGTGTACTTGAAAACACCCAAACATACGTTGCTATTAATGCATGCCAAGTACTGCTATTTATCACAACCAAGTATTATTGCGTTATAAATGGTAAATAAAATAAATAGATATAAAAGTTTTAAGTTAAAAAAATAAAATAATAATATAACTAAACTTATATAAGAAATAAATTAAAATTTGTGACAATTTGAGATATAAGACTAGTATTTTGATTATAGGACACGTACCTATTGGTGGTGATGATGGAGTTAAAATGGCATAAGCTAATCCATTATATGTGCTTCAAATCCCTCTCTAAAAAAAAAGATGATATTAAAGATATTTTAATTACTTTCTCTTTTTTTCCCTTCCCGCACCAGGTAGGTTGATATAGAGATCAATGGGGGAAGGTCACCCCTTATCCAATGGTTACGCTGTAAAATTTTCCATCAGTTCTGTGCAATAGACACCTTTACCTTATTGCAAGGATATTTTGAGACTTTTATGTAAGAAAATAAATTCATTTCAAAAGTAACAGTTAACATAATATCCACCCAAAAACTGACGACATTTCCCATCTAGTTTAACATCCCAAAATTTCTTTAGCTAATCTTCTCTTTTCAATTCCATTACATAACTCAAATTCAAAGCAAAAAAAAAACCCTGAAACATCTAAATATTGATCAGAAAATTTTAGTTTAGACATGGTTGTTGGCAATGACAGCAGAAGCCCGATGACGCCAAGCCAAGTCCATCACACACTTTGACGTCAGAAGAGATCCTTTCGAAATGATAGTCTGCAAATGTTTAGCAGAAGGTTAGTTTGAAATGTAGCACCACAATCAGGTTAACAATAGTATGCTATCAGTAGCAGCTGTAATAGACAATTCCTGTCAAAGAAACTGCCATTAAATTATATATTCATGTATGCTGATAACAATCATACATGGCAGCAGAGAAACTAATCTTTTTCGATGATATGAGAGCAGGTTGGAGAAACTCCACAAGTATTAAGTAAGATAAATTTAAAAAAAAATACGAAATATAGATTTAAAAAATGAAAAGATTTTCATCATTTATAAATCCCTCGTCATGCTTTGAAGTAACATAATTCAATATAAACATACAGTTACTTGCTGGGACAAAACGCTGGTGTCAATGTCATCTCCTCTTGGCAGCATACCACTATTACCATGTTCCATATGTAAATAAATAACCATTATTATGGTCATCAACTTCAGCCAATATAACTAGTACCTTTTCACATGTTGGGTTTTTTGTTCAAATTACTAAGATCTAAGGGTCTAACAAAACACCAGGAAAAGGCTAGCGTTAACATTTAATAATTAAAAAAATAGCATTCTTCTAGGAAAAAAAAATTCCTTCAATTGTCCCCCATTAAGCAATTTAACAAGTTATATAATTCCATTCATGGATTAAAAATGTTTTTTTTTCCCAGTACGGTGGCTTACGATATATCCAAACTTCAAATCATGAAAAAACTTGTGTAGAGGTTGACAACGCCGAAAAGATTATCACCTTAATCATTTGCTCAAGTGAAAGGAGGACAGGCCTTTGTGGTGGTGGTAGGGGAGAGACTGGAGTGCTTTTGTTTTGGTAGGAGAGGAGCAACTTCAACAGAACAACAAAGAAAGGACTCTCAAGCTAACCCAGTAAAACTGGAACAGTATTTTACAAATTCCGTCTTTATTAACATTTTGAACAAGGCAATAACCATAGAACCAAAGTTGGTGCATGTCCTGGGTCAACACTCAATTGTCCAAACCATAAGAGAAATAAGAAACGACCTAAAGTATAATAATTGAATAATGAGTTTACCAAGTACGAAGTTTTTTCCACTTCAAAACCCTATTTGCTGCTATAGCAAAAGCTTCTGCTGCTTCTGCCTCACGTTCTGCATCCTCTGCCTCCATTACTGCCTCTTCAGCCCTTGCAATAGCAGCTTCAGCCTCTTTAACTGCTTGTGCAGCAGAAGCAGCAGCCTCCTGTGGAGTCACATTTCTCATCTTCTCTAGCTCTGTGTCAATGTCAGCTTTGGTAAGAGCTCTATTGCCATTATTTTCTGCTCGCAGAGCATCTTCCTTTTCATCCAGCAGCAATAAGGAAGTGAAAACTTTATCGCCATTCATCTCTGCTTTTGGAGGATACTTCTTTCCCTCCATCAGCAATGAGGAAGTAAGAATTTCATTACCATCCTTCTCTACTTCTGGAGAATCCTTCGTTGCATCCAGCAGCAATGGGGAAGTTTTCACATTCCACAATGGTGAACTTGGTGCAATCCTGTCTTGATACTTTACCTGTCAAATCAAATACTGATATTGTGATCCAAGGCCTAAAATTTTGCACAGGCTATTCAGTCCATTGTTTTATACTTTTATCATCCAACTCTTACTCAGTTAGGGATATACATACATGCAAATATACTACAGAAATTAGAACATGACACCCATCCTAATAATTTAATCTAATCACATATATTACTTAACCACTGTACTAGATTAAGACCACATTCTTTAGTCTGCAATCAAAATGTACCATCTCACTTGCTCAACCAAAAAAAGGTGAAGTCATGATTGATGACACCCTACTCGTAAAAGATCCTAAAACCACTTGTTCATGCAATTTTAGTTTCCACAATTTACATAATGGCAAGCATCAAATTGCAGTTCACAAAAACAATGAAGACGTCACATATTCAGATTTCAGCTACCATCTAGGTAGCTGCCCTAGCTTGACTGCCACTTATTCATTACAAGTAGTTTTGCTTATCAAATGTGTGTATGCATACACGAAATCCTATAAAACAAAGAAAATCAACAAATAACAATTTAAATGGGCTCTTGGGAGCAATAGTCATAGCACTCAAATGAAATATATGGTCATAAAAAGGATGTAAGCTCTGGCTCCCAAACTTTAGGAGTAAAATGATTCTGCTAGTAATCACCTTATGCCGAAGCAACCCAATCCAACTCGTACCTTAAGTCCCAACAAAAAGATACAAAATAGAAAGATAGATTGATGGGACCATTATTGACTAATAGTTTTCTTTGTTAAAGAAATATTAAAAGTTGTAGAGGCTATAATACTTATGGTAAGTCCTCTAGAAAATCAGAAGTAAGCCAAAAGAGAAACAAAAGAGAGTTCAAAGTTTCTTTAAACTATCCGTTAAAGACCAGAAAAGCATATCAAATGAACATCAGAACATGGACACCAGATATTACTGCTAATAAAGTTGAGATGTTAAGTGATTGGATTCCTTGTACACGGAAAGACAATAAAAATAGATTTCCAAGTACTAGCTACTAATTAAATATGGAAACACCAGAAAGAAACCCAAATAAATTATATTAATCGTTCATAAATTAAGGATTCTTCTAGTGATTCTGAACCCTAAAAAGGTAAATAAAAATAAAAGATTTAACCATTGAAGATCAAGAAAATTGAAATATAAACACAAACAAAAATCATGAGGAGCAAAAATAAAATTGCATTCATAAGCCCCAAAAAGCATAAATCAGTACTCCAAAATCGTACTGAAAGTGAGAGCTGCAGTAGCTGATATTTCTGTTTTATGGAGACAGATAACACACAACTGCCCAGCCTAGATGGAGTATGAAAAATAAAAATAGAAACTTGCATTTCACATCAAAGTCACAAATTTTGATAAGAATGTATGCAAGTCATGATGAACAAAATATATCAGCTTGAGAAAGAAAACTAGCACCAGCAGAATCTATCACACTTCAGTTTGCAAATAGAGCACTATTTTTTCTAGTGACATACCTCATACAAAATTGAGTCCATCGCTCGCAAAGTCGGAGAACATGAAAGTATCTAGTAATGCCCTCAGTTATAAATCAATATATTTGTATGTAGGCCAGGTAAAAGTTCCTTACAACGATGTATTGGTAAGCAAACCCTAGTTTTATTTTATTTTGGTAAGTATTGGAAGCCAACCTTAAAAACAATCCATTACTTCACCAAGATAATTTACAACCTTCAAATTAAAATTGTTTCACAAAAAAAGATTATTAAAAATATTTATATAAAAAAGTCTATGGAACATATGTGTCGTAAAAATTAAATATATTTGTTAACGTCAGACTTATGGAACTTTCCATGCGTCATACAATATATTTAATTACCCTTTTTTAGTCAATAGATAAGGTCATCACCGAATAGATAAAATAAATTCAAGAGGCCAAAATAAAAAGTCAAAGATCCAGCACTATTTATGAGCAATGCAACTATATCTTCAATAAGCTAGCATTCACTCTCTCCTACAGCTAATTGATCCCCTAACCCATACGGGTGATTTAATTGTTTATTCTTTTGATTTTTTAATTAAATAGAAATTGATGTAATTAGATCTTTTATTAAATAATTAAGAATTTACAGTAATCTAGAGTAAGTAGCAACTTTAATGTTTAATATATAGTAAGACAAGGTTCACTGAGCTATTGTCCCTGCTTTTTGTATACTGAGGATGCCATCCCATTTTGATGCCTTTTCGTACAATCGATTACTTATCACGAAAATATATAGTTCGTAGTAAGTAGGGATTTTAAATATTTAGTTAGTAATTAGACTTTTCTAATTCATTAAGGTTTTGGTTTTCATATTCCACTATGGATTAGGGTTATGTTTCTTCTCTATAAAATTGATATTTTGGTTGTGATCAATCAAAAGACTCAAAACATTCCTCAGGTATCTTGTTTATGATCAAGAGACTCTAGAGTTTAGGTGCGGAGCCCAAAACCTTAATGATTTTCCATTTGTAGAGATTTTAAATTTTTAGTTACTAATTAGAGTTATCTTTTAAGGTTTTGGTTTTTCCTAATCTATTAATGTTTTGATTTTTCTACATTATGGATGAGGATTTTGTTTCTGTTTGTATAATCATGTAATCTCCACAAGTTCAATAAACGATTTGATATTGGGCTCAAAGAACATGTAAAACAACAGATTCCAAGCTATAAAATATCCTGCAAGGTGGCACTCTATCTTGTTTGCAATGAAGAGACCCATGTGTTTAGGTACAGGAGCCTAAATTCTAGTTATTTTTTAAGTTGTTCTACTTAGTTTTGTGTTGTATTGTCCTGCATCGATTAATTTCTCAACAGTAGGAAAATATTTATTACCTTAATCAATATTCCATTATCTGTCATAAGCTTTAAGGATGCTGCCCACAACCCTTCCAAGTTTGGAGGTGTCAAGTATTGCTCCTGCAAATGAGCGTTCACAAATAAGAATAAGAATAAGAGTAATATTTCTTTTTAAATTAAGAAAATATCAACAATCCATCTAGTGATTGAGTTTCAAAACCAGATCAGAATTCAAATTGGTGACATGAAGGTTCACAGTAAACTAGTTTAATTGTTGGGCAAAATTGAACCGTTTACTTTAGATTTATGTTATATCAGAAGGCTTGGTGTAATCTATATGAAAGTTCTTGTAAGATCTTTTACACAAAACAGATATTCGTTTAGTGGCAGGTGATATGGTATGCTCTCCACGAGGGCCTAAGTTTGAATCTTGACAAAGATACTTCACAAAATATTCTTTAAGAGTTTACCTATCTAACTGGTTCAATGCTGGTTTAGTATGTTATACACAGAAGAGAATACACTGGTTAAATTTATAGTCAATTCAATTAGAGAACCAAATTGGTCTGAGTGCTCGTTACTGGTTCAAATGGGTTAAGCTGATCCTGTCTGGTTCTGATAATTATGATCTAAAAAGATAACTACATTTTAAAAAGATATATGTAAGACAACTGAAATACATTGGCTGATGATGTTACAGAGTATTGAAACTGTGCTTTCCGAGTAGCGTAAATACTATAATCAAACTATCTACTGCCAGATAATAAATGGCAGCACAGTATTGACACTCAGGAGATAAGTATTACTCCCTCTGTCCACATTTAGATGTTCTTCTTTCTCTTTTTGGCTGACCCAAAACCTTAACACCTTGGTAATGTATACTAATATAATTATTTTTCCCTTAGTTCGGAGAAGGAAAAATTTGGGTGGGGTCCAATTAAGAATTACATAAAAAAATTACCGTTCTCACTAATACTTTCTTCAAACGCCTACAATCCCAATGGAGAGATACAAATTAGGACAGAATAAGTATATTTCTTTCAGGCATTGTGACTGAATCCACAGAAAGAGAGAAAGTTTTAATGTGTAATCACCAGCTATCAATTATGAAACTTTTTTTCTTGACAAGTACAGCATATACTGAAACTATTGGAAATATTTTCATATTTATATTAGAAATGAAACAACAAAAATAATCTCTCCAAAACATAAGCATCACAAGCACCAAATAAACTGAAAAAGGTAACTATGTGGAGACAGCAGACTCTCCTAGCAGTTGTACAGTATGGATTTCTTTCTACAAACATTAAAGAGTTTTAAAAGTATAACTCAAATACCCTTAGGTAAGAATACCTCTATTTGCATAGCAATTGCAATCCGCTTAGAACCATGAGGCTCCTTCAAATTGGTTACATCCTCCAATACAGGATCATCCATCCACAAATATGAAAGGGAATTCCAAAATATTTAGTCAGTAAGAAGTCAATATAAAAAAGCTGGAATCACTTGCACTAAAAAAAATTTATAACCTATGATAGTTATCTGTTTCCACCTTCTCTTAAAATTGTAGCTCGTGTTGAATATTAATAAAAAGTTTCTAAGTTACAACTTACAACTTACAACATCTGATTCATACTAGTATAGATTTTATCATAGATCAGTGAGTATTATGTATTGGTATTAGCACACATCCTGTTCAGTGATGGCGTACGAAGATTAAATTAAGCCACAACTAGATTTGCACCGTAAGAATTGCTAATTAAATAACATTTCCAACTATAAATTAATCCGAACAGTATATTTATACGGTTGCTGGATTAAACTGATCCAAAACATTCATCATAACATCAATTGTTCAACACCAATATAAGATCAAAAGCTACTCACATAAGAGTTACCAGATACTCTCATACATCTACCGAACTGCGTACTGATACTTGCGTACCCAAACAGGGTACTATTATGTATCAATACTCTAAATTTAGTATACCGGATTTTTTTGTTGTTGTTTAACTATAATTGCGCAAATATCAATACTATAGCTTAGTATTGGATGCTCAAACATTACATTTGTACTAAAATATTTATAAAACAATAAACTTGTTGATTCAACTAAAAAATCTTCTATAAAACTTAGGTTTATTACATTTAAATTCTAAGAGAATTCCTAACTATAAGAACTTATATAAAGATACCCTAACGTTATAGCTATGTAGTGTACCGCATACTACATTTCAAGTAACACTCACATCTATGCCAACACTAGCTCAAAATGCAAAGGGTATTCTCAGTTTATGAGAAGTATATGTAACCTTGAAATTGGTTTCTTAGAACCAACATTTAGCATGTTTCACTAGTTATAACACGAGGCTTGGCATCAGCAATTTTAACATCGCTATCAATCACAATGCTAATAGCCACAGAATTATCATCAAACATGGGAGTTGGCTGAATATTTTTAATTACAGGCCTCGAACTCTGCCAAGACCCAGATTCACTTGACATGACATGCATATTTTTCCATTTATCCTGCGAGTCATAATCTAACTCGTCAATACAGCAGAGAAAGAAGAAACATGACAGCAGAAAAGGAGTTTATACTGTTTTTGAAGGTAACAAATATAAAGGGTAAATTAGCACAATAATGATTGTAGACATTCAAACTGAAGAAATAAGCTTTGTTTCACGGGTTAGGAACTCTGATTGCCCTGCATTCTGCATACGGGGTATTATTGTTCCGAAATATGGTATGAGAACTAAATGCCTTCTATACATTGTACCATAGAAAGCGTTACTCGCACTCGATTTCATTCCGCTAACTGATCAGAGAACCTGGTAACCATGTGCTAAACAGTTGATGCATCATACCTTGAGGTCCACATTTGAATGCAAATGCAAGACAGTATAAACTTCGGGTCTTTGAGAATTGTGCTCCATTTCCCAGTCCCATACTTGGCTATTCCAGCTTTTAGGGCAGCTTCCTCTTCTGCTGTCCACTTCTGTTTAGGAACACCCATCAACAAAATCCTAATATCTCCTTAAAAGGAAAGAGCTGTTAAATCATGCTACCTTATCAGCACATCTGCTTATTTAAAGAATAAAATAAACGATTTAAATGAAAATTTCAGCTCAATTACACTCTTCTTCTCCTTTAATGGTCTTAACCAGACCCCTAAATCCCTCGTGACCACCTCTGACCACACATGAATATCCACAGGCATACACACATTCGATCAAGCTAGTCAGACCTAATTCCAAATCAAATATTTTAAAATTAAGCCAGACTACAAGCTATATACATCAAGAAGAAGAACTGAAGAACTCCTATAAACAGCTAAAACAAAATATGAAACACTCAACAGGTAGATAACCCTATCATGAATCAAAAAACAAGCTTGAAGGTGTCAAAGACCATCATGAATATTACAAGTCCAACACAGGCATGACAAACAACAGAAGTTAATTCAAAAATTAAAGATAGCTGGTGTATTAATTAAGAGGAACTTTCTGCACCCTCTAAACTCATTAAACACAAGATGATATCTACCCTCATTTTCTAAGCATTTAGGACATAACAAGATCAAAAAATAATATGTACATACACAAAAACTTACCTAAGAAATGTACCTACACAAATGCATAATCAAGGTTCAGAATTGGCATTTGTCATAACTGACTCTGTTTCATTCCCTAATATTCTATGAATAATTGAAATTCAAATTGCATGACATAAACACAGAAAGATGCATAACTCAATACATAAACATGGGTAAGTGTAATGAAAGAAAATCAGAATGCAATCTTCATTCTTTTGCAAATGGAAACATCATGAATATAACAGCAAATGCAGAAATCACAAATGAATACACAAGTTATTTCCACTAAATAGTATATATCAATCTAGTGTTGAGTGTATAGTTATGTTTTTTTAGTACCACAATACTAGACTGACACCAAATTTGGTCATACTGTTTTAGACCATATTATTCCTATACGATTTGAACCCTAACCCTGTTTTTGTAATTTATACGATTGAACCTGGACAAAGAAGAACCGAATTTTTTGTAAAATTTATATTTGTCCAGCCCTTTTGTTTTCGGATCAATGTTTATACGCGACTTTAAAGCGTGCAACTGTTTAACAAGTCTCCACGCGGTCCAGAGCAATATTTTCATACCCCGACCGGGCAGTGCTCAATCGCGTCATAAATGTATAAAAAATATATATATTATTAATAATTAATAAAATTTTAAAATATTTAATTTTTTATAAACTAATATATAATAAAATTATGTTATAATATTATTAAAAATATCTAATTTTAAAAATAAATAAAAAATTGTACCACAAAAATATTTTAAAACCGGTTCACTTAGTTAACTAATCGGTTGAACGAGAAAGGATCAAGAACATATTTCCTTATTTGACATACTAAGCATATCATCTTTAACGATGGATCGGGCGACGGTTTGGTCTGTCATCATAGGTTCGTCCGTCGCTATATGTTTGTCCGTCGCTAAAAGTTATAGCAACGAACGAACCTATGGCAATGGACCAAACCGTCGCGCAATTCGTCGCTAAAGGGAGTATGCTTGGTATGTCAAATAAGGGAGTATACTCTTGATCCTTTCCGCCGGTCGAACTAGTGGTCAACTTCAATTTCGATCGGTTCGATGAAAAAACGATTCCTGGGCCAAACCGGTTCATTTGTCCTGCCGATTCTTAGTTTAACTGGTTGAATCGCCGGGTCCAAATTGATTTTCAAAATATTAGTCTAGTTTGTAAATTGCTCTCTGAAAAATCCTAACGAGACCTTTACATAAATACACTATATATATATATATATATATATATATATATATATATATATATATATATATATATATATATATATATATGAAAAATAATTCATAAAAAATGGTTATTATAAACACTATTATAATAAATGCATCTTACACCCTTCATATAAAAATCTAATAATACAAAATGGAGAATTCTACATACATGTCGCTAGTCGTTCTAGCAATAAAAATATACTTAGTAGTGGTACGAAAATGTACACAATTAATCCTAGAAATCGTCACTCCTGAAGATAACTGTCGCTAATATTTCTGACTGTATGCGTTGGTATAGCAACATGTTTCGACAACACACCTAAACCCAATATGCTGAGGCATCTCGCGGCATGCGTCGATAATTGACGATAAGCCTTGACGCCCAAGTCGCTACTTCTTGTCTACATGATATTTCACCTTAGTTGTTACTCCTTGTAGCACTATCATATAAATCCTATAACAAATATTTACCGTGAATTATTTTTTCTTTTATCTATAATAAAAAAATAGAACGATTCAAATCCCAAGATTTTAACATCAAACGGGCTCAAATCAATTTAGGTTTCAACATCCAACAGTCTAAAATCATTTGGGGTTTCAACATCCAACGGTTACTAATCTATCTCTCATTCTCCCCCCTCTCGATTCAACATTTTTTTTCAAAAATCTATTCAGTCACATTTTTTACTCAAATCAAATTCATCACTACACTATAATAATAATAATAATAATAATAATAATAATAATAATAATAATAATAATAATAATAATAATAGTAATAGTAATAGTAATAGTAATAATAATAATAATTATTATTATAATAATAAGAATAATATTAATTCTACTACTATCACTACTACTACTAATAATTATTATTATAATTATAATTATAATAAAAAAAAATTGCATGTAAATAGTATGGGTCAACCTTTTAGCATTGACGTCATTTTCCTGTTTTTTTGGGTATTGCGATCGTTATGTTTTCACATACAAATTGATTTGGCACAAAAAATCACTAGGACGATTCAGATTCATTCTAATTGATTTGTAAGTTGTTTTAGATTACAAATAATCTTTAGGTAAAAGAGTATTTTTTGAATTTTAATCTACGTTATGCCTTCAGACACGGACAATTACGTGTTATCCTTTTGATATTTTTGCTGGTTATATCGAGAAGAACTATTGTAGTAGGCTCTGACTCATGGTATGAGAATCTTTTGTCCAATTACAATAAAAAATATAGAGAAAAAAATGTTATAGTAATGCGATTCAGTTGGTGTTATGACAATACTTTTTTGTTTGGACTAAAAGTGCTCATTTTATACTTTTGGGTATATAAGCAAAAACCTTTCTTTTGGATTTTTACATTTTTTTCCCTCATTGGACCCTACCAAATGGTTTGCAGTATTACTCTTTTTTGAAAGGAAATACTGTTCATAAATCATATTAATCGATTGTTAGAGATATATCGATTGAGGTAAATAAATGCTGCAAAACTTCTCATTTCGTTTTGTCAATAAAGAAAAAGTGTGTGGAATATCTGAAAATACTATATTACACAAATTTGAGTCTGCTATCGTCAATCAATTAATTGCTCAAACTTACTAAGAACTAATTTTAAGTTGAGAATGAGTAACACACTAATATTTACATAAAAAAAAACTATGATTGAATTAAGTATCAATCTTTTTGTATTAATGGTTGAATTCTTAGTTCTATTATGAAACTAAAAATCTACAACAGTTTAAAAATTTCAATTTAGAAATATTAAATACAATACTCAACTGTTATATTAGTTGCACCGTATTTTTAGGCACATATTATCCCTAGTATGTATATATATATATATAATCGATTTGGGATATACTCCAACTCTTCTCCATTATAAACCTAGTGATGATGGAAACAACTCTAGTATAAATGACGTGTCTTCAGCTGAACCGGCCATCGAGGAGAAAATACATTGGAATATGGAGTGTTTTTTTTTCAAGTAGTTTGTGAATTTTAAATTTAAAAATTAATGTCAATTTATTTAATTTTGATTAATTAATGTAATAATTAATTTTATTTTTTTTCAAAATATAATATTATTATTAATTTTTGAAGTAAACTTAAGATATTATTAAATTAAAAATTGACATAAATTCAATTAATTTAAAGCAACACACCAATACATATTATAAACAATCTAAAAAATTATTCGAGTTTATAACTTTTAATGAGTTTTATTAATTTTAAAAAAATTTGAAAATAACAAGGTTACTCGTAGGACTTCCAAAAAAACTAACGATTCTTCAATTTTTCTCATTCTTATTTTCTTTTATAAATAAAGACGTTACGTATTAAAAAATTATCTGTTTTGTTAAAATTATTTTAATTTTTTTTGTTGAATAAATTGAAATAACAATAGATAGTAGTGGTACTATGCCAAATATTATATGTTGTGACTAAATTACCCAACAGTATGTATATTGTTTAATTATTTGAAACATAAATAACCCAACAGAAAGACGAAGAATAAAAGATACATAAATTTAGAATGCACAAAACAATGTTACCATCTATATAATGATTAATGAATGTAAAATACTCTCGATATCTCCCGGTATTTCTTAGAAATTACCTCCCTTCTTCATCGTTTCCTTTGCGGTGGTTATTGTGACGACCCCAAATCCGGGTTCTTTAACCTCGGGTTTGGTTCTCACTGTACAATACTTAACAACCATGAAATACATATATTGTATTCAAACTACGCGGAATAATACAAAAGGTTCCTTATATAAAGGCTACACTTCCCAAGGTCTATGAACCTTAAATTGTAACATTACATATCTTAAGGGAAATACAAAAGATTTACAACAGTAATTACATAACAGTAATTTAAACTAGCATGCAATTACTAAAACTAAGCATTCGCTTTCCCCTTGCCTTTGTTCGATTTAGAGCTTTCGGGATTGGCTGAAATATAGTCATGATATAGCAAGAATGAGCAACTAAATGGCTCAGCAAGTTTATAAACAACAATCATACGATATATCATGATGAAGGGAAATAACTTCAAGGTTTCAACAATAACAATTGTGAAAGATAACAAGAATCAATGTTCAATAAAAGGAGGAATTGACTCTTTACTGCTGAGTGGTTTTTAATGACCATGAACTGCTACTAAGGTAGAACAGACATACAATGTCTGACTCCTTGTTAAAATAACGGGACACTTGAGGGGATCAGTCCTCTCATGTCCTATGTATATGCATTACATTTAGTTTTCTTGCGCGCTGTCGGGTCTCCGACAAATAAAAGTCCCCTTTAACTAGGGTTGTTCTATCTCAGTCTTACTGTAAGAATCCGCACTAGCAAATGGTTTGGATAAGCTTTTATAATATTCAATTAAATGAATTTAACATGCATTTGTCTAGCCGAAACAATTAGCTTAGACGTTCTTAAACAGTTTGCAAAAGCACTATGTGCGAATACAATAATCAATAATGATGTGAAGTAATTTTTGATAATTAATTCACTCAAAGGTCTGTCAAGTAACTACGGGTGTAGAATACTTGCTCAACAATAATTGAAATGTAAATACGGTTGAAGAATATCTGCAACAATAAATACAAGTTTAAGGGTAGAAAACTTGCCTGTCTGCACAGCTACAATAAATGTCTAGCTTTAACTACTTGCTTTGAAAGACCTAACATTAATAAAGTCGGTCTAATAATTAGCACGGCGTATTTGCATAACTATACGCTTGATAATGAACTTATTTACCACACATAAGTACTAACACATAATTTACATTAGTCAAAACAATATTATTAACCTTATAAACCCTTAATCATATTAGGTTAATAATTTAATAAGTTAAAAAATATTTTTCTTAAGTGTTGGACACTTATTAAACCTTTAAACAACTTATTATAATTGTTTAATTAAATTCAATTTATTTTATTAACTCAATCTCTTTTTAATTACTATTTAATATTGATTAAATAGAAATTAATTAATTAACTCTATTTATTATTTAAAATAAATAATAACTAATTGTACTTACTTATTATTTAATTATAATTAAATAATAAATAATTATCAACTTAGTTTTAACCTTCTTTAATTTAATGTTAATCAACCAATAATTAACCAAGTAATTAACCTTACTTATTATTTAATTAAGGAAATTAAATAATAGTTTACTAATCTTAATCCTCTTTAATTATTATTTAATGTCAATTAAATAATAATTAATTATTTAATTAATTTTAATTATTATTTAAGGTTAAATAATAATCAAATCATTCTTATTTATTATTTAAATTAAATAATAAATTCTTACTCTAATAACTTAATTTTCATTAATCGTTATTTAATGCTAATTAAATAATAATTAATTACCTAATTATCCTTATTTATTATTTAATAATATTTAAATAATAAATAATAAATTTATAAATTTTATCTCTCTTTAAGTATTATTTAATAGGCATTAAATAATAAATGTTAATTTATCATCTTTATTTATTATTAACATTTAAAATAATAAATAAATAATAAATTTATTTAACTTAACCATGGTTTAGCTAACTAGATTAATATTTAAAATATTTAAATATTAAACTTAAAGAAAAATATCCTCCCCAATATTATTTTTGTATTATAATTATTTTTGTTATAATTTTAATTTAGTTTTTAAATATTTAAATTAATTAAATTTAACCCGAATGGCATTTCCGTAAATAAGTCGAAATCTGAACTGAGGGCAAAATGGTAATTCTGCCAAGAAAAACACGGAGGGGCATAATCGTAATTTCCCCGAAAAACGGTGCTCGCGCATTGCGCGCACTTTCAGAATCAACGGCCCAAAACGGTGCCGTTTTGAGAAGCCGTAAACGTCTTCCGCGCATTGCGCGAAGGTTATTTTCTTTATACGCCAAACGGCGTCGTTTGGCTCCGTGTCCGGCGATGAACAGTGCTCGCGCATTGCGCGTGTGACGACCCCAAATCCGGGTTCTTTAGCCTCGGGTTTGGTTCTCACTGTACAATACTTAACAACAATGAAATACATATATTGTATTCAAACTACGCGGAATAATAAAAAAGGTTCCTTATATAAAGGCTACACTTCCCAAGGTCTATTAACCTTAAATTGTAACATTACATATCTTAAGGGAAATACAAAAGATTTACAACAGTAATTACATAACCGCAATTTAAACTAGCATGTAATTACTACAACTAAGCATTCGCTTTCCCCTTGCCTTTGTTCGATTTAGAGCTTTCGGGATTGGCTGAAATATAGTCATGATATAGCAAGAATGAGCAACTAAATGGCTCAGCAAGTTTATAAACAACAATCATACGATATATCATGATGAAGGGAAATAACTTCAAGGTTTCAACAATAGCAATTGTGAAAGATAACAAGAATCAATGTTCAATAAAAGAAGGAATTGACTCTTTACTGCTGAGTGGTCTTTAATGACCATGAACTGCTACTAAGGTAGAACAGACATACAATGTCTGACTCCTTGTTAAAATAACGGGACGCTTGAGGGGATCAGTCCTCTCATGTCCTATGTATATGCATCACATTTAGTTTTCTTGCGCGCTGTCGGGTCTCCGACAAATAAAAATCCCCTTTAACTAGGGTTGTTCTATCTCAGTCTTACTGTAAGAATCCGCACCAACCAATGGTTTGGATAAGCTTTTATAATATTCAATTAAATGAATTTAACATGCATTTGTCTAGCCGAAACAATTAGCTTAAACGTTCTTAGACAGTTTGCAAAAGCACTATGTGCGAATACAATAATCAATAATGATGTGAAGTAATTTTTGATAATTAATTCACTCAAAGGTCTGTCAAGTAACTACGGGTGTAGAATACTTGCTCAACAATAATTGAAATGTAAATACGGTTGAAAAATATCTGCAACAATAAATACAAGTTTAAGGGTAGAAAACTTGCCTGTCTGCACAGCTACAATAAATGTCTAGCTTTAACTACTTGCTTTGAAAGACCTAACATTAATAAAGTCGGTCTAATAATTAGCACGGCGTATTTGCATAACTATACGCTTGATAATGAACTTATTTACCACACATAAGTACTAACACATAATTTACATTAGTCAAAACAATATTATTAACCTTATAAACCCTTAATCATATTAGATTAATAATTTAATAAGTTAGAAAATATTTTTCTTAAGTGTTGGACACTTATTAAACCTTTAAACAACTTATTATAATTGTTTAATTAAATTCAATTTATTTTATTAACTCAATCTCTTTTTAATTACTATTTAATATTGATTAAATAGAAATTAATTAATTAACTCTAGTTATTATTTAAAATAATTAATAACTAATTGTACTTACTTATTATTTAATTATAATTAAATAATAAATAATTATTAACTTAGTTTTAACCTTCTTTAATTTAATGTTAATCAACCAATAATTAACCAAGTAATTAACCTTACTTATTATTTAAGGAAATTAAATAATAGTTTACTAATCTTAATCCTCTTTAATTATTATTTAATGTCAATTAAATAATAATTAATTATTTAATTAATTTTAATTATTATTTAAGGTTAAATAATAATCAAATCATTCTTATTTATTATTTAAATTAAATAATAAATTATTACTATAATAACTTAATTTCCATTAATCGTTATTTAATGCTAATTAAATAATAATTAATTACCTAATTATCCTTATTTATTATTTAATAATATTTAAATAATAAATAATAAATTTATAAATTTTATCTCTCTTTAAGTATTATTTAATGGGCATTAAATAATAAATGCTAATTTATCATCTTTATTTATTATTAACATTTAAAATAATAAACAAATAATAAATTTATTTAACTTAACCATGGTTTAGCTAACTAGATTAATATTTAAAATATTTAAATATTAAACTTAATGAAAAATATCCTCCCCAATATTATTTTTGTATTATAATTATTTTTGTTATAATTTTAATTTAGTTTTTAAATATTTAAATTAATTAAATTTAACCCGAATGGCATTTCCGTAAATAAGTCGAAATCTGAACCGAGGGCAGAATGGTAATTCTGCCAAGAAAACACGGAGGGGCATTCTGGTAATTTCGCCGGAATTTTCCTTACCGCGCATTGCGCGCGTTTCAGATTTTACGGCCCAAAACGGTGCCGTTTTGAGAAGCCGTAACCGGCTTCCGCGCATTGCGCGGCCAGTGTAATTTTTTTTCTTCCAAGCAGAATGTGAACAGTGCTCCGGTACACACATTTTAAATAAAAATATACCATCAAGTAAGCTTTAACTCCTCAATAAAAATCCAAAAAAATTACCACTCACCTTATATTAATTTATAACATGAAAAAATTAATTTTTCATGATTTAATAACATATTTTTTTATAAAAATTTTTACATCACATAAACTACTATAAATCATAACTTTTTGTATATAACTCCATTTTGAGTGATTCAAACTTTGTTTTTCTCATGATTTAATGTTCTATAATATTAGAACATCAAACCTAAGTTTTATAAAAATATTTTTGGACATAAATTCCAAAACTTGTTTACACACTATTAAATACATATCTTAGCATATAAAATATACCAAAATACAAACCAAACATATTAAACTCAAGCATGACATAAATATTACAACTACACATTAATAATTATATTAACATGTTTATACTAACATGATGATTTATTTAATTTAAAAACAAACTACATTTAAAATAATCATTACCTTGTTTTAATGGCTATCTTTCTTTTTCTTCCAAAATAGGTGATGAGGTTTAAAGGCATGAACCAAGAACTCCTTCTCCTCTCTTAGTATTTTGCTCTCAATATTTTCTCACACTCTCAAATGCTCACACTTTGCTCTCTAGAAAATTCTCTAGCAATGAACTAACCAACCTAGAACAAGTGTGGAGTGTTTCTTTTATAGCCATCTACTAACACACCATTAACTCACTAATTCATCTATGTTGGTCAAATTAAAGGCTAATCAAGCTTACTATTTGATGGATTGACATGGTGATTGACTAGTTGATTGACTAGAGTTGTTGGCCAACTTTGATCTAGTGTAAAAGAGAAGCAATCTAGCAAATCAAGCAACATCAAGTGGGACAAAAAAAAAATCAGCAAAATGGTATTTTCCATGCCATTTTTCCTTTATTTTTCTAGCTTTTAATGTGTATTTATGCATATACAAATATATCTATACATGGGTTCAATTGTTGACCAATTTTTGACTTCCTATTGGGCTCCATGTTGGACTTAGGAAATTAATATATTGGGCTCATCCATTGAATTGGTTTGGGCTCAATTTAATTAACACTTTGGGCTAGCATTTAAATAACTATGCTAACTTTAATTAAAATAAGCATTGGGCTTGTTTAATTAATTATATGGGCTAGTAATTAAATTAATTACATGGGCTACTAGGTTAATATCTTGGACCTAGTTTAACAACTCATTTGGATTAAAAATTATAATCCAATTAGATTTGCTTTAATTAATTATACCCTTGCTTTAATTCTTTAATTAAATATATGCACGAACAAGTACATCTATTTTATTATCTAATGCACAATTTATTAGTACAAAAATTTTAAATTCATTGCTAATTATATATTAATTATAATTACAATGTATAATGAAATTCGTGGTCATTACATTCTCCCTCCCTTATAAGAATTCCGTCCCCGGAATTACAATTTAAACTACTCAAAAAGATTCGGATAGTTAGCCCTCATCTTTTTTTCAAGCTCCCACGTAGCTTCCTCAGCGTTGTGGTTCCTCCATAGGACTTTGACAGAATGTATAATCTTATTCCGTAATTTCTGCTCTTTCCTATCTAGTATCTGGACAGGAATTTCCTCGTACGACAAGTCTTTCTCGACTTGTATTGGCTCATAGGATATCACATGTTTGTGGTCTGGCTTGTATGGTCGCAACACTGATACGTGAAACACATTGTGAATATGCTCCAGTTCAGGAGGTAAAGCTACCTCGTACGCCACTTCACCCACTCTCCTTAATATCTCGAACGGTCCTATGAACCTCGGACTCAGCTTTCCCTTCTTTCCAAATCGGATCTTCCCCTTCCAGGGAGATACCTTCATGAACACAAAACTCCCAACTTCGAAGTTTCGCTTTTGTCGATGTAAATCGGCGTATTTCTTCTGACGGTCCTGAGCTGCTACTAGCCGAGCTCTTATTACCTTGATAATTTCTACCGTCTGTTGAACCAATTCTGGCCCCAACAGTCGGCGTTCTCCTACCTCATCCCAACATAGAGGTGTTCTACATTTTCTGCCATATAAAGCTTCGTAAGGCGGCATACCTATGCTCGCATGATAACTGTTGTTGTATGCAAACTCAACTAGTGGTAGATGGATTTCCCAACTGCCCTTGAAATCCATCACACAGGCCCTGAGCATATCTTCCAACGTCTGAATTGTTCTCTCACTTTGCCCATCGGTCTGCGGATGATACGCTGTACTCATTCTCAACTGTGTCCCCAATCTCTCTTGAAGACTCCTCCAAAATTTTGACGTGAAGCGCGGATCTCTGTCTGACACAATCGATACCGGCACCCCATGTCTTGAAACTATCTCCTTGATGTACAGTTTAGCCAACTGGTCCAAACTGAACTTAATCTTGACCGGCAAAAAGTGCGCTAACTTTGTTAGTCGATCCACAATCACCCATATTGCGTCAAATCCCTTCTGTGTTGCTGGAAGTCCTACCACAAAATCCATTGTGATATGCTCCCATTTTCACTCAGGAATCTCTAACGGCTGTAGTAATCCACTTGGTCTCTGATGTTCGGCCTTTACCCTTTGACAAGTTAGGCATCGGCTGACACATTCTGCGACCTCCCTTTTTAAATTCGGCCACCAAAAATGCTGACGCAGATCTTGATACATCTTCGTACTCCCCGGATGTATCGAGTATCTCGTACTGTGGGCCTCTTGCAAAATCTCTTCTCGTAGTTCAGGCACTAGCGGCACCCAAACACGATTTTCAAACCTTAGCAATCCCATGCCATCCTCCTTGAATTTGACCTCTTCCCCTTCGGTCATTCTCATCCTGATTCTGACACATTCTTCATCTTTGTCTTGAGCCTCTTTCACCCTATCTAGTAAGGTTGGGCTTGCTTCCACTTCCATTGACTCATTTGGATTTCTCACCTCCAACTCCATTCGAGCCATCTCTTGAACCAATTGTTCCTGATCTGTCAAGATGAACAATTTCTCCCTGCTCTTTCTGCTTAGAGCATCTGCTACTACGTTGGCCTTGCCGGGATGATATAGAATTTCACAATCATAGTCCTTGATCAATTCTAACCATCTTCGTTGCCTCATATTTAACTCCTTCTGTGTGAAGATATACTTCAGACTCTTGTGGTCCGTGAATATCTCACATTTCTCTCCATATAAATAATGTCTCCAGATTTTAAGGGCAAACACTACCGCAGCCAGCTCCAAGTCGTGGGTAGGGTATCCCTTCTCGTAATCCTTCAACTGTCTGGACGCATACGCAACGACCTTGCCGTTTTGCATAAGCACACAGCCAAGTCCCTTGTGCGATGCATCACTGTAGACCGTAAAACCTCCCGTATCGTCCGGTAAAGTCAATACAGGTGCTTCACTAAGTCTCTTCTTTAGCTCCTGAAAACTCTCCTCACACTTCTCCGTCCATACGTATTTCACCGTCTTCCTCGTTAGATTGGTCAGCGGTGTTGCTATCTTTGAAAAATCTTGAATAAATCTCCGATAGTAACCCGCTAACCCCAAGAAACTTCTTACCTCCGTCGGCGTCCTTGGTTGCTCCCAATTCATCACTGCTTCCACCTTTGCTGGATCTACTGAAACTCCTTCCTTGTCAATGACATGACCTAAAAATTGAACTCTCTCCAACCAGAATTCACACTTCGAAAATTTAGCATACAACTGCTCCTTCCGTAAAATCTCCAACACCAATCTTAGGTGTTCAGCATGCTCCTCCTCCGTTTTAGAATACACCAGAATATCGTCAATGAACACAACAACAAATTTATCCAAGTACTGCTTGAATATTCTGTTCATCATGTCCATAAATGCGGCTGGCGCATTCGTCAGTCCAAACGACATCACCAGAAACTCATAATGCCCATATCGAGTTCTGAATGCCGTCTTGGGTACATCCTCCTTCCTGACTTTCAACTGATGATAACCAGTCCTCAAGTCAATCTTTGAAAAGTACTTCGCCCCTTTCAATTGATCGAAAAGATCGTCAATTCGTGGCAACGGGTACTTGTTCTTAATTGTCACCTTATTCAGCTCTCTGTAATCCATACATAATCTCATCGATCCATCCTTCTTCTTTACAAACAGCACCGGTGCTCCCCATGGAGAAACACTTGGCTGGATGTACTTATTATCCAACAACTCCTGTAATTGCACCATCAACTCTTTCATTTCTACCGGAGCCATTCTATATGGTGCCTTTGATATCGGCGCTGTCCCCGGTACTAAATCAATCGCAAATTCTATTTCTCTGTCCGGCGGTAAGCCTGGCAATACATCTGGAAAAACATCCATAAACTCCCTAACTACTGGTATTTGCTCCATCTCGGGACTCACCACTTGTGTATCAATCACATGAGCCAAATACCCTACACAACCTTTCTTTAATAATTTCTTGGCTTGCATCATCGTCAGACAAGATGACTGTCTTGACGATTTGCTGCCATAAAATACGACCTTAGACTTATTTGGTGTCTTAAGGTGTATGCACTTCTTTTGACAATCAATTAAAGCTCCATGGTTAAACAACCAATCCATTCCAAGTATAACGTCAAACTCCCCCAAGCGTATTGGAATTAAATCTACACTCAACTTCTGACCCCTGATTTCAGCACAACAGTTTCTATGTACATACTCTACAGGAATCACTTCTTTATTTGCAACTTCTATGTTCATTGGGTTCTCTAGTTTTTGTCTAGGCAATTCTAACCGCTTAGCGAATTCATCTGACACAAATGAACAGGTAGCGCCCGAATCAAATAATACATAAGCATTTATATCATTGATCGGAATAATACCTGACACCACGTCTTTTGATTCGACGGCGTCCTGCACCGTCATGTTGAAAGTCCGTGCCGTTGGTTTGTTCTGTGGCACCGGCCCTCCAATGGTCAGTTTGGCGTTGTTGTTGTTGTTGCTGTTGCTTCCCCTATAGCCCGAACTCCCTCCGGTGTTCTTCTTCTTCGGACAATCTTTAAATTGATGGTCCATGGCCCCGCAGGCGAAACAACCTCCTTTCCTTTTTGGTGTGGGACAATTAGGAGCGATGTGCCCCTCTTGCCCACAGTTGTAACAAACATTCCTTCCCTTCATGCACTCCCCTGAGTGATTCTTCCCGCATTGACTGCATTTGCTTGCTTTCTTTGACTCACTGCCCTGGGGTGTCCCCGAACTGCTGTTGTTATTCCACTTGCGTTTGTTCGAGTTGCTACCCCCGCTGCTACCCTCTCTGTTTCCTCCATCGCTTCTCTTCTTGTTCCGTTCTTGATTGTGCTTATTCAAAGCTTCATTTCCACCCTCAGCTATGATAGCTTTCTCCAACAGTGTTGCAAAATTTGTGATCTGGAGAACAGCTACCCGACTGTAAACCCATGGTTTCAGCCCCTGTTCGAATCGTCTGGCGCGTCTTGCCTCCGTGTCCACCTGATGTGTAGCAAATCTTGCCAATTCATTGAACTTGGCGGCATATTCGGATACCGACATGTTACCCTGCTTAAGCTCTAGGAATTTAATTTCCATCCTAGCCTTTGTACTCTCTGGAAAGTAGTTTTCCAAGAATACCTCTTTGAATCGCGCCCACGCGATCGTTCCCTCCCCTGCTCTACTCTTATTGGCCTTCCACCAGTGGCTGGCCTCTCCTTTCATCATGAAGGTAGCAAATGAGGTCATTTGCTCCTCCCTAACTCGTGCAACCTCGAAGACTTTTTCCATCTCCTCTATCCAGGTTTGTGCTTCTATAGGATCTGTGGTCCCTTTGAACTCGGGTGGTCCTATCAGTTTGAAGTCTTTAAAGGTTACTAGTGGAGCGGCAGGGTTTGTTGCTCCAGTAGCCTCTGTGTTGCGTCCGCGAAATGCTCCCATTAGCATTTCTACGAACTCTTGGACAGGGTTTGGCGGTACCCCTCCGGCGTTCACTGACTCTTCGGGTGGTGGTGGGGGTAGTCGTTGATTTCTTCTCTGTGGCGGCATTTTCTGTATAAAGAAAATTTAATTAATTAAAGTTGTTTCAATCTTTTTACTTTCGTTTTGTAGCTTAAGTATTTTAAACTAAAGCACCAATAATCATCTTGACACATATAAACATAAACGAAAATGCATTTATATTCATATGCTAAAATACAGTGCGTAGCACTTTTACATCATATGCATACTGCTATAAATGCTGCTAACCCCGATAGTTAAAACAAAAGACGGGATCTAACATATCCCACAACTTCATAGAGTTGGGATTTACAACATACTAACCCTCTATCAAAACAAAAGTTGGGTTTCTACTGCATCTATGTACATACATCATAAATAAAGAAAATACAACTAACGGCGCATCCCTCGACGAACCGCATCGTCGTACTCCTCCTCTCTAATAGTCCTGACCACACCCCTACTGATGGTGTGCAAGGTCTGGCCCTCCTCAGCAGGGTAATAGTGCACCCTACTCTGGATCCTACCAACTGATGAGCGATAGACGTAACTGAGTCTATCTATCCTCACCTTTTTCTCCCTAACCTCCTCCTCCAACTCCATCATCTGCCCGTGAGCTGCATCACGCTGAAACTCCATATCTAACCTTGCCTCAACGGCCTGCTGCATCTAGCCCCTCATGGCCTCCCTCTCTGCCTGTGTCTGCTGAATCTTCAGCTCAGCGGCTACTAACTTGGCCTCCATCTCGGCCATCCTCGCCTTCAGCTCTATGTTCTCGCCAGAGAACATATAAGCTGTATCTCTATACTGCTGCTCTGTCTGCTGGTGGATCTGGTTCTGCTCCTCCAGGTGTTGAACCCTCTCCTCTAGCTCCTTGTTAGCCGTAGTGAGAGTATCGATGATGTCACTGGCGACAGTGCCCATGCCATCAACATACTCAGCTGGCTCCTCATCCTCATCATCATCAGTATCAGCCTCCTCCTCACTGTACTGCCCCATAACTCCGCCCCAGACAGCGTCCTCTCTATCTCCCTCATCGGGATCTGACTCTGGCTCCTCGATCGGTGCAGCCACCCGTGGCTGTGCGGTATCCATAGGGATATCCGTATAAATCACCTCCTCTACAGCAGTGCTCGACTGGCCTATCTCCGTCATCCTACAATAACATAAATAACACATGTTAGTACAGCAATAAAATATATTCATTGATGAAATGAAATGATATTTTATCATGTACATCTCGGCTCGATGGATTTTCTCAATCCACCTCCAAAAATACACAACATGATGAATCTCCCCGATTCATCTCCTAACGCACTCGATAAGAGTTTAGTACTAAGGTTATAACCTAGGTTTCGCAATCCTAGAGTTTCTAACCTACAGCTCTGATACCAACCTGTGACGACCCCAAATCCGGTTTCTTTAGCCTCGGGTTTGGTTCTCACTGTACAATACTTAACAACAATGAAATACATATATTGTATTCAAACTACGCGGAATAATAAAAAAGGTTCCTTATATAAAGGCTACACTTCCCAAGGTCTATTAACCTTAAATTGTAACATTACATATCTTAAGGGAAATACAAAAGATTTACAACAGTAATTACATAACCGCAATTTAAACTAGCATGTAATTACTACAACTAAGCATTCGCTTTCCCCTTGCCTTTGTTCGATTTAGAGCTTTCGGGATTGGCTGAAATATAGTCATGATATAGCAAGAATGAGCAACTAAATGGCTCAGCAAGTTTATAAACAACAATCATACGATATATCATGATGAAGGGAAATAACTTCAAGGTTTCAACAATAGCAATTGTGAAAGATAACAAGAATCAATGTTCAATAAAAGAAGGAATTGACTCTTTACTGCTGAGTGGTCTTTAATGACCATGAACTGCTACTAAGGTAGAACAGACATACAATGTCTGACTCCTTGTTAAAATAACGGGACACTTGAGGGGATCAGTCCTCTCATGTCCTATGTATATGCATCACATTTAGTTTTCTTGCGCGCTGTCGGGTCTCCGACAAATAAAAATTCCCTTTAACTAGGGTTGTTCTATCTCAGTCTTACTGTAAGAATCCGCACCAACCAATGGTTTGGATAAGCTTTTATAATATTCAATTAAATGAATTTAACATGCATTTGTCTAGCCGAAACAATTAGCTTAGACGTTCTTAGACAGTTTGCAAAAGCACTATGTGCGAATACAATAATCAATAATGATGTGAAGTAATTTTTGATAATTAATTCACTCAAAGGTCTGTCAAGTAACTACGGGTGTAGAATACTTGCTCAACAATAATTGAAATGTAAATACGGTTGAAAAATATCTGCAACAATAAATACAAGTTTAAGGGTAGAAAACTTGCCTGTCTGCACAGCTACAATAAATGTCTAGCTTTAACTACTTGCTTTGAAAGACCTAACATTAATAAAGTCGGTCTAATAATTAGCACGGCGTATTTGCATAACTATACGCTTGATAATGAACTTATTTACCACACATAAGTACTAACACATAATTTACATTAGTCAAAACAATATTATTAACCTTATAAACCCTTAATCATATTAGATTAATAATTTAATAAGTTAGAAAATATTTTTCTTAAGTGTTGGACACTTATTAAACCTTTAAAGAACTTATTATAATTGTTTAATTAAATTCAATTTATTTTATTAACTCAATATCTTTTTAATTACTATTTAATATTGATTAAATAGAAATTAATTAATTAACTCTAGTTATTATTTAAAATAATTAATAACTAATTGTACTTACTTATTATTTAATTATAATTAAATAATAAATAATTATTAACTTAGTTTTAACCTTCTTTAATTTAATGTTAATCAACCAATAATTAACCAAGTAATTAATCTTACTTATTATTTAAGGAAATTAAATAATAGTTTACTAATCTTAATCCTCTTTAATTATTATTTAAGGTTAAATAATAATCAAATCATTCTTATTTATTATTTAAATTAAATAATAAATTATTACTATAATAACTTAATTTCCATTAATCGTTATTTAATGCTAATTAAATAATAATTAATTACCTAATTATCCTTATTTATTATTTAATAATATTTAAATAATAAATAATAAATTTATAAATTTTATCTCTCTTTAAGTATTATTTAATGGGCATTAAATAATAAATGCTAATTTATCATCTTTATTTATTATTAACATTTAAAATAATAAACAAATAATAAATTTATTTAACTTAACCATGATTTAGCTAACTAGATTAATATTTAAAATATTTAAATATTAAACTTAATTAAAAATATCCTCCCCAATATTATTTTTGTATTATAATTATTTTTGTTATAATTTTAATTTAGTTTTTAAATATTTAAATTAATTAAATTTAACCCGAATGGCATTTCCGTAAATAAGTCGAAATCTGAACCGAGGGCAGAATGGTAATTCTGCCAAGAAAACACGGAGGGGCATTCTGGTAATTTCGCCGGAATTTTCCTTACCGCGCATTGCGCGCGTTTCAGATTTTACGGCCCAAAACGGTGCCGTTTTGAGAAGCCGTAACCGGCTTCCGCGCATTGCGCGAAGGTTATTTTCTTTATGCGCCAAACGGCGTCGTTTGGCTCCGTGTCTGGCGGTGAATAGTGCGGCGCGCATTGCGCGGCCAGTGTAATTTTTTTTCTTCCAAGCAGAATGTGAACAGTGCTCCGGTACACACATTTTAAATAAAAATATACCATCAAGTAAGCTTTAACTCCTCAATAAAAATCCAAAAAAATTACCACTCACCTTATATTAATTTATAACATGAAAAAATTAATTTTTCATGATTTAATAACATATTTTTTTATAAAAATTTCTACATCACATAAACTACTATAAATCATAACTTTTTGTATATAACTCCATTTTGAGTGATTCAAACTTTGTTTTTCTCATGATTTAATGTTCTATAATATTAGAACATCAAACCTAAGTTTTATAAAAATATTTTTGGACATAAATTCCAAAACTTGTTTACACACTATTAAATACATATCTTAGCATATAAAATATACCAAAATACAAACCAAACATATTAAACTCAAGCATGACATAAATATTACAACTACACATTAATAACTATATTAACATGTTTATACTAACATGATGATTTATTTAATTTAAAAACAAACTACATTTAAAATAATCATTACCTTGTTTTAATGGCTATCTTTCTTTTTCTTCCAAAATAGGTGATGAGGTTTGAAGGCATGAACCAAGAACTCCTTCTCCTCTCTTAGTATTTTGCTCTCAATATTTTCTCACACTCTCAAATGCTCACACTTTGCTCTCTAGAAAATTCTCTAGCAATGAACTAACCAACCTAGAACAAGTGTGGAGTGTTTCTTTTATAGCCATCTACTAACACACCATTAACTCACTAATTCATCTATGTTGGTCAAATTAAAGGCTAATCAAGCTTACTATTTGATGGATTGACATGGTGATTGACTAGTTGATTGACTAGAGTTGTTGGCCAACTTTGATCTAGTGTAAAAGAGAAGCAATCTAGCAAATCAAGCAACATCAAGTGGGACAAAAAAAAAAATCAGCAAAATGGTATTTTCCATGCCATTTTTCCTTTATTTTTCTAGCTTTTAATGTGTATTTATGCATATACAAATATATCTATACATGGGTTCAATTGTTGACCAATTTTTGACTTCCTATTGGGCTCCATGTTGGACTTAGGAAATTAATATATTGGGCTCATCCATTGAATTGGTTTGGGCTCAATTTAATTAACAGTTTGGGCTAGCATTTAAATAACTATGCTAACTTTAATTAAAATAAGCATTGGGCTTGTTTAATTAATTATATGGGCTAGTAATTAAATTAATTACATGGGCTACTAGGTTAATATCTTGGACCTAGTTTAACAACTCATTTGGATTAAAAATTATAATCCAATTAGATTTGCTTTAATTAATTATACCCTTGCTTTAATTCTTTAATTAAATATATGCACGAACAAGTACATCTATTTTATTATCTAATGCACAATTTATTAGTACAAAAATTTTAAATTCATTGCTAATTATATATTAATTATAATTACAATGTATAATGAAATTCGTGGTCATTACAGCGCGGCCAGTTGTAATTTTTTTCTTCCAACCAATGTGAACAGTGTTCCGGCATACACATTTTAAATAAAAATATACCATCAAATAAGCTTTAACTCTTCAATAAAAATCCAAAAAAATTACCAATCACCTTATATTAATTTATAACATGAAAAAATAATTTTTCATGATTTAATTTCATTATTTTTTTTATAAAAATTTCTACATCACATAAACTACCATAAATCATAACTTTTTGTGTATAACTCCATTTTGAGTGATTCAAACTTTGTTTTTCTCATGATTTAATGTTCTATAATATTAGAACATCAAACCTAAGTTTTATAAAAATATTTTTGGTAATAAATTTCAAGACTTGTTTACACACTATTAAATACATATTTTAGCATATAAATATACCAAAATACAAACCAAACATATTAAACTCAAACATGACATAAATATTACAACTACACATTAATAATTATATTAACATGTTTATACTAACATGGTGATTTATTTAATTTAAAAACAAACTACATTTAAAATAACAAGTTTTAATGGCTATCTTCCTTTTTCTTCCAAAGTAGGTGATGATAGAAGATGACATGCACTAGCTTAGCACTCCTTCTCCTTCTCTTGCTCTCTCTCAAAATATTTTGCTCTCAAACTCTCTCTTTTGATTTTTTTGGAGCAAAATGAAATAACATCTATCAACTTTTCAAGTATACTTAAAAAATTAGTAGATACACATAATGTATCTAATAATTTTGACCACTACAAGCTAGCTATTGGATACTTACACAAGTTAACAAGCCATGACTTGGTTGGTGAAAAGAAGCATGGTTCATGTACTTAAAAATTTAAAACAAGAGCAATCCTTAATTAAATAAATAAATAATAAACTAACATAAAATAAAATAAAACCAACTCATTTTCTCTCTCCTTCATAGCATGCTCGGCTGACTTCTTCTTGTCCCATTTTCATAGTCACCTTTTTCACTTTTTAAACAATTAATAGTTAATTTAAGTATTTTTCAAGTGGGCCAAGCATTGGGCTTTAATTTAAAATACCAATTGGGCTCCTATTAAATTGTTTGGGCTACTAAATTGTCAAATTTTATTATTCTACACTTGGGCTACTAATTGACCCATGTTGGGCTAATTTAATAATTTACACATTAATTATTCAATCCATGATTAAATAAATAATTAGATTGAATAAATAATTAAATATTCTAACCCATAAGTATTAAATTACTAAATGGACTAATAAATATTATTATTAATATTTCACATTATTTACATTAATTAATAATCATATTAAATAATTTATTATATTTAATTCACTCATTATATTCAATTTAATTGAATATTTAATTAATAGGAAACTTATCAATTATTTTGATATTAAAACTTTAGGGTTTGTTCACTAATTTAATACATATTAGTGACCCCCTTTAATTAATTTTAGTAATTAATTACATAATTATTTAATCACGTAATTAATTAATCACATAAAAAGATTTAAATAATCTCATAAAACTAACTCGTTGGAAATTAAATTAATAATTTAATTAATAAAGACGTGGAAATTCTAGGATATTACATTCTCCCCTCCTTATAAAAATTCCGTCATCGGAATTGTAAAAATAAGGTTACTCAAATAAAAACGAGTAATTTGTCCTCATTTCCTACTCTAATTCCCACGTAGCTTCTTCAATGGCGTGATTCCTCCAAAGTACTTTGACAGAATGAATTATCTTATTTCTCAGTTTCTGTTCCTTCCTATCGAGTATCTGAACAGGAACTTCTTCATATGATAAGTCTTTACCAACTTGAATTGGTTCATAGGAGATAACGTGCTTGTAGTCTGGTTTGTATGGCCGCAATACTGACACGTGAAACACATTGTGAATATGTTCCAATTCAGGAGGTAAAGCTACCTCGTATGCTACTTCACCCACTCTCCTCAATATTTCGAACGGTCCTATGAACCTTGGACTCAGTTTCCCCTTCTTTCCAAATCTGATCTTCCCTTTCCAGGGAGATACCTTAATGAACACAAAACTCCCCACTTCGAAGTCTCGTTTCTGTCGATGTAAATCGGCGTATTTCTTTTGATGGTCTTGAGCTGCTACTAGCCGAGCTCTTATTACCTTGATGATTTCTACCGTCTGTTGAACCAATTCTGGCCCCAACAGTCGGCGTTCTCCTACCTCATCCCAACATAGAGGTGTTCTGCATTTTCTGCCATATAAAGCTTCGTAAGGCGGCATACCTATGCTCGCATGATAACTGTTGTTGTATGCAAACTCAACTAGTGGTAGATGGATTTCCCAACTGCCCTTGAAATCCATCACACAGGCCCTGATCATATCTTCCAACGTCTGAATTGTTCTCTCACTTTGCCCATCGGTCTGCGGATGATACGCTGTACTCATTCTCAACTGTGTCCCCAATCTCTCTTGAAGACTTCTCCAAAATTTTGACGTGAAGCGCGGATCTCTGTCTGACACAATCGATACCGGCACCCCATGTCTTGAAACTATCTCTTTGATGTACAATTTGGCCAACTGATCCAAACTGAACCTAATCTTGATCGGCAAAAAGTGCGCTGACTTTGTTAGTCGATCCACAATCACCCAAATTGCGTCATATCCCTTCTGTGTTGCTGGAAGTCCTACCACAAAATCCATTGTGATATGCTCCCATTTCCACTCAGGAATTTCTAACGGCTGTAACAATCCACTTGGTCTCTGATGTTCGGCCTTTACCCTTTGACAAGTTAGGCATCGGCTGACACATTCTGCGACCTCCCTTTTTAAATTCGGCCACCAAAAATGCTGACGCAGATCTTGATACATCTTCGTACTCCCCGGATGTATCGAGTATCTCGTACTGTGGGCCTCTTGCAAAATCTCTTCTCGTAGTTCGGGCACTAGCGGCACCCAAACACGATTTTCAAATCTTAGCAATCTCATGTTATCTTCCTTGAACTTGACCTCTTCCCCTTCGGTCATTCTCATCCTTATTCTGACACATTCTTCATCTTTGTCATGAGCCTCTTTCACCCTATCTAGTAAGGTTGGGCTCGCTTCTACTTCCATTGACTCATTTGGATTTCTCACCTCCAACTCCATTCGAGCCATTTTGTTGAACCAATTGTTCCTGATCTGTCAAGATGAACAATTTCTCCCTGCTCTTTCTGCTTAGAGCATCTGCTACTACGTTGGCCTTGCCGGGATGATATAGAATTTCACAATCATAGTCTTTGATCAATTCTAACCATCTCCGTTGCCTCATATTTAACTCCTTCTGTGTGAAGATATACTTCAGACTCTTGTGGTCCGTGAATATCTCACATTTCTCTCCATATAAATAATGTCTCCAGATTTTAAGGGCAAACACTACCGCAGCCAGCTCCAAGTCGTGGGTAGGGTATCCCTTCTCGTAATCCTTCAACTGTCTGGACGCATACGCAATGACCTTGCCGTTTTGCATAAGCACACAGCCAAGTCCCTTGTGCGATGCATCACTGTAGACCGTAAAACCTCCCGTATCGTCCGGTAAAGTCAATACAGGTGCTTCACTAAGTCTCTTCTTTAGCTCCTGAAAACTCTCCTCACACTTCTCCGTCCATACGTATTTCACCGTCTTCCTCGTTAGATTGGTCAGCGGTGTTGCTATCTTTGAAAAATCTTGAATAAATCTCCGATAGTAACCCGCTAACCCCAAGAAACTTCTTACCTCCGTCGGCGTCCTTGGTTGCTCCCAATTCATCACCGCTTCCACCTTTGCTGGATCTACTGAAACTCCCTCCTTGTCAATGACATGACCTAAAAATTGAACTCTCTCCAACCAGAATTCACACTTTGAAAATTTAGCATACAACTGCTCCTTCCGTAAAATCTCCAACACCAATCTTAGGTGTTCAGCATGCTCCTCCTCCGTTTTAGAATACACCAGAATATCGTCAATGAACACAACAACAAATTTATCCAAGTACTGCTTGAATATTCTGTTCATCATGTCCATAAATGCGGCTGGCGCATTCGTCAGTCCAAACGACATCACCAGAAACTCATAATGCCCATATCGAGTTCTGAATGCCGTCTTGGGTACATCCTCCTTCCTGACTTTCAACTGATGATAACCAGTCCTCAAGTCAATCTTTGAAAAGTACTTCGCCCCTTTCAATTGATCGAAAAGATCGTCAATTCGTGGCAATGGGTACTTGTTCTTAATTGTCACCTTATTCAGCTCTCTGTAATCCATACATAATCTCATCGATCCATCATTCTTCTTTACAAACAGCACCGGTGCTCCCCATGGAGAAACACTTGGCTGGATGTACTTATTATCCAACAACTCCTGCAATTGCACCATCAACTCTTTCATTTCTACCGGAGCCATTCTATATGGTGCCTTTGATATCGGCGCTGTCCCCGGTACTAAATCAATCGCAAATTCTATTTCTCTGTCCGGCGGTAAGCCTGGCAGTACATCTGGAAAAACATCCATAAACTCCCTAACTACTGGTATTTGCTCCATCTCGGGACTCACCACTTGTGTGTCCACTAGGTGAGCCAAATACCCTACACATCCTTTCTTCAACAGTTTCTTGGCCTGCATCATCGTCAGACATGCAGATTGTCTAGACGACTTGCTGCCATAAAATACGACCTTAGACCTGTTCGGTGTCTTAAGGTGTATACACTTCTTTTGACAATCAATTATAGCTCCATGGTTAAACAACCAATCCATTCCAAGTATAACGTCAAACTCCCCCAATCGTATTGGAATTAAATTTACACTCAACTTCTGACCCCTGATTTCAGCACAACAGTTCCTATGTACATACTCTACAGGAATCACCTCTTTATTAGCAACTTCTATGTTCATTGGGTTCTCTAATTTTTCTCTAGGCAATTCTAACCGTCTAGCGAATTCATCAGACACAAATGAACAGGTAGCACCCGAATCAAATAATACGTAAGCATTTATTTCATTGATCGAAATAATACCTGACACCACGTCTTTTGATTCGACGGCTTCCTGCACCGTCATGTTGAAAGTCCGTGCCGTTGGTTTGTTCTGTGGCACCGGCCCTCCAATGGTCAGTTTGGCGTTGTTGTTGTTGTTGTTGCTTCCCCTAAAGCCCGAACTCCCTCCGGTGTTCTTCTTCTTCGGACAATCTTTAAACTGATGGTCCATGGCCCCGCAGGCGAAACAACCTCCCTTCCTTTTTGGTGTGGGACAATTAGGAGCGATGTGCCCCTCTTGCCCACAGTTGTAACAGACATTCCTTCCCTTCATGCACTCCCCTGAGTGATTCTTCCCGCATTGACTGCATTTGCTTGCTTTCTTTGACTCACTGCCCTGGGGTGTCCCCGAACTGCTGTTGTTATTCCACTTGCGTTTGTTCGAGTTGCTGCCCCCGCTGCTACCTTCTCTGTTTCCCCCATCGCTTCTCTTCTTGTTCCGTTCTTGATTGTGCTTATTCAAAGCTTCATTTCCACCCTCAGCTATGATAGCTTTCTCCAGCAGTGTTGCAAAATTTGTGATCTGGAGAACAGCTACCCGACTGTAAACCCATGGTTTCAGCCCCTGTTCGAATCGTCTGGCGCGTCTTGCCTCTGTGTCCACCTGATGTGTAGCAAATCTTGCCAATTCATTGAACTTGGCGGCATATTCGGATACCGACATGTTACCCTGCTTTAGTTCTAGGAATTTGATTTCCATCCTAGCCTTTGTACTTTCTGGAAAATAGTTTTCCAAAAATACCTCCTTGAATCGTGCCCACGCGATCGTTCCCTCCCCTGCTCTACTCTTATTGGCCTTCCACCAGTGGCTGGCCTCTCCTTTCATCATGAAGGTAGCAAATGAGGTCATTTGCTCCTCCCTAACTCGTGCAACCTCGAAGACTTTTTCCATCTCCTCTATCCAGGTTTGTGCTTCTATGGGATCCGTGGTCCCTTTGAACTCAGGTGGTCCTATCAGTTTGAAGTCTTTAAAGGTTGCTAGTGGAGCGGCATGGTTTGTTGCTCCAGTAGCCTCTGTGTTGCGTCCGCGAAATGCCCCCATTAGCATTTCTACGAACTCTTGGACAGGGTTTGGTGGTACCCCTCATGCGTTCACTGACTCTTCGGGTGGTGGTGGGGGTAGTCGTTGATTTCTTCTATGTGGCGGCATTTTCTGTATAAAGAAAATTTAATTAATTAAAGTTGTTTCAATCTTTTTACTTTCGTTTTGTAGCTTAAGTTTTTTAAACTAAAGCACAAATAATCATCTTGACACATATAAACATAAACGAAAATGCATTTATATTCATATGCTAAAACACAGTGCGTAGCACTTTTACATCATAAGCATACTGCTATAAACGCTGCTAACCCCGATAATTAAAACAAAAGACGGGATCTAACATATCCCACAACTTCATAGAGTTGGGATTTACAACATACTAACCCTCCATCGAAACAAAAGTTGGGTTTCTACTGCATCTACGTACATACATCATAAATAAAGAAAATACAACTAACGGCGCATCCCTCGACGAACCGCATCGTCGTACTCCTCATCTCCAATAGCCCTGACCACACCCCTACTGATGGTGTGCAAGGTCTGGCCCTCCTCGGTAGGGTAATAGTGCACCCTACTCTGGATCCTACCAACTGATGAGCGATAGACGTAACTGAGTCTATCTATCCTCACCTTCTTCTCCCTAACCTCCTCCTCAAGCTCCATCATCTGCCCGTGAGCTGCATCACGCTGGATCTCCATATCTAGTCTATCCTCGACTGCCTGCTGCATCTGGCCCCTCATGGCCTCCCTCTCTGCCTGCGTCTGCTGAATCTTTAGCTCAGCGGCTACCAATTTGGCCTCCATCTCGGCCATCCTCGCCTTCAGCTCTATGTTCTCGCCAGAGAACATATAAGCTGTATCTTTATACTGCTGCTCTGTCTGCTGGTGAACCTGGTTCTGCTCCTCAAGGTGCTGAACCCTCTCCTCTAGCTCGTCGTTAGCCGTAGTGAGAGTATCGATGATGTCACTGGCGACAGTGCCCATGCCATCAACATACTCCGTTGGCTCCTCATCATCATCATCAGTATCAGCCTCCTCCTCACTGTACTGCCCCATGACTCCGCCCCAGACAGCGTCCTCTCTATCTCCCTCTTCGGGATCCGTCTCTGGCTCCTCGACAGGTGCAGCCACCCGTGGCTGTACTGTATCCATGTGGATATCAGTAAAAATCACCTCCTCTACAGCAGTGCTCGTCTGTCCTATCTCTGTCATCCTACAATAACATAAATAACACATGTTAGTACAGCAATAAAATATATTCATTGATGAAATGAAATGATATTTTATCATGTACATCTCGGCTCGATGGATTTTCTCAATCCATCTCCAAAAATACACATCGTGATGAATCTCCCCGATTCATCTCCTAACGCACTCGATAAGAGTTTAGTACTAAGGTTATAACCTAGGTTTCGCAAATCCTAGCGTTTCTAACCTACAACTCTGATACCAACCTGTGACGACCCCAAATCCGGGTTCTTTAACCTCGGGTTTGGTTCTCACTGTACAATACTTAACAACCATGAAATACATATATTGTATTCAAACTACGCGGAATAATACAAAAGGTTCCTTATATAAAGGTTACACTTCCCAAGGTCTATGAACCTTAAATTGTAACATTACATATCTTAAGGGAAATACAAAAGATTTACAACAGTAATTACATAACAGTAATTTAAACTAGCATGCAATTACTAAAACTAAGCATTCGCTTTCCCCTTGCCTTTGTTCGATTTAGAGCTTTCGGGATTGGCTGAAATATAGTCATGATATAGCAAGAATGAGCAACTAAATGGCTCAGCAAGTTTATAAACAACAATCATACGATATATCATGATGAAGGGAAATAACTTCAAGGTTTCAACAATAGCAATTGTGAAAGATAACAAGAATCAATGTTCAATAAAAGGAGGAATTGACTCTTTACTGCTGAGTGGTCTTTAATGACCATGAACTGCTACTAAGGTAGAACAGACATACTATGTCTGACTCCTTGTTAAAATAACGGGACACTTGAGGGGATCAGTCCTCTCATGTCCTATGTATATGCATCACATTTAGTTTTCTTGCGCGCTGTCGGGTCTCCGACAAATAAAAGTCCCCTTTAACTAGGGTTGTTCTATCTCAGTCTTACTGTAAGAATCCGCACCAGCAAATGGTTTGGATAAGCTTTTATAATATTCAATTAAATGAATTTAACATGCATTTGTCTAGCCGAAACAATTAGCTTAGACGTTCTTAAACAGTTTGCAAAAGCACTATGTGCGAATACAATAATCAATAATGATGTGAAGTAATTTTTGATAATTAATTCACTCAAAGGTCTGTCAAGTAACTACGGGTGTAGAATACTTGCTCAACAATAATTGAAATGTAAATACGGTTGAAGAATATCTGCAACAATAAATACAAGTTTAAGGGTAGAAAACTTGCCTGTCTGCACAGCTACAATAAATGTCTAGCTTTAATTACTTGCTTTGAAAGACCTAACATTAATAAAGTCGGTCTAATAATTAGCACGGCGTATTTGCATAACTATACGCTTGATAATGAACTTATTTACCACACATAAGTATTAACACATAATTTACATTAGTCAAAACAATATTATTAACCTTATAAACCCTTAATCATATTAGGTTAATAATTTAATAAGTTAAAAAATATTTTTCTTAAGTGTTGGACACTTATTAAACCTTTAAACAACTTATTATAATTGTTTAATTAAATTCAATTTATTTTATTAACTCAATCTCTTTTTAATTACTATTTAATATTGATTAAATAGAAATTAATTAATTAACTCTATTTATTATTTAAAATAAATAATAACTAATTGTACTTACTTATTATTTAATTATAATTAAATAATAAATAATTATCAACTTAGTTTTAACCTTCTTTAATTTAATGTTAATCAACCAATAATTAACCAAGTAATTAACCTTACTTATTATTTAATTAAGGAAATTAAATAATAGTTTACTAATCTTAATCCTCTTTAATTTTTATTTAATGTCAATTAAATAATAATTAATTATTTAATTAATTTTAATTATTATTTAAGGTTAAATAATAATCAAATCATTCTTATTTATTATTTAAATTAAATAATAAATTCTTACTCTAATAACTTAATTTCCATTAATCGTTATTTAATGCTAATTAAATAATAATTAATTACCTAATTATCCTTATTTATTATTTAATAATATTTAAATAATAAATAATAAATTTATAAATTTTATCTCTCTTTAAGTATTATTTAATAGGCATTAAATAATAAATGCTAATTTATCATCTTTATTTATTATTAACATTTAAAATAATAAATAAATAATAAATTTATTTAACTTAACCATGGTTTAGCTAACTAGATTAATATTTAAAATATTTAAATATTAAACTTAATGAAAAATATCCTCCCCAATATTATTTTTGTATTATAATTATTTTTGTTATAATTTTAATTTAGTTTTTAAATATTTAAATTAATTAAATTTAACCCGAATGACATTTCCGTAAATAAGTCGAAATCTGAACCGAGGGCAGAATGATAATTCTGCCAAGAAAAACACTGAGGGGCATAATCGTAATTTTCCCGAAAAACGGTGCTCGCGCATTGCGCGCACTTTCAGAATCAACGGCCCAAAACGGTGCCGTTTTGAGAAGCCGTAAACGACTTCCGCGTATTGCGCGAAGGTTATTTTCTTTATACGCCAAACGGCGTCGTTTGGCTCCGTGTCCGGCGATGAACAGTGCTCGCGCATTGCGCGGCCAGTGTTAATTTTTTTCTTCCAACCAGAATGTGAACAGTGTTCCGGCATACACATTTTAAATAAAAATATACCATCAAATAAGCTTTAACTCTTCAATAAAAATCCAAAAAAATTACCAATCACCTTATATTAATTTATAACATGAAAAAATAATTTTTCATGATTTAATTTCATTATTTTTTTTATAAAAATTTCTACATCACATAAACTACCATAAATCATAACTTTTTGTGTATAACTCCATTTTGAGTGATTCAAACTTTGTTTTTCTCATGATTTAATGTTGTATAATATTAGAACATCAAACCTAAGTTTTATAAAAATATTTTTGGTAATAAATTTCAAGACTTGTTTACACACTATTAAATACATATTTTAGCATATAAATATACCAAAATACAAACCAAACATATTAAACTCAAACATGGCATAAATATTACAACTACACATTAATAATTATATTAACATGTTTATACTAACATGGTGATTTATTTAATTTAAAAACAAACTACATTTAAAATAACAAGTTTTAATGGCTATCTTCCTTTTTCTTCCAAAGTAGGTGATGAAAGAAGATGACATGCACTAGCTTAGCACTCCTTCTCCTTCTCTTGCTCTCTCTCAAAATATTTTGCTCTCAAACTCTCTCTTTTGATTTTTTTGGAGCAAAATGAAATAACATCTATCAACTTTTCAAGTATACTTAAAAAATTAGTAGATACACATAATGTATCTAATAATTTTGACCACTACAAGCTAGCTATTGGATACTTACACAAGTTAACAAGCCATGACTTGGTTGGTGAAAAGAAGCATGGTTCATGTACTTAAAAATTTAAAACAAGCAATCCTTAATTAAATAAATAAATAATAAACTAACATAAAATAAAATAAAACCAACTCATTTTCTCTCTCCTTCATAGCATGCTCGGCTGACTTCTTCTTGTCCCATTTTCATAGTCACCTTTTTCACTTTTTAAACAATTAATAGTTAATTTAAGTATTTTCCAAGTGGGCCAAGCATTGGGCTTTAATTTAAAATACCAATTGGGCTCCTATTAAATTGTTTGGGCTACTAAATTAATCACATAAAAAGATTTAAATAATCTCATAAAACTAACTCGTTGGAAATTAAATTAATAATTTAATTAATAAAGACGTGGAAATTCTAGGACATTATAGTTATATACATATATATATATAGAGAGAGAGAGAGAGGGGGATAGATCTAAAGTATATATTTTTTAAATAATACATTATTATCAAAATGACATCGTATTAATTTTTTTAAAAATAATATTAAAAGAAAATGTGACATTCCGCGATCTTATATATATATTTTAATTTACGTAAATATCATCAAAGAATTTTCAAAACGATATTTTTTAATAAAAATATATTACTTAAAAAAATATGTTTTTGAACCGTTTAATATATATATATATATATATATATATATATATATATATATATATATATATATATATATATTATGTTGTTTACTTTGCATACAGCTTAAAACATTGGCATTATTATCTAGAAAGCAACTTAAAGCATTGGCATTATTATCTCTCCTTTCTACTGGAAGGGACAAAATGATAAAATACCAAACCGCTTGTAGAACAATACTAACATTATTTTATTCAAAAAAAAAGTCCTATGCGTGCCGATTTTTGATTTTGACTATATTGAGAATTAAATTTTAAGAGCATTTTTAAGAATCTCTTTAATCATTTTGAGATATTTAAATAAAAAAATTATATTAAAAAAATTATCTTTAACAAATTTTTTAATCTTAGTCATTAAATTTACAACTTCATTCTCTCTCGTAAGTTGACTTTATTTCTTCAAAATATTTATTTTGTTTTGAGAGAATCAAAATCATATGAAAAAAACTTAACACATTTATTTTACTTGATAAGTTTGATGTATAACTTATTTTAAAATTTAATATTATTATTTTTATTTATTTTATCTTAATTAAATTAAAGAGACTGATAAAATATAAAATATTAAATAATACTCTTTAAATTATTATGTAAATTAACAAACTTCAATTTTAATTTTTTCTTAGATGCTCTAACTTATAATGTTACGTAATCATTAGGCTATCTGTCTTGGAGCGTGCCAAATTGGGAACCGCAACCCAACGAAATCATTGGGGTATCTTCGCATCTTTAAGGCTTCCACTTGTTATATTCTATCTCCAATGGTTAAGGGGCCTTAACGCCATCTATTTTGGTTTACGGAAACCTTCTTCTAGACATCCGAAATTCCCCTTTTCTTCTCAGGCGATTCTTCTTCCAATTCAGGTATTAATGGTTAAACGTAGTAATCATAGCTTTGTTATTGAGGGTTTTATGTAGTAATTATAGCTTTGCTAATTTCTATAGATTATTATCCACACACACACACACACACAATATATATATATATATATATATATATATATTGTGTGTGTGTGTGTGGATGTGTGTTAGTTTTTAACAGTTCATATGGGCTGAACAGAAGATGGGTATAAAACAAAGAAATTGTGAAGATAGCAAGGTTTTTTCAGAGACAAATGAGACCGAAAGCCCAAAAGAAGGGAAAAGGAAGAGATTGTGGAAGAAGGTGAAGTACCAGCTGGTGGAATATCACTCGTTGCCTGCGTTTTTGAAGGACAACGAGTTCATATTAGGTCATTATCGCTCCGAATGGCCAATGAAGCAGGTCTTACTAAGCGTCTTCACCATTCACAACGAGACCCTCAATATCTGGACGTAAGATTTCAACATTTCCCTAAACCCCTATTCATAATTCAATTAGATTTAGTCGAATAGTGTGCCTCCTTTAATTTATGCTTATGTATGTCAATTGATTCATTGAACATACAGAAAGAATATTGATGTGTTGTGTAAAGTTTAATCGAAGAATTATAGGATTGGTTTTATAGCTGCTCTGAATATTGAGCATTATCAATACATTTACATGGATATAATAAATAGATCAGTACATTACTTCTGGGTTTTATATGTTTCAGGGTCGTGGATCTACTAAAGACTAGTTTCATATGTTTAATATAGATGTCTCAATAAGTGAAACAGTAACTGAAAATAAAAATTGGATCTTGGACAGGATGATCAAATAACTATAACTAGTATGCTGTATAATAGGATCTAACGGGCAAATTAACGAATGTATCAATGATTAAATGAGTCAAATCCACTGAGTGAGATAAATGATTCCATTGTAAAAATAATAATTTTGTCTAGTTGTGATTGACTACCTACATTTATTCCAACTAAACTTTATTTTATGGCCAAAATTCATGTCAAAGTTTGATAATCATACTTAAAACTGTTTAAACAATTAGTTTAATTAGTTCTTTTCACTATTACAAATGTCTGTGATACAGGTGCTTGACACAGTTTTGTTTTAAATGATAAATATGTATTTTTTTAATTAAATATTTATGGATAATTACTGTTCAAATGTTTTCCATCCATGTTACTTCTGGTTATTGACATGCTTTTGAATCTTTAGATTTTATTTCAGCCGATATAAATGTATATTATTTCGTTATGTATTTGTAGGTATGTTCTGTTTCAATGCTGTCGTCCCTCCAGAATTTTGTTTCTTTGGTCCTAAACTTTTATATTTTGCAGGCATTTGATAGAGTTCTTCCTCTTTCTTTCCCTAACTATTTACACAGCCATGATGATTCCAAAGGTTGTGGATCTCCCTAACTTGGAACATTTCCACGATGTTCTAAAGAAAACTGACCTGTTCAAACTGCATGCGGACCTTCTACCTGATTTGCATAGACTTCGGGAGGAGCTAAAGACTTCACTGCCTTCGACACAATTACTACCATCACTATTGAGTTGGCAAATCATAGAACTCCTCACTAACTGTTTGCCTGAGCGGTTCTTGCATAGCAACCATTCTAGCGTTTGTGTTTTGGTAAAGTTCCTTCTCCCTTGTTTTCTTGCTTATGGCCTCCTCTAAAGTCTAAACTCAGTCTTTATGAGAAAAATGTAAATCTTAGCTCAGTTGTGAGTAGATTGTCAATATTTTTAATCCCTTTTAGGATGTTGAATGTCGCTGTTCATCCAGTAATCTCACCGTAGCAGAAAGGTAGATTGCTATCCACCCATAGGATTGATGTTGGCTTAGAGTCTTAATCCTCTGTATGTTAAGCAAATGTTGTTGGGTCATATATGGTGCTCATTCTCTCTGGAGCATTTGATATATTTACTTATTTTCCTTTCTTTTGTTTCCTTCTCTCTTTCTTTTTTGATAATAATTTCATTAAATTATTATTCACGGTTGCAATCTTAATATTAAATTTATATATATTGGAAGTGTGTTTGACAAAACAAATGTTGGTGTTTGGTTCTTTTTCTCCCTCAGTAGACTCAACAGGTTCTCAGAAGTAAATTAGTTTGACATGCCTATGCTTTAGATTAGCTAAAACTAGCTTTATGCTCTGTGGTGTACATGTTTGTAACTTGTAAGGATGAGAATTTACTAGTCTTAACAGTTGAGGTGATAAAGAGACTTGAAACTGTAAGGTATTCTATTAGAGGATTTTAAGGTCACATTATGAAATATTTTGAGATATTAGTATCAGGGTGGTATTAATATGCTTAGAGTTACCTGATAAGTGAATACAAATTAGAGGGTTTGGACATGACATTGTACACAGAGAACTGTGATGGTTTCTAAAGTTTAAGATAGTACGTTGAAGATGGTTTTCTTAGCAGTTGGAAGTTTACACAATTTTATGCATTCATAGGATATGTGAAATTCAAATGTTTACCTAGCTGAGGAAATTAATACCTCAAGTATCCAGTCCCTGGGCAGTACTATACACTCTGCATTCCCTATTATAACTTTCTTGCTTAGTGGCACATACATATATTAATCCCCTGATATAGGTTCACCATATGTTTTACAGACTTGTAAAATATCACCCTTTACCGCTACAAAATGTTCTTATCCTTTTATCAAATGTGGCTAATGTAGTTTCACGATCTGATTGTTTGCAGCATAACATGAAGGAGGAAGTGGCGAACATAATAGCGCCCTTGATGGTGAGGCCGATTACTCGGTGGCCGTTCTTTGCTTTCTTGAGTGGGGCCATGTTTTGCTTGTTAGCAAGCAGCACATGTCACTTGCTCTCATGTCACTCGAAGCGTTGGTCTTACATCATGCTTAGACTTGACTATGCTGGGATTGCTGCCTTGATCTCAACCTCCTTCTATCCTCCTGTCTACTATTCATTCATGTGCTATACCTTCTTCTGCAGTCTTTATATGGGATTCATAACTTTCTTGGGCATAGCGGCAATCTTAGCTTCCCTCCTTCCAGTGTTTGATAGACCTGAATTTCGTACTGTTCGTGCGTCTCTATTCTTTGGGATGGGTATATCAGGGGTGGCACCCATTCTGCACAAGCTCATATTATTTTGGAACCAGCCCGAGGCTCTTCATACAACTGGCTATGAAGTCTTAATGGGAGTTCTCTATGGGCTTGGAGCTCTGGTTTATGCGATGAGGATTCCAGAGCGGTGGATACCAGGGAAAGTCGACATTGCAGGGCACAGCCACCAGCTGTTTCACGTGCTGGTAGTGGCAGCAGCTTTTACTCATTACCGTGCTGGTCTAATTTATCTGAAGTGGCGGGACCTGGAAGGTTGCTAAAAGAATTAATTAGAAGATTAACCAGCAAGGAAGGTATCTGCTTGTTCAAGTTTAGGTTAAGTTTTAGGGTTGCTACATAAATGTGGTCTGCAACTGACGGCAGCCCTCGGTCTAATGTGAAACATTCTCATTGTCATTACATACCCCGTCTGTAGGGCATTGGTTTTGATCCGGGACGATCAAAATTTAGCATTGAGATATACGTTAATGTATAATGTAGATGTCGGGCGCGGTTATAGTAGGTTGAAACAGTGGAAGATGATAGAAGCCCAAGGTTTGCTGAAAGAAGTAAATGTTTATCTATCTTTTTCGGATGGGTAAATATATATCCATTTCTTACTACAATGCTATTGTAAGTATTGTAATTACAGCCAATGAGTTCATCCCCTGTTGTATTTATAGTTTTATACCCTCTCTGTTCCATAATTAGGGGTAATATTTAATTTTTGAAATTTTTTCTCACCATTGTTTGGTTGAGGGTTCAAAACCCCTTTCCTGTTGAATGTAACTTAATGTTACCATCAAGTAGAAAAAGATGGATTTATTTTAGCTACCAAGTTATAAAGCAAAATTATTCTGAAACACTTGTAGCTTCGTATTTATTTCGGAAATACACAAAGGCTAATTAAGCAAAAGATGGTAGACGTATCTGCTTACAAAAAATTAAAAGGAAAAAGAAATAAGAAGTTGAAAAATTGTAGGGGGACTGCTTTGTCAACTTATAAGTGATGGAGATCTAATGTCGCTTTCTAGAAAAGTCGGTCGTTATCCCCAGAACCCATTACGCGCCAAATTGGTGACTATATATATATAATGATGGCTAGATATTTGATGCACCAATTTGTTTTTATTAGCACAATTTTTTTCTTGGCGGTCCCCAACTTGTTTTTTCGATCTCTTTGACTTGCAAAAAGTTCGACGATTGTACTATATATCTCGAACGTATTCATGGAAATATGTAATTGAAACATCTTCTCCTGTAGTAGTTGTTGTGCTTATATATATCTACGTAAATCTATTGATATCTATATATATTGTTAGTGGGTTGAACATAGGATGGGTAAAAGAAATCAAAACACTGGTGAAGATACAAGAATTTGTTCAGAATCGAACGAGATTCAAATTGGGTGTGATTCACCACGGGAGGGGAAGGGGAAACGGTTGTGGAACAAGGTGAAGTACCAGCTTGTTGAACACCACTGTTTGCCTGGGTATTTGAAGGACAATGAGTTCATTCTAGGTCATTATCGGTCCGAATGGCCAATTAAGCATATTTTCATGAGCGTTTTCTCCGTTCACAACGAGACCCTCAATGTGTGGACGTAAGACTATTCTCCTACTATCACCCCTTTCTAATTTTTCATTAACTTTTGTAGCTTGCGTAGCAGATTTCTTAATTATTTTATATCTATTATATCGTTTGTTATATTTCTATTCCCCGCTCTTAGACCATGCATTGCTTTGTTTCTTGGGTGTTATGTATCTGGTCTCATCAATTTTGCAGCAGATTATATATATATATATATATATATATACACACACACACACACACAAGTGGGTGTTTATTTGAACAAATACAGAACACTATTTGTTTAATATGCCATAATCTACAAAACATATCAGATGATTAACGGAAACCCGAAAATACCAAGTTTTCTGGAGGAGCATGCTCGTTGATCTAATAAACGAACATAGAAGCTTTAGGAACACCCTCTAAATCAAACATGTAAAGTGGAAAAAGCTAATAAAAAAGATTAAGGAAAATAAGAACTTAGTAGCTCCAAGAACACACTTTCACCCTTCAATCATAATTTCTTTTATTGTTGCAGGCATTTGATCGGTTTCTTCCTCTTCCTTTTCTTAACAATTTACACTGGAATGAAGATTCCTAAGGTTGTGGATATTAATACCCTGCAACATCTAGCGGATGTGCTGAGAAAAGCTGACCTGTACGAACTGCGTGCAGATCTTTTGACATGTCTTCCTTCCTTACCCAGCATGCCCGATTTACGCAAACTTCGGGAGGAATTAAAGACTTCATTACCTTCAACGGATTTGCTTACATCACTGTCGAATTGGCGTATTGTAGAACTCCTAACTAACTGTTTGCCTGAAAGGTTCTCCCTCAGTAACCATACTGATGTTTGCGTTCTGGTAATTTCCTTCGTTCTTACTGAATTGTGACTCATGGTTATCTGTGTTTACTCAATCAATTGGCAAAACCATATCTTTATATTTCACCTTCTATTTTTGTTATTCTAAATCAAATTCCATTATTAGTAGTTAAGATTTTATTGTTTAATTGAAACTTTCTCGTACAATTGATATGTTCAATTTTAACCAAAAGATGGGATTTTTTTTTTTTAAAATTTAGTCATCATTCTACCAGCATCTCTCTCTCAATCTGTTTCCATTTTTCTTCTCTTTAGAAGATGCAAATGTGGTCTGAGCAGTTAATGAATACAATGTCCCTATGCTTTTTATTAACAACAACTAGTTTTAATTTGTTGTGTGTGTCGTGATATTTAAGTAAGCAGCACATATTTAAAAGAAAATACTGGAACATTCCCCTGTTCTTCAATAACAGACTAGACAGTAAGAAAAACAGATGTGTGGTTATGCGATACTACTAATTGGAGGAAGAAACAGGTACTACTAGATTGAAAAGGCATTGATATGTGTAGAACTATGCGATATTGCGAAAAAATGACCGAGTCTGGGAGTGGATTTGGTATTTTACACAGGTGAGGTGGCTGCAAGTAATTGAGATTGTATTTATTGAAAGTGGTAGACGGGAGTAATAGTGGGGAAAAGACGTTAATCAAGAAATAACATAAATATATTTGAAACCAAGTCCCTCAATGGTCCAGAGTTGGGTGGCAGGGACTAATACAAGTGCTTGTAATAAACGGATGCTATATAAAATTAAATAAAATGCATTTCAAAAACAACTGTGTACATACTTTTTATTTGAGATGTCTGCTTGCAATGGAGCTTTATTCATTTATAAGCAGGCGAAGGATTTTTTTTTTTTGAAACTGCAGGATCGTACAAGGTTTTTTTATTGATCCTCCCTTTTGACACTACCATCAGTGTTAAGTTTAATAAATCCATCCGGGGGAGGACACCAAGCTATTAAAACAATTTTGTGCTGAGGTTTCTTTCTGGTAAGATACAGTGGACCCAGGAAAAAGAAAGAGTCGCATTCAGGTGTGAGTTTTACCAAACGTTCTACAGTGTTCGTCGGCTTAGAAAACATAAACTTATTACGATGCAACCAAATACTCCAAATATCAAAACAGAAAACCAAGGACCATGGGGGTTTTCCCTGGGTTCGTTCTTGTGTATTTGCAAGAGTACAATCTCTGAAGAGATGGTTTAAAGTTTCATTTCCCCTACCACAAATAACACGTCTTATTATAAACCCAAGGAAGAATGGATTTGGTTGGCATTCTAGAATGGGAAATTTTCCACAGGAAGATATGCAATTTGGAGTCCAAGTACTGGTTGGAAAAAAATTTCCCATAAGAGTCTGTATGCTGCTTTTGATGTGCATTTTCCATCTGCTGAAGGTCAACGGGGGAAACCCTTTTGATGCTGACACAAACCAATTGGGATTTGGGATTGACAGAACTTGAGTCGCTAAAAACTCCAGTAGTAGCAGCTTCAAATCTGATATTGTCCATTGTTTTAGATCCTGATCAATGAACGAACTAACCTTAACGTTTTCCATTTCTTGTGTAATCGGTCGGACCCACAAACTGATTCCAAAGTGGGGACTGACCACACCAAATATCATTCCAAAAAGATATTGAATGGCCATCACCCACAACCCATTGTAAATGATTGTTCACGGCATCCCTAGCTTGCAACAAGAACTTCCAAATGCTACTGTGATCATTGTTCACACTGAATCTGGAAAGTACTTGGATTCAAGAGCTGAAGCCATCAACGAGTCAGGTTTGTCCCAGATACGCCAAACTAGATTCATAAAGAAGGCCTTATTAGCCAGTTTAATTTGCTTGAAACCTAATCCCCCCTCTCTTTTGGCTTTAGTGATCATATCCCATCCAATAGCATGCCACTTATTGGATATAGGACTATGGACCCCAAACAAAATTCTTAGAAATTTTGTCCATTTTTTGACAAATCGAGCTTGGAACAGGGATCGCTTGAAGGGCATACACTGGAACAGCTAAAAGAACTGATTTTTCCAAGACCGCACGACCTGCCATGAGGAGAGGCATTCCTATCTTTGGTAGTTCCCTAAATTATCTGCAGAGTGCATTCCAGTAATATTATGAATCTGTCTTTTTAGATCAGAGGAAGCATTCTTTGGAAGGAATAATTTAGATTTGGGCACATTTAATTCCAAGCCAGAATCATCAAAAAAGTTGTACAACGTTTGCATCAGATTATTAATATGACAAGGTTGAGCTCTGCTAAAAAGGAGACTGTCATCACTGTAAGGATAATTCATATTTCATTTAATCGTAAGATGAAAAGGAAAGGGGAGGCGAGAGAGGATAATTTTGTTTAAACGGACAAAAATCTAGTTTTGCAACTTTCATAAAAAGGTATATGCTCTCGTTGAGAGTTGAACTCAAGACCTCCCGCTTACTAAACGGGTGCTCTAACCAACTGAGCTACGAGAGCTTTTTGTGATGTAAAATCTTTAAAATAACAAATAGCGTGTATCATACGTTTTTTGTTAAGGGGACATTTCAGGAGGTCAGACTGTTCGTGCCCCATTCTTATTCCTGTGAACCGTCACTATTGGATTTTGAAGTTCAGAAGGCTCGCCCACTTTTAAAGTACGTAACTACCATGTCTCAGCTGCTGCTGGTCTAGCGGGAGGCCGTACTCGCGAATGCATTTAATACTTGGGCTCTACAATCCAATTCTCTGTAATAGGAAAAATTAAACGTGCCATTATCATTCGGTGTCTCGAAATCAATCACATATTATTATTAATAAATTTTAATATAAAAGATTTATTATATATATTAAAAGAATTTTGTTAACATATATCTTAAAGATATATATTAATTACAGAAAATAAAACATAAAATTTATTAAATATTATTTATTTATATATTTATACTAAATTTAATGTATAAAAAAATAATATATTAATAGATCTTATATATTAAATTTAGTACAAATATATAAATAAATAATATTTAATGAGTCTCATATCTTATTTTTCGTATTTAATATGTGTCCTTAAAACATATGTTAAAAGAATTCATATTAAAATGATAATATACAATTGATCTGAGACATTACTATTTTAAAAATCATTGAATAACTTTCTATGTAATATCCTTTTCTTTTTCTTTTTTTATCTTTTTCGTCTATTTTATTTCTACGTGGACTTAAATAAAAGAGTGGAGAGGAGGTCGTAAAGAAAATTTAAAGGCCAAAAAAAAAAAGTGAACAATAATTCACGTTTTCCACGAAATGTAACGAGCAACTCATTTATTACGTTTTTAATAGATTATTATATAATGATTTGAATTTAATTTAAGTTTTCTTAATATGTGTTTTAAGGGTACATATTAAGCACAAAAAATAAAAGATAAGATTTATTAAATATTATTTATTTATATATTTATACTGAATTTAATATATAAAAAAATAATATACTAATGAACTCAATGTATTAAATTCAGTATAAATATATAAATAAATAATATTTAATAAATTTTATTTTTTATTTTTTATGCTTAATATATTCTCTTAAGATACATGTTAAGAGGACCTATTTATTTTTACCTACTATTCCGTATAACTATTATTATATAGTGAACAATTTGTCAGTGTCCGGTCAATTCGGCTTGACCGGCAGTCAAAAAAGATCCCTGCAATTGAAATTTTGTAGGCCCTCCACTCTATTATTAAAGGCATTTAACATACTACGGGCATGTTCGGCTGCACTTTATTTTAATTAAATTATAATTTATATTTTAATTTATAAAATAATTTATAAATTATTTTTGAAAAATAATTACTTTTTACTTTTTAAAATAAGTTATTTTAAAATAAATAAATTTGATCAAATATAAAGACACTTTTACTTTAATTTTAATTGTCTTTATATTTTATTTTAGTTTATAAGTTATTTTAGTCAAATATCTTTATATTTTATTTTAATTTAATTTTTAACTTATAAATTAAAATAATACCAAATATTTTTATTTACAAATTATTTATAAATTATTCTAAATTTTAACTTATAAATTATTTTAAAATAACTCATCCTCCAAATGGGCCCCTACTGCTGGTACTTTCTACATATCACCAGCCACTGCACCGACGCTTTGTTGCACTACATTATTTTCCACTCTCTTAGCAGTTACTTTGGATCACTAATTGAGTCATTATTTACAATAATTAGATAATTGAAATTTACATTAACATATTGAGAAACTACAACAAGTAATATAGTCTCCTGTCAATAAAATAAAATTAACTTCACATAAAAGTTGTAACTAGACCCTATAAAGGTCATAGAATATTAGTCTTAATTATCAGCTAAATACCTCATTGATATTAATTAAATAATTTTCTATAATTAAATTATTTTAAGATATGATGTAATAGTCTCCCATACTATAATAATAAAAATGCATAATAACTGAAATTGAAATTACATTTAAAAAACTCATTGACTAGTTAAATAATCTCAAAATATAATATTTATTTTTAAAGTCAAAATCTGATTATTATTATTATTATTAATTGTATGTATTACTTTCATATTAATAATGTATTTGTTTCACAATATAAGATTAATTTGAACTTTTAGAACTCATATTTAAAATTTGTAAGAATACATTCTTAGTCAATAAAATTATTAATATTTTAAATTATCTTTAAAGTAATATAAATTACAAAATTATTTTTTTTAAATTTCAATAAATCAAATAAAAAAATATCTCAAATTAATTTCAAAAATTCAAAATTATTATCGTATTTTGAGAGGGAGAAATTTTCTTCTTTTTTAAATAAAATATTTACAATAAGCCACATATCATTAATGTAACAATAAAATAAATTAAAAATGATTTAATGTAAGGAAGGAAGGAAATATGCATCATTTAGCAACAACAAAAAAAGAAGAAATATATCGCATGTCGGCAAGGATGATGCAAGTCGAGCCAAACACCCCCTAATTCACAACATTTCATGACTGACTGAAATACAAAACTATCACTGCATTTTGTATTAATTTTATAAAATTATCCCTCAAACTTTATTTTTGACAAAATTCTTCCTTTGATTTGTATTATTTTTATAAAATTCTCTCTCAAACTCTTTTTTTTATAACAAAATTCTCCCTTTAAGATGTATTAGTTGGAAAAAAGAGACCCTTAACAAACATGTAATTAAATAAATAATATGTAATTAAATAAATGATTAATTATGTAATTCTTAATAATATTAAATTAATTGAATAATTTAATCTCATCTCTATTTTTAATAAAAATACAATCAGATTAATTTTCTCAATTGCTCAATTGTTATACAAATAGAATGTGATTATATATGAATAAAAGTTTGTATTTTTTGATTTATCTGTTTAATTAAATTAATTCATAGCATTTCCTAAATCCCCATTTTCATTTACTTGCCCTAAATAACTAATGTATTTATTTTCTAACCATGTTTATGTTTATCTCTAGTCAGTTAATCCAAGGAATGTATAATATAATAGGTGAAGCTTTAATATCTAGAATCATAATATTATTATTCTGGGTTAAATTTGTAAACAATGCCAAGAGTATTGAGGAAAGTTTATGGCATTATGTAAGCAGCTAGTATTTTCTTTATTGTATTTTTCTGGAAATTGAAATAATTATATTTACTTCAATATTAGATGGTCTATAATTCAACGTGTATTCTCTTTATTTCTTACTGGAAAACTAAATGGAACATACATTTATAAAACACAAAACAAATGGAGCACATAATTAGTCAACTAATCTAATACTAAAAATATTTCTAGTCATTTATTTAATTAAAAACAGGGATGAGATAAAATTATTTAATTAATTTAATATTATTAAAAATTACGTAATTAATTATTTATTTAATTATATATTTGTTAAGGGTCTTTTTTGTTCAATTAATATATTTTGGAGAGAGAATTTTGTCAACAAAATATTTAAAGATTTTTTTTATAAAAATAATATAAATTAGAAAATGAGTTTTATTTAAAAAATAATTGAAAAAATATTTTATAAAAATAATACAAATCAGAGGACGGTTTCACATTTTTTTCGTCACTCCATCAATAAATTAAGATGAGAGCTCTCTTCGAAGCATATCTCTCGCCTTGTCTCTCTCCCTGTCTCTCTGTCTGTTGCATCAGACAGTTTTCAGTGTCACCCAAAATCATAAAAACCAGTTTTAGATTTAGTGGTGAAGAAGAAGAAAGTAACAAAACTTTGTACAATTTCAACTATCCACTTATCCAGTTGTCGAATGATCGGCACCTCACCTAGGCAATCTCTTACACATACACATACTCTTACCCAATACTCTTTAAGTTAATATAAATACAATGATCTCATCATCATCCGATCATTACCCTCAACCTCAGTTTCAATCATCCTCCTCTTTCATGGCTACCAAGCACACCGTCCGGCCCAAATACTTCTCCGAGGGATTCCACTACCTCGGCGGAGTTCTGGTCGCTCTTTTACTCGTTTGGGCTCTCTGGTCCTTCGCCAGCCCAGACCCTGACCCAAGCCCCAACTTCCCCACCACTTTCATTTCTCAACCAATACCCACCACCACTGACGTCTCTGTTAAAAGCTGCGCTGCCGCCGGTATTGGGCAGGGATTTGACATGACGTACGACCCAGCCGACCCAACATTCTACGATGACCCGAGTCTGACGTACTCCGTGGGGACGGCGCTGAAAAACTGGGACGAAAAGAGGAAAACTTGGCTGAAGCATCATCCCTCGTTTGCCGCCGGAGCATCCGAAAGGATACTCCTTATTTCCGGCTCACAATCGACGCCGTGTAAAAATCCACTTGGCGATCATTTGCTGTTGAGGTTTTTTAAGAATAAAGTGGACTACTGTCGAATCCACGGCTACGACATTTTTTACAACAACGTTTTGCTGCAGCCCAAAATGTTCACGTTTTGGGCCAAGATACCGGCGGTTCGGGCTGCCATGGTGGCTCACCCGGAGGCGGAGTGGATCTGGTGGGTCGACTCCGACGCGGCCTTCACCGACATGGACTTCAAGCTACCATTGGCCAGGTACAAAGACCACAACCTCGTAATCCACGGCTGGCCCCACTTGATCTACGAGGCCAAGAGCTGGACGAGCATAAACGCCGGCGTTTTCCTCATCCGGAACTGCCAGTGGTCACTGGACTTCATGGAAGTGTGGGCCAGCATGGGCCCCCAGAATCCCAACTATGATAGATGGGGCGCAACCCTAAGATCTACATTCAAGGACAAGATGTTCCCGGAGTCGGATGATCAGTCGGGTCTGGTTTATTTGCTGTTGAATGAGAAGGAGAAATGGGGGAATAAAATTTATGTTGAGGGGGAGTTTTATTTTGAAGGGTACTGGTTGGAAATTGTGGAGAATCTTGATAATACGACGGAGAGGTATAATGGGATAGAGAAGGGGTTGCGCAGGTTAAGGAGGAGGCATGCGGAGAAGGTGAGCGAGAGCTATGGTGCGCAGTGGGAACAGTATCTGAAAGAGGCCGGGAATGGGAAGGGGAGCTGGAGACGGCCGTTTATCACGCACTTCACGGGGTGTCAGCCGTGTAGTGGGGACTACAATCAGATGTACTCCGGCCAAACTTGCTGGTATGCTATGCAAAAAGCTCTTAATTTTGCCGACAATCAGGTGCTTCGCAATTTTGGTTTCGTGCACACCAACTTACTGGATTCTTCCTCAGTGTCTCCTCTGCCGTTTGATTTTCCGGGCTGAGAGATTATAAGACAATGAGAGGTACATTTTTATTAGTATTACTTAGTAACTTATTTATTTTTTTGGCAGTTGTAGTGATTTCTTGTTAATTAAAACTTGGCAATTCATATTATCCAATATTTGTAGGGATGGAGTAACAGTTCAGAGAATTAATTTGTTTTAAACAAGGCATCCCATATTAATATGAACTTCTATCATTTTAAGTATGAATACTATAACAATACTATAGCCACAGTTCCACATTGAGTGTCCATTAACTTATGTTAGACAAAGACGAGAATTTGTTAAAATGAAAACTCAAGTCTCTAATATACGGACGGTAGGTCACGTGAGCTTCATGTCTTCGGATCATTTCGGTCCAGGCCAGACCTAACAAGAAGTACCTTTTTACTAAACTGTAATAACAAGCCACCTCATAATTAAGGGTATTCCTCATCTGGAATATGGGTGTTGATAGGATTTAGTATAATTGGGATTTTGTTTGTTAAGTTGTGGAGTAATGATTCACATTGTATATTGCTTTTGATTCTTTCCTGTATATATTTATTTGCTTTTACTTTTTTCTGCTTTTGTTCACTTTATTTTAGTATGTATAGCATCATTGTATCTTTTGCTTTTTTCTTGGTTAGCATGATTAGTGGATGATTTTGTGTGTATGTGTTATGGGTGAATCATGTAGTTGTGTGAGTGCGTTTTGTTTAAATATTGTTGTTTTTATAAATTTATATTAAGCATAGTAATCGATATAGATAAATGACATTGCTGGCTCTTGAATCAATTATATTGTTCTGTTTTTTGGGAGCACAAAGGCCTTCATTATAGGATTCCCCATCCTACTTTTCTGCAAATAAAATTCATGTTTTTTTGAAGATCAAATTGTAACAAGTAAAAATGAATAATGCTCTTTTCATTCATTGCAAATGACCTTATGATCCTTCAGATTCTATGTACTCGAGAAGTATGGGCAACATTATTGGTTGCCTTTAGACAAAACTGTGACAAGTTTTGAAGAACAAGAACATGATATGATTGTTCTTGACTATATGGAATCATTATTACATTAATGAATGGCCACCAATTTATTGCCTTTTATTTTTTTTGTTAAATCAATTTATTGCCTTCGATTGAGGACTGGCCATGAATTTTTGGCTGCCTCTCTCTTTCTCTCTCTCTTTGTGTGGGTGAACCCATGCTCATCGAGAGTCTCATTGATAGTGTTGAATAGCTACCTAACTCATACAAAATGTCTGGATTGTCATTTCTACTAACATGCTGCATTTAAATCTGCATGGCATAGCATGGGGCAATATCCCCTGGATGCTTTACAGTTTTTTAAGCTCCAACCAGAAAGACATTATCTAGGTTTTAGCCCATAATGATACATTACTTCGTTGGATTCTTAAGGTATCTTGATACTGCATTAGTTCCTCGTCGTCTCTTGATAAGTACTTCAATGGGTAGAACAGCGGACTAGGGCTGCAGGGTTCGATCATTGCACTCGCTGTTTTGAGTAGTCACTGACTCATCTTTATTGCAGTAATGCCTTGCTGGTCTATTTCTATGATCATACAAGGACCACTTCTCTGTACTCCTGACATTAGTGTGCATTTCAAAATTGAATATAAACTTTTGCATGTATATTTAGAATCACACAGTCAGTATAGCTTATGATATTTCTGTTTCAAATTGCGTAGCAGGGGCTTTCCATGATTCAACCACCTCATTATCCAAGTATGTAAAATTGCATTTCGGAACTTCTCGGATGGGCCGCAACTGCCTCTTTTCATCTGAGTTTTACTCGTACGGATCTTCCGGAAAGAAAAGAAAAAAGGGAAGCGCTTCTTGCATGCTTAGTTTATCATTTGCTACTTTGTTAAAGCTCTATTGTTGTTTTTCTGTGTATAATTAACAGAATTATCTTAGCATATATAAAAGTAAATATGTTTGCTACATGATCTTTTTATAATATTTTATACATATTTTGGTGGTAAGCAAATGATACACTACTGGTAGAAGATGATAGTAACAGGAGTGTATAATTATCAAGTGAAGTGAAGAAATGGTACGTGGAAACCCGCTTAGGTAGGCTAGAGGTTTCTTCCGGGAAAGGATTAATTAAAGCCGGTGCTTTAGAAAATGTTAATTCTCCCCAGCAGGGCCGGCCCTACTATATAAAAAAAAAAGCGCGCGCTTTAGGCCCCATTTCAAAAAAGGCCCCAAATTTTTGAAGATCATAAATAATTCATATAAAAAGGTCTTATAAAAATATAAGCCAAATAATTTTTTAGGGCCCATAATTCAATTCAAATATTAAATATGTAAAAAAAAATAACAGTATAAAAAAAAACCTCATTTAAATAAAAATTATTAATACTCCCTCCGTCCCAAAATAAAAGTTCTCCATTGATTTTTATAGTCAAATTGACCATTTTTAAAATTAACAATTAAACATAGATATATTTAGATTTTTAAAAAAGTAAACATTGAGATATGTACTAAATTTTATATAATTTATAATATTTATAGGCTTTTTACATATATATTAAATAATAATAAGATATATTTATTTAAAAAATGATCAATTTGATCATAAAAGTCAATAAAAGATGTATCAAACATAGAAGGCCTCATTAAAAATATCACTTTAGCATTATAAAAAAAAATAAAAAATATCGCTTTAGGCCTCATATTGTCTTGAGCCACCCCTGCTCCCCAGTTGTTGGGAAAAAATTGAAGTTCACTTGTCGCACATTTTAGTATATTAAGGAGCAAGGACAAACTAATAACTGCCATACCATATAGAAATACTGCTATACCATATAGAACTCCCCGCAAACACACGATAGACTTAATTCACGCGCGTTGTAAGAAATGCACCACCACCAACATGGCGTTGCTAAGTTCACGTTACTCTTTGATTGACTATTTGACCTGTGTTACAAACCAATGTTCTTAAAATATTGTCTTAATTACATTAATTATTATGCAAATTAATAATAATAATAATAATAATTATCCTCTAATAATGACTCACAAAACAAATAATACTCTTTTATCATAATGGATAATATATTTAGGATTATTATATTATGTCATTTATTGGCAATTCAGTATATATAATCACTAAATAACGTAAAATCCTTGTCATTGATTATAGATATTTCCAAATCAATGCTTTTATAAAAAAATCTGTGTCAATATTTTCTTAGAATATTAAATTTTAATTATTTCAGTTGACTTTTAGTCTCAATATAATTAGATTACGGTACAACGCTAGCATAATGAAACAGTTTCATTTTAATAAAATAAAATATTTCTATGTGGGTCACCTACCAATTTTATTTTTCAAAAATTATTCTTTTAAAGATAATTTTTTTCTTCCAACTCGGGTCATTCTTGTGAAAAGAGAGATTATTTAAGTGTTAACTGTTATTTAAAGTGTGTATATATCAAAATTGTATGATTAAGGTAAAGGCCACGTACCTCCACTTTTTCTTATCTCCTTTGTTAATGACTTCTTAGATTAAAAATTAAAATCTAGCGGATGAAAATAGATTATACTGCCTTTACATTTATTGTTAAATCTATCAGTCAATTGTTTATCATAGTATTACAATAATAATAATAAATTAATTGTGTGTACTTTACGCTGACAGGAGGTGACAATCAACTTACATTTTCAGAGTGGAATATATATATATATATATATATATACACCGTCATTATAATCGTAATTCAAAAAAATCGTTGTGATAGTTGACTGTACATTACACAGTTATGTATATACATATAATATATGTATGTGTGTGTGTGTGTTTAAACGGAGTAAAAACTAAAAGATACCGCATATCAAAATCTCAAGACCATAGCGACCCGTGTCGTTTTTTTAAAAAAAGTTGCCTATTGTTATCGTTACAATTGTCGTGTTATTTCTTTTTATGTATTTGGCTCTTTGGTCATTATTGACGGGCCATAATGTACAAGATATTAATGTACAAGATATTAACTTGCGCCAGGATCTTCTCAATTAAACATCCTACGACGATCCAAAACTTAACTATTTCATTGAAAATCGCATCGAAAACTGGAGCAAGATGCAAATGAAGTGGCTAAAGCATTATCCATCATATGCCATTGGATCAAGCGACCGTGTCCTCGTGTTGATCGGATCACAATCGTCTTAAAGCCCTATCGACGACTTTTTCCTTTTGAAACTTTTTAGAAACAAGGTTGATTATTGTTGAATTCACGGCTATGATATCTTTTACAACATGACTTTCCTCCACCCAAAGATAAACTCTCATTGGGCCAAACCACCCATCATTCGGGCCACAATGCTGGCCTTTCCTGAAGCCGAGTGGATTTGGTTGGTCGACATAGATGTCGTGATTACAGGCGTCAAGTTGAAGTTTCCTTTAGACAAAAAAATTATTCAGTGGTCCTGGGGCAACGTTACGTGGTGTTCTAAACTAATCACATCTCTCCATTTCAGTGGTGCTCCACTGTTTGTAACTCTGAGCCCATTGATACTCAGGTTCAATTTAGTCCAGAAAATCAGAATTGGATTGGACGGGCGATTCTACCTGTAAAAATCAGATTCGATTGATACTCAGGTTCGGTTTAGTCCAGAAAATCGATTTTGCCTTGACTTGGTCAAAATTCGGTTGAGGTTCAACTAGTAAAATTGATATAATTGACCTAGTGAACCGATTTTTAAAATATTTTTTAATATTTTTTTTGTACAAAAATATTTTTATTTTTAAAATTAGATATTTTTAATAATATTATAATATAATTTTATTATATTTTAACTAACACAAAATTAGATGTTTTAAAAATTTATTAATTATTAAGAATATATTTTTTATGTATTTATGATGTCCCTGAGTCAATAACGGGTAGACTACTGGTTGAACCAGTGACCTATCCATCTTATACTTTTTTCGATTCGATGATCGGTCCGGATACCTTGATGGAAGCAATCCAAGTTTTGTTAGAAGGTATTTGTTGGGAATTGATATTTTTACATGAGATTTTAATATTTTTATATGGAGGACTTACATGTAGAGTTTACAGCGATGATTTAACCGTCGTTATACATATATGACAATACTTTTGGTGAGATATATATATGAAAATATTAAAATCTCATATAAAAATATTAGATTCTTATTTGTTTAGCTTCAAATACCGAACGACGTCGTTGGTGGTCTTACCTGACAACTTACACAGTTGTACAACTTGTGCACGAACAATGCAGCGTCCAAGTCCGCCTCATCCCTCCTTGGCTCCATTCCACAAATCTCGACGGCGACGATCTGACATTCCCCACTCTCTTTCTGGATCCAATTGAAAATTATGTCATGGTTTGCGCGATCTATAGCCAACACTCTCAATTTCGACAAAGATGAAGAAGACCCCAGTAGTATGAATGAACCAAACGCTAAAAATAAAAACACCACCGATGCACACAAAAACCAAGCAGAACCCGATGATTCATCACCATTATCACCTGGCCGCGGCGTCAAAGAAGACCTCTCGGAGCTCAGCAAAACCCTAGCCCGCCAATTCTGGGGCGTCGCCTCTTTTCTTGCTCCTCCTCCACCTTCCTCCACCGATTCGAGCCCCCGCTCTGGTCCACCCAATCCGGAGGGATCTGACCCGGCGGGGATTCCGGGAATACGCAGCGATTTTGCAGAGATCGGAGGGAGGTTCAGGAGTGGGATCTCGAAGCTGTCTAATAATATGGCGGCGGTGTCGGAGATTACTACGAAGATGGCTTCCAATTTTCTTCAATTGGGATCCGACGACGAGGAGAGAGATTATTCCGATTCTTTGGCGAGAGGTGCTGCTGTGGGGATAACTGATGACGTTGTGGCTTTTGTCAGGGACATTGCTATGCATCCCGAGACTTGGTTGGATTTTCCTTTACCTGAAAATGAAGACGATGAAGAAGGTGCCTTTTTCTTTAATATGATTTTGGATCGGAGAAGTGTTTCCTTGGCTGTTAGAGAGATTTCTTTTAGTTATAACAGTTGAAGATGAAAATATAACCTTTTTCTTCCTTCTGGATTCATAGTGTTTATTTTCAAATTTATTCACCATTTGGACTTATCTGAATAGAAGTTAACCAGTAAATGGGGGCATTGTTCTGTCATTAAACCAAATGTAGAGAAGGGGGATTCACTTGTTAGGTTTGTGAAACTAAAAGGTGGTTTTGTATAAATATGGAACTAATGGGCTGCTTAGTTATACAAGTCAGAATTTGAAAAATGTGGTATCTGGTATAACTCTCATTGATAGCTAGAAAGATTGAATGAAAAGGCTTCTTCTGTATAGTATTGGGACTGCCCCCCTCTTTATGTTTATATCTCTCTATTTACTTGTCAAAGATAAAACAAAAAGATTAAAGGAAAAATGTGTTTTTTGTTGTTGTTGGGTATTTTAAAAAGGATATTTCTAGCTAAAATCAGGTCACTCTGTCTTTTAATTTCAGTTTATCAATGTAGTATTCATTTTTATTGCTAGAGCTTGATTATAAACTAAAAGCTAATCTCCTTTTTTGGTCTAATAAAGTTATGTGAATCTTAACTGATCTGATTACATATCTCGATCTCTTCATTTCTTTTTTCTACTGTTTTTTCCATCTCTAAGAAGGATATAAGATGTGCTCTTTGAAATTTCTTGTGGCTGGATACAGTATCTTAATCTTTGCGCTTCTTCAAAGCATCAGAATTGGTTCCATTGCACTCTAGGAAATTCCTTCACCTCCAACCCCCCTCCTGCCTTCCGCCTCCCCCATCTTCACCTAAACGAAAGAGTGAAACAATTCAGTAGTCTGTTTGTTATTTGAGAATGCAAACCATATCCTCGCGGTGACCTGAGAGTTATAAAATGTGGGTTTAATTATACTTCCATGATTAAAAAAGCAGGGCCTCTCTTTGCCTGATAATGTGGAACTGATATATAAAACATACTGACTTTGGTCACGTACTGTTTTTCTTGTTAACCAGATTTTGACATGTCTGATGCCCAGCAACAGCATGCACTGGCTGTTGAACACTTTGCGCCAAGATTGGGTGCACTGAGGATGGAACTTTGCCCAGGTTATATGAGTGATGCATGCTTCTGGAAGATTTACTTTGTACTTCTGCATCCTAGACTTGACCAACATGATGCTGAAGTTTTATCAACACCCCAGGTAAGTTTGTTTGGCACAACATAGTAGTTGTTACTATATATTTCTTTATATTTCCCTTTGACAAGACCTCCTTGGACTTTTACCACACCACGGCTGTTGGAGACGGTACTTATCCACAGGATTGCTACCTGAATTTTTTAGAATGCTATCCCTGTTAGAGTAGATGTCATCATTTGATGTGGATGGGGTGTATTTCCTATTCATAAAATTACTTTGATGCATACTTAAATAAGCATCTCGAACCAAGGAAAAGAGAAAAGAACTCGAGCTTCAGTAGAAATCCCCTTAAAAGTCCTGTATATGTCTTCTAGTTGTGTATAAAATTCAATGAAGTGATATATCAACTTCCACCATGGTTTATAGATCAATCTTTTCATGGATCGGAAACAAAAAACTGGTAAGCTGGTAGATTATCAGCTGTGAGCTCTTGTTTAGTGTTGGAGTGACTTTATAGTGTTCAATTGACATCAACAGTGATAGTTTTGGTTAATTAGGAGTTGTATTGTTTACCTCCTACTTATATCAACCCTTTGTTTCGACAGTACTGAAGCTCATTGATCTCGTTTTATTTTATCTGTAAACGTAATTAACTTCTTTTTATAGTTTTATATTATCAGAAAATTATTATAGATTTTCTCAACTGCTTTAGGAGTGGATGATCTTGGATTTCAGTTTTCACTTCATGGGATTCTGAAATCTTGTTATTATCATTTTTGGTTGAATGAAGACTTTAAGAGCGAAATGATATTGTGATTCTATGAAAATAACGTGACTTATCAAAAAAAGGAATTTTTTATGAAAATGCTGTTAATTGACAAAAAATGAAATTTCTATGCAAATAAAATTGTTCTTCTCTTTTGAATAGTTGTTGAGATTTCATGGTGCAGGCAAATTATATGTAACAAACTTTAGGTGCTATTTTGATTGTTTACCTTCACTTTATTAATAATTCATCCTGTATTTTGTTAACAAACTTTTGGCCAAGTTATTTAATCAAGTTTAGCCTTGTAACAGTTTTTTTTTGACATAAGCAAGCTGTACTTGTCATTATCATCAACAGCAATTCTTTGCTTACCTTTACTTTATTAATAACTCGTCTTTGCGTTCTGTACTTAGCTTTTCTCTGACCTTTTTGTGAAAGGCATATTGTAATCTTTAGTTGTCTCTTTGTTCACATACCCTTCTCTTGTTATTTATCCAAATTCTTATTTTGGCTGATTTTTTATTTTATTTTTCTTAGTGGAAATAACATTTTTTGAAGTTCTTTTCTAGATGTTGGCAAGGGAAATGATGCTAGCTTTCCTTCTATTTTGTTATTTTAGTTCGGACATGGAATTTTAAATGACATTTGAGGATAGAGTCATTCAGAGGATGGCCTTTGGTACAAGTGCTCTCCTTGTCTTCTGGCTTAATATTTTAATCAAAATTTTAAACATGATCTTGGAATTAGCACAACTACAGATATTTCATTTTTTCATTTATACTTATCTTAAGAAGAATAAATGAGAGGCATTTTCAACAACTAAAATAAGATCTATGATGTTTTGTTTGCTGTTCTTTCGTATTATAAGGAGGAATTTTCTGGAGATCTTCTCCCTATTTGGACTTTTTTGATGATTTTTTGTCTGGTATTTTTTGTCTTCCTTGGTGGGACGGAGTGTATAGTCTATTTCTTGGGTTTTTGGTGAGTATTGGGAGGGATATTTCCTTGGGTATAGCATTATTAGAAGGTTGCAGATTTGTACATGTTTTCCTCTCCCGTAGCCCTGTTTATATTAAATTACTTCACTTACATGTGAAAAAGTATTGGGTCTACTTATACATGGAAATCTCCTAGGCCATCCTTGAGGAGTGGAGCTACATATGGCCAAAGGGGCCATCCTTCCTCTCCCCTTGCGGGAACAAGATAAAGAATTGCATATACAATCCTTCGTACAATAGGTCATCTTCAAAAATTTATATACATGTATTACATCATATTGCAATGGTCTAGCATTTGTTCCCCCATGGCTTATGTATATAGATATTTAGTACCATCCTTTACTATGGCTCCAAAGGCAAATGTCGAGGCCACCCGTGTCCTAAGAAAAGTACGAAACTTTACTTTGGAGGTTGTTACTTTCTTAATTAATCTGGATTCATCTAGGAACTGGAAATGCAGTTAGGGAATCAGATACGGACATGCGGTTCTTTACTCTCTTTAGGAAGCACATCAAAGATAGGTTACCAATCAAAGTAAAAATGTGGTCTATTGAAGACATTAGAGAGGTATTATGTTATGTATTTTCTGGCATCTGGTTGAAAACTAATTAAAGTGGGCTAGTGAAAAAGCAATCTCCTGGGGCTTGCTCCTGCATTAATATGTTGAGGTAGATCTTATATTATTTGTATGGAATCCGAAGATGGTGTTACAGAGGCAAGCAGTTTGGCCAATAGTGGATAGCTATTTTTAAGTCACTTGGATGCTAATCTTGGACGCATCGACGAGAGTGGTGATTTTAATTGTCTGTTCCCTTTTCATGTAGTACTTATTTTTTATTTTTTCCTTAATTTTTCTAATATAAAGTATATTCTTCTTCTTTTTTTTCCTTTCTAAGTATCTAGGATTATTAGTATCAAATGCTTTCACATCTAAGGAAAAAATTCTTATCTTTGCCCAAGTGCCTCATTTCCTTCTTTAATTAACTTCTTTTATCATTTTGATAAGGCGAATATCATAAATGTATACTTCTTGCTCCAAAAATGAGAGTCCACTTTAAGAAGTCCAAAGTTTTGAAGATATTTATAAAAAATTCCAAAATTTTAAGGATACATTGACTTTAACCTAATCAACGCCGAAATTAAGAAAAATAGTTTTTACTTTTATAGATTGAATTTTGTTACATTAATTTTGAAAATGGACTCTCATTTTGGGACACCCTAAAAGGGAAATGTGGAGTCGCTGACATTTGGTAACAGTTGCCCTAAAGGGTTTGGGCTGTTTGGTTCATGAACTTCTTTTAGTAAAGAATTGTGTGTTGGCTAACATAGGTGATTGTATATTTGTGTCTCATCACGGCTTGAAGTAATTCCCATGTATGAACTTTTGCATATTCTCTTTTCCATGACAAAGTGGAAAAGTTACTTCCCATAATTGATACTTGATGCTGTGAATGCAGATTGTGGAAGCCAGAGCCTTGTTGACACACAATATTAAGATCCGTACCAAGGAAAATCCAGAACAAGACTGGTCAAGCAGGGGCACTCCATACTCGAAAGATGTCAGTAACTCGCCATATGGAGAATGTCTTTCTGTGCCGTCCGCTCCTCAATCAAATTCTGTGCCTATTGAGACATCTGCTCTTGAATCATTTGATTCCCCAGCGGCAGCTGATTTCGAGACTGACAAGTACCCAGTCGTAGGTAGTGAAATTCAAATTGTTGACAAGTCTGTCATCAAAGAAGGGAATGTAAACCAGAACAAATATCAAAACTTGTGTTCTGGTCCCCCCTCTAATGTCGTTGAAAAGAGTGATGCAGATGATGCAGATGATTGGTTGAAGGAAGAAACTTCCGAAATAGTTGGTTCAAGTAGATCTGCCATCCCTATTGATAATGATGAGGATGTATCCTTCAGTGATCTTGAAGAGGATGAGGGAGATGTTCCGACAAGTTACAAAAAAGTAACTTATTGCTCTGATTCTTCTACGAAAGACTCGCGAGACTGGGTTCAGTTAAGTAGAAGCTCTGCTGATTCAGCTAAGGATATCACTTCTGTCACTATTGAGCGTGCTGGATCTGAGCAGGTAAGTACCCATAACCATGAGAGCAAGGAATCTAACGACTGGCTTGACCTTGATGACATTGATGTGGCATGATGTTGCTGCGAAATTCTTTATAAATACTCATGATTTATGTACTGTTTCTGCATTTTTGTGAATAGTTTATTTAGTCTTTTGAGTCTGTATTAAGGCTTTGGAAACCAAATGTGTGTACATAAAGCGCATATGAACAAGATGTATCCGTGTATGAAAAATGAAATAACATGTGCAGTGCTGATTGTGTGAAGACATGTTGCTGCCCTATCATCCTTGGAAGTCCGAATGTGCATGTCTATATTTAGTGTATTGTTGAGTTGTAGATATGTGCTCATATAGGCATTAATTTTCAAAGATGAGGTGGAATCTGTCATAAATTAATATTTTAGCATGGGTTCCTTTTAAAAATCTCAAGGTTTGGAAACTTAATAGTGGATGTCAAAACTTGAAATTTGTCGCCTGTTTTCAGTTGAAGACGGGAAATGGTAGCCTTAAAATTGTTTCGGTTATAGATGTTATTTTCTTTAATAGCTAAATTTCAAGCATCCTAATGTAAAATAAAATAAAAGAAATTGATACAGCTACATATACTTGGAATATCATAACTATTCTTTGTAGAAATATAAAAATTTATGGATGCTACACTGCATCTGATGTTCGGTGAGCTTTTATTTTCAGAGCATGCATAGATCACAAAGATGTTTAGATTACAATTACTGTTTGTTTACATGAAAGGATATCCATTGAAGGATTAGATATCGAAAATTTGACAATTTCTGTTCTAAGCTAGTAAGCTCTATGAGTTGGTTTAACTATCCCGTTCTATGCAGGAATGCCAATTCCACTTGTTTTGAAAAATATGCTCTAAAAAGTCCCCATTCTAAGACTTCCTCTATTATCGACTTTCTAGGTTATTTTATTCACAACAATTGTTCTTGCATGCACTGAAAGAGTGATGATGAGGGCAGTAATGGCGATTCCAATCAAATATATCATTAGGTTGGATGAAGAAAATAATTTAAAAGAAGTCCCCAAGACAAGATGTCGAATACAAATAATTTGTAGTAAAATATATTTGATAAAAGAATTGAACTAGGTAGACATTTACATGCCTATATTAACAACTTCCTATTCAGAGCATTACAGAAAGAAGTAACTTTGCCCCTTTTACAACCGAGAGAAACTAGCAAATAAACAAATGCTACTATTTATTATATACAGATAAATTTAGAGAAGTTACGGATAGGACTTGATGGTTCTAAAATTGTTTGAGACTCGATCAAGCTATGACCATAATAAGCCTTCCAGTGAGAATTTTGGTCCATCTTCAACATCACTGCTCGTGCTTGTGCTTTTGCTCATGCCCGTGCCTGTGCTTCTGCTTGTTCGTCTTGCTAAGTTTGAGGAGAAGCTCAGGCAGAGGATTTATTAACCACTAGAATAGTACCCCCGATTTCTCTCCTCACAGCCTCCACTGTATCCGAGTTCACAGTGTATCCCGAAGTGTCTGTAACATAAAATGACCCAATTGCTCTTTCTTCACGTGTTCCAAGCTCCGCCTTTGCAATAGATAATCCGTTCTCCCTAAACACCCTTGTAACATCTGAGAGCAATCCCATCCTGTTTTCAGTGTTGACATCTAGCCTCAGTCCCTATATACATACAATCTCAGTCTCATATATATGCTTCAATTCCTTACTGGAGCAATTATGTTTAGCTCCATTGTAGGCACCGCTATTAATTATTTTTGGTATAAATGGAAGTTTCATCTGAGATTACTTACATGGGAAACTCTCCTTTCTACTGCTGCAGTCAAGCACTTGGTTACTATCCTTGCATTCTCCGTATTCAAGGTGCATCCATCTTTCTGCCGAATGCAATACTCCTATATATGATTTCATGAGACTAAAAAATTGACTAATAAGATAAAATAGTCCAAAGTGAAAATACATTAGTGCAAATAGTCATATACATCCCACTTATCACTTTTGCAAGCAAAAACAACTTGGGGTTTTGTCCTGATATATCAAAGGACCTCGAGCGAGAGATTTATTGTTACCTGGACTGCATTGGAGCCCTGGGAGCTGATGGCTGCATGGAACACCACATATTGCATGTCTGTTAGAACACACACAGTATCAAATAGTAGTTTGGGCCGGTCTCTACTCCTCACGGTAACTATAGAGTATCTCTTTTCCTTACAGTTCTCTATTGTTACTTTGGTCACCAAATTCCCCTGCTGCTCTCTGCGCTTACCCGGCCGATATATTTCACCACCACGACGACAAGAAAGTGATTCATCATCGTAATCTCTATCTTCGGCCAATAGCTGATGAAGCCGCCGTTCGGTGTGGGTCCTGCTCGGCGTGGGAACAGCCAACCTCACGCTTCGCCGCTCTCCTTCACAATGATGGGCTTCCACCACGTTCTCTAGTCGGGCCTGTATATAGGCCAATCTGCATGGATCTGTGATGGGGCTGCTGTTGGATTCATCTCCCAAGTAGAGGATGCATGCAACCCTGGTGTTGTGGGTCCACACCACCGCAGCAAAAACGTGGCATCCCAACTCAGCCAGCACGGCTGATATCCCTGACATCAGCCCAGGTCGGTCTGTCCCTGTCATCTCGACAGCCGTTCGATCAGTTGAGATGTGCCGTGGAGTCACATCTCGGCCGATGCTTGTTTGCACCAATGCCTTTCCCTTTTTACTAGCACATGTTGCCTGTAAAAGTAATGTATGCAGCTGCATCATAAAACTTTTTCTTCCGTTTTGTTTTCTGTAAAAGTTTAGTTATATACCTATTTATCTTTCTCAATTAATATTTATCTTTTTATAATCCTCAGAGAGAGAGAGAGAGAGAGTAGGGAAGTAAGAACCTGCTGTATGTAATGGATGAGGCTTTGGTCAGTAATTTTGTTCCCAAGCTGGTCCGTCACGTGAAACACTGGTCAACAAACAGACTCCCATGAATATATATATATATAGGCACTAGGGCGACTCGTATAAAACAAACTGGGGTTTGTAATAATTCTTAACGTGTATTTCATTTTTGAAAATGAGTACTAAAACTTAATAATATTTGAAAGAAAAGTAGGATAGAAAGAACATATATATATGAACTGACCATCCATGAACCAATCACAATCAGAACAAATGTAAGATTTGGAGATAACAAGGTCGAGATCCGTAAGAAGTTGAACCATCTCCAGCAATATCCCGTGCTTGTTTGCGCTAACCTATGTAACCAAAAACTCATGAAATTAGCTAGTACCTATAACTAAATAAATTACCAGAACGTAACTAGTAGATCGAGAAAGCAGCTGCCTAGTCCCCAGCTATTGCAACTAAGTTATGATCTTAAGTTTTCAAATCCTATGCATGCATGCATGGTTAGTTTGAATACAACTATATCATCATGCACTTGTTTAGTTCTATATCCTCGTGGCTGTTGAATAATGAGAATTAAGTAATTAATGCCGATCTAACAGACTGTATAATTAATTAAAGAAGGGATAATATATAAAAGGAAATAAGAATACTACTAGTATTAGTATTAATTACAAAAGCTTCTGCAGGTCTAAACTTTTCATTCTTATCATCTTATGCGCTCTCAACTCGGTTGCTCAGGAACCACAAGAACGCACATTTGTATGAAGATAAAGAAATCAAGTTAATTTATTACTCCTATTTAGATTTCAATCATTTATTATGTTTTGGTAGCTAACCTTGACAAGCGTGCAGTATTGGCAGGTGTCATTGTCGATACAAACCCTGCAAATATATTAAAACCAACCATTACATATATATCATCAATGAGGAAGCTGCTCGATCCATTAGGTTACTGTAGTCTAGCCATGATATTGATAAGAGGATAATATGATCATATATATATATAAGACTTGAAGAAATCGAATATTATTAAGATCTTATTATATTTGGAACGAGAAATAACTCATTTTCAAAATATAATAACACCATTTTGATACACATAAGTACGTACCATGGAGGATGTATCCTTTCAAAGAGTGACTCGAACTCAGGATCGAAATAAGGCCTATAACTATAAGTGGCGTTCTTCATCAAATTTATTATGAGTTGATGTGAGCAAATCTTTGAGAATTTTTTTTAATCTGACAAAGAAACATATAAATAATATTATGTCTTACCAGTTCTCATTATCATATATATATATAATAAAAGACTTGTATAATAAGCAAATAAATAAGCACGTTGTTTCTTTTATCTCACGTTTTTATCCCAAAAATTGTAACGCAACCATCGCAGACTTCTATCTATCCATCTATGGTAGAAACTTATTACTAAGTTATCTTGAATTTGTGATGCACAAGTAGCTAGCTTCCTCAAAATTCAAGATAACCGAGTTTGAATTTTGAGACAAACCAATTCAATTAGAACAAGAATTGTCAAGTCAGATTATATATATATATATATATATGTAGATATGTACGTATATGTACATGACACGTGGAAACAAGACAAGTTGCGTAAATACAATCACGTACGAGGAAGAAAAATTTAGCTACTTCTTAGCTAGACTCTTGATCATATTATTCAAAGACAAGAAGGATGGTCATATATTTTTGTAAAATTATAAGTGATAAAAAATAACTCTAATATGTAAGTTCTCAGTTTTTATTTAATTTATTCATAAATATCGATATTTATAATATAAATTTATTATTGTATATAACAACATTTAAAAAAATATTGTGACGAAGGGGGGGCTTAATTGTCCTTAAAATGAAAAAAAGTACTCGGTCAATGGTCAAAGTTATGATTAATTTACAGCTGTTCGTTACTCAAGACTTGGGGTTTAACAGGGTCCAGAATAATTCAAGAAGAAAACTTCATTGGGCTTTAAGAAAAAAGCAAGGGCCCAATGGTATTTGGTCTTATCGGATTGAATTATAGCTAGCCAATCTACGGGCCTGTTTACACTCTTTCTACAACCATCGAGGCCACATGTAAAGAGGCTACCGTCCATGAAGACGATAACATTTTGTATTGATGCACTTTTAGGAATTTATTATCCCATTAGCTTCAACAATCACACGTCAGCTTAATTATTATGATTGGAAATCTTCCCTTCTTAACTTGCTTTTTTGCCTTTGATATGCAATTTTTCTTTTTGCTAATTATGATGCACACGTTTCAGAATTTAAGTGATGGAAATTCTATTAAAAATTACTACCATTTTATTTCTCTTTAGGGTAAATGTTTCTCGAGCTCCACTGTGTAGGATTATGAAGAAAATACTGGCAATTAAGTTGACCTAAATTAAATAATATAAAATATAAAAAAAAAATAATATAAAATTTAATATGAAAAACTCTTTAAAAAAAAATTATATGTCAAATTATGAATTTCTACTATATCAATCATAATGAGCTTACAATAATCCTTTTAAATTTTATGTTCTAAAATTTGAGATTACGCAATACAATTTTTTTTATAAATTAAAAGTTACAAAACTCGCTTTTCCACGATAGTATAACATTTTTACACGAAATATAAAAGTTACAAAAACTCTATTTCTCGTACAAATATAAAACTCACTCACATCATCTCTTAACTCTTAGGATGCAGCATGACTTTTGGTTGTGCTATATTACAACAACTAAACATAATATTCTATTTATAGAGTATTCATAACTTTTTTCTTCTTATTCAAAATAGTGTACTTTCAAAATAAAACTCTACAAAAAATCAAATTCCTTCTCATAATAATATTCATATTAAAAATATGACTTTTCCTTTTCATAATAGCAATTATTTTTTGGATAGAATTCTAGGAGTATCCCAATAATTTATCCCTCGACCTGAATCTCCTTAATACTTCAACTTTAAGTCTGAATAAGATTCGAATCAGCAAATACTTCAACTTTATCACTATTATCGTTGTCGTAGTCGTCACCATCATTGACAGTATTCGCATTATCTGTATTATCCTCGTTATCCGTAATATACGCATCATTCGTAACATTCGCAACCGCATCATCTGCAACATTCGTATCATCTATGTCATTCACATCATTTGTGTTATCTGCATCATCTGCACAATCCAAATCTTTAATAACATTAATAACATCTTCATATTTTTCTTCAGTATTATCTTTGATTTCAATAACATCACCATCAACAACTTCTTTACCTTTAATTTCATCAGTATCTCCATCATCATTATCTAATGACTGCAAATGTGATCCTCCATAAGCGTAATTTTTTTTATTCTTTAACATCATGGTGAACATCTTCAACTCCTTCAATCTTCACTCTCTTTATTTGTCACACCAATATGACTAATTTTTTTCTACCTTGGATCCAATTAACCTACCTTATGAAACCACTTATTGAAAATTAAGTTAAGCAAAATAAATAAATAAATAAATAAAGAGAGAAGAAAAATAACACAAGGTTTAATGTTAAAAACCCTTAAAAAAAAATCATGTCAAATTTCGAATCTTCACTATATTAATAATAATGAGTGTACAATAATTCTCCTAAGTTTTACACCCTAAAAGGTGAGATTTCACAATATTATAAAAACTTTTTGTATGGACTAAAAACCCACAATATTGCAATATTACTTTTTATATGGACTTAAAGATACAAAACACTCTCTATCTCTCTCTCACGATCGTACAATATTTTTGCATATAATATAAAAGTTATAAAACTCTCTCTTTCGTACAAATACAAAACTCGTTCATACACACTCCTTCAACTCTTAGGATGCTACATGAGTTTGATTATGCTATATCCTAACAACTAAACATAATACTTTATTTGTAGAATACCCATAATTTTTTTCTTCTTGTTTAAAATATGACACTTTCAGAAAAATACTTTTATAAAAAATAATATTCATTCTTATAATAATATTTCTATTAAAAATATAATTTTTTTTTCTTTCATAATAGTAATTTTTTAAAATAAAATTTGAGAAATATTTTAATAATTATTTTCTCGACACAAATTCCTGAATACTTTAACTTTATATTTGAATAAATTTGACAAGTATCCCAACGGAAAGCGTGCAACCACAAGTTCTTTGTTCGATTGTCATAATTTAGATCATTAACATGTGTTGGTCAGATTATGAATCATATGAATACAACTGTGTATTCAATATTACTAGACTTGGATAATAAACTAAAGGTTGACGACAATTTATCCTTATAATGATGTTTATTTTGATTATTTTAAACTTAGGCAATTTGACACTAAAATATATTTTTTCAAAAATTCTCTAATGAGGACAATACATGCTAACTCTTGTAATTTTTTTAGAGTGAAAGGGACGATTTTCAAGACTAGTTAACTATTGTTGAAAATAATTTAATAATTAATACTAATAATATTTTAATAATCAATATTAATATATAATAACATAAGAAGTAATTTTAAATTTAATTATTTTGAGTCAAATTTAATTTTAAATTTAATTATTCCGAGTTAATTTTGTTGGTTACGAGTCAATTTACCGAATTTAGCTTAACCGAAATTAGATTCTAAGGTCGAACGGTTGTTTCTTCTCAATTTTTTTTTCTCCCATAAAATTCTCTTTCGAATAGTTATTCATTTCCAAATACTTATTCTCCCAAAAACTGAGCTCTTTTTCGGCTTCAAATCTTTTGTAACAAAAGTTTTCTGTATATTTGTTACGAGGAACAACAATTTTTAGAGTCTATGGTGATAATTTGTCTCGTTAACATAGAATAGGGCTATAGCGACGAGACAAACCGTCTTAATAGACTCTTAAAAATGTCGCTATAAGTCTCGTAATAAAAATACATGCAAATTTTATTATAGAGGATTTGGTGCCCTCTTTTTCTTTCATAAAATTCTTCTTTCAAAAGTTTTTCATTCTCAAACTCTTGTTCTCCAAAAAAAAAACTCTTCTTTCGAGGTGCATAAATATTACTCTCTCCGTTCAAGGATAAAAGTCAAAAGTCAATTACTATCCCACTAGTAAAATGTTTAACATGTCACTCTCAACTCAAATGAGTATTACTAATTGTGGGATGCCAATTGAGTTTTGATTTATACAAACAGGGGAAGAATTTATCAGTATTTTAGATGTCCCTCTCAACTCAAGCTATTTAAGACATTGATGCTACAGGGCAGGTGATCACCATACAACTAATATTACAACTAATATTGAATTAAGTATTATATATATATATATATATATATATATATATATATATATATATATATATATATGTAATTATGGTATGAATTTGTTATATGATATTAGATTACCTATATTTTATATTCTATCTTTTAGATATTAGATTGAAATTATTCCTTGATTAAATAATATGAAAGGTGATTCATAATTCAATTTTATGAGTCAATTTTATTAGTTATGAGTCAATTGTAGTAGAACATGCTAAATTAAAATTAAATTATTAAATATTTATAAAAAAAGTTATATAAATTAATTTGTATCTCACATGGACTATCAAACTTGTTTATATAATATATTAAATTAATTTTTATAATTTTATCTTATTTAATATAGTGAATTAATTTTATAATTTTATTTGATTTTATGTATATCACAATCGTAAATCAAAGAAGAAATTGCAATATCTTTTATGAGAATTATTTTTTGTAGGGTATGGCATAAAAGTCTTTATTAAATTAATGCTGTCAGGGCCACGTTTTAATTCTTGAGTTAACTCTACGACCGACCCACCAGATTTGACTTTGTCATGTAGAAAGGGAGGGAAGAACGGGGACCTCCATAGCTATCCTCTCTATTTCACTCATCACAAATTCCCAGATAAACTCAACAAAATATACATCCCATCTCTTCCCACAGCAGTATATAATACATATATCTCGAATATAATCATACGATCCGGTACAGTGACGACGATATAGCTGTCGTTTATTTCGTTATTTCCGTACAAGCATAATAATCTTAAGTAGTATTTGCTTTGCATAATTTTCGGTGGATGAGTTTGGATGTTATAACTCCTTTGGGTTTCTCTTTCTCTCTCATCCGGGAGTACCTGCACACCAAACTTTTGTTGGGAAAAATAAACTAAAATAATCTCAATTTAATGAATTATTTTTTTGTCTTTTTGTGCAATTAAATAGGAAATCAACAAATTTAATAATAAAAACAAAAATAACAAATAAATATTTACAAGAAAAATACAATATTTAATGTAAAAAAGAAATTATGAGTTAAACTCTGAATCTCTATTATATGTCAATATCAAAATAATAAATTTATAATAATCTTTTTAAATTTTACACTTTAAAATTTAAAATTACACAATATACTGAAAAAACGCAAAAATATCTTTAATTAGTTTGAGCAACTTAATTAACTTCACCAAAATAATACCACATAATGATAGAACTCAATTAAATATCGCTCAATCTTCCTTACGTTCGGCACTGCACACAAAGAAAAATCTTATATTCTTTTGTTGTCATCCATCCCGGGATATCTCCTCCTTTGGCCACACAAGTATTTCGGCAACTCTTTAATTCCGTTGCATAAAGCCTTCACACCACATGTTTTATATACATAATATCCCCTGTTTCCAAATTGGCGTTGGAACACTACTACCATAACTCATATAGGATTCCTTCACTAGCAGCCTAAATACTTTTCAACCTCGAGAACCGCGTGCATGCATTATATGGCTATTGCTGACTGACTTTAAAAATATCATTCCAAATCCAGCGTGACTTAGTAATCATCAAAACCGCCACAAAGCTTACCAATTTCTATCTTGGATTTTATCTCATGGGTGAAGGACTCATCCAACAATCTCTCTGTAATAATCCAAATGTTTTTAGTCTCACATTGCCTAAGTTATTTTTTTTTTTAAGCCTTTAGTCCCACATCAACTAAATAGAAAACCACTTAGCCTCCCTTACACTATAAATAGAAGTACTTGTCTTTGTTTTCTTTCACCACAAATAAGACCTCCAATTTTGAAAGGCTTTGTGGTGGGAGGGCTTTTAATAAAAGACTTCTTTAGTTAAAATTTTTGGTGTCGAGGGCGTAGGCAATCTTCGGTACTCGTATTTTCGGGTATGTTCTTATTTAAATTTTTGTATTGTTGTTATTATTTTAAGTATTGTATTTAGTTTGTTAGTTAGTATTTAGTATATTTTGTTAGTAATTAGTATTTTTGCATTGTTATTAATTTTGTAGTTTTAATTATTGTTTTGTATTTAGATTAATAGTAAATAGTTTTGGATTAGTATTATTGATTTTAATTAGTGTTTTGCATTTAGATTAATAGTAAATAGTTTTGAATTAGTATTATTTATTTTAATTATTGTTTTGTATTTAGATTAATAGCTAATAGTTTTAGATTAGTATTATTGACTTTAAGTATTGTTTTTAAATTATTATTTTAGTAACTTTAAAGTTTTGGAATAATGGTTTAATTGTTTGAAAAATGATTAAAGATTGAAAGAATATTTTAAGATATACTTATAGCTATTTTAAAATGAATAAGAAGAATGTTGTATAATAGAATTATTCTAATGACGTTTAATTGTTCTGAATTTATATTTAGGATCTGTTCAACTATTAATTTTGTGTTCAGTGATATCGAGGTAAGTGACTCTCCGAGCTGTTTAGTATTTTCGAACTGTATAGTGTAAGTAATTTTTCGAGCTATTTAGTATTTTAAAATTATCGTTTATAATTATGTATGCTTTAGAAATTATTCGGATGCCTAAATGTATTGTTTCAAAAATTATTATTCTTTATTTAAGGCTTCCATTTGAATGAAAATATTACACTTATATTGTGTTAAAAACCCGGATCAAGTATTAAAATAGAATTTTGATTTAGAAAATGAGATTATATGATTTTGATCTGTGAAATAAGTATAGTTTTGAATATCGAAAATATTGAGAAATTGCTTTTAGAAACCTCAGTCCGACTATGTATTGAAACCGTTAGTGTTTACGCTAGTTCCGGAACAATTTAGGACCTACTAAGGCGCACACCATTAGATACCCTTCGGGGGGCGCTCTTCGAGGCGCGTGCATGATAAGATACCTTAGTAGGGGGCGTATCATTAACATTATCGAACATAAGGGCCGTGTTACAGGGCTACTGTAACCGTAGTCGTTCTGTGGATTAAAAGATACATCGAATATATTGAACTTATCGAAATCGTTGATCGAATATATTGAGCTTATCGAAATTTGTTTTTGAATTGTGTTTTGTAATTATTGATTTTGGTTTTGAAAGTAAATATTGACTATTGTTATTGAACAAGAAAATGTTATTTCAAAAAGTATATTTATTACTGTTATTGAACAAAAGGTATTTCGAAAAAGTGTTTTGCAAATAGTACTTGATCCACCTAAATAGTGAAGATTGTTACTTGCTGGGCTTCACCGCTCACCCTTACATTAACTTTTACAGAGTCCATTGTTAAGAGTCGAATAATGTGGATGCTTTTGTGGATGACTGAAGTCCTTTTAGTTATGGCGTTATTAGTATTTTAAATTTGATAAGACTTTTATTTAAGGGAGCTACGTCTCCGAAGTTGTGTTTTTGATATTTAGTTCTTGAACTCTTTTGTAAATTTAATAATAAAAGATTGTTGGATTTTTAAGTCTAGTATCGTTGTGTTGTTTTTGGGCTGCGCTATTGATATTGTTGCCTTGCGGGCCTTCGGGCTTGCGGCGTGTGGCATTCCGGACAAGTGGTTGGTTCGGGGTGTTACACTCTCCCTCTAAATTTATGAGAGAGAGATTTCTATCGTAATCGCGTCACTTAGAGTTAATTCTAACGAAGTCTTAGTTTGACTCAAATTTCTTAAATTTTTTAACTGTTTTTATGTTTGACTTTGTCTCATCGACATAGTTTTTCTGGATAAAAAGATTCAACTCAAACTTGACAGATTTTTTCATGCCAAATTATTTCACAACCGCTTTATTCTCAAGTTACGAGCAGTCACTTTCCTTCTTCACTTTCGGTATCCATTTAAAACGAAGAACTTTCCTTTCGTGGTTCTCATGCAAGGTTTTCTCCTATCTTGTATAATTTTGTACCACATCTTTTTATTCCTAACTCCCCCATCTTTAACTCCTCTAACATGCGTCGTGTAAAGAGTGTCTACTTTTTTACCTCCCTTTGATAAGCTTCCACTGACCTTCACCAAAGAAACATTTATAATCATTTTCATCAAGCTTACCAATAAAGATCACGTTAAAGCGGATATCTAGAACATTTTTGACATTTCTAAACATCAACCTACAATCACTGTTAGTCTCCAAACAAATATCTCCAATAACCTTTGGTTCATTTCCATTTTCCATCTTTACATAGCCAAAATCACCACTTGTGTAGGATGTGAAGATCTCACTATATGAGGTAGTATGAAATGAAGTACCTGAATCAATCACTTAATCATTAACATGACACTTGGGTTTACCATCACAAACAATTGCTACATCAATGTCAGATAGATACACAATCGAGTCTTTATCCTCATCTTTTTCCTTAGACTTCTACTTCTTTAAAAATCTGCATTCTCGCTTTATGTGACCCGGCTTCTGGCAGTGAATTTTTTTAAATCTATTTTCTATCTCTAAACCTTTTCTTGGATTTGTCATCTTCAGGAGAATTTTTCTTTCTGTTTCTGCTCCTACTCTGTGTAACAAAAACTTGTGTCTTAGTACCAGTCACTACCGTATCTCTTCACCTCTGTTCCTCGTTGAACAAACTATTCTTGACCGTATCCATAGTCAGTGTACCATTGGGAGCATAATTACTCAACGATACAACCAGCGTCTCCCAGCTATCAGGCAAAGAGCTCAACAACAACAAAGCCTGCATGAGAGTCAATGATCATCTTTATCGTACTTAATTGATTGATCAAACACTGAAAATCACTCAAGTGTTCTGTAACAGAGTTTTCATCCGTGAACTTAGAATTTACAAGCTTCCTGATCATGAAAGCTTTATTTTACACCGTTTTCCTTTCATACATGAACTCTAATTTCTGCTAGAAATTATAGGCTTTAGTTTCCGTGGCAACATGATGACACACTTTGATCAATCCACGATCTGGTCAAACCAAAAGTCTTCCTGTTCATCTTGTTCTACTGAGCATCATTCTTGTTTGTGGACTTAACTCCATTGTTCTCAAGTGACTCGTACAAATCCTTGTAGTAAAACAAATCGATCATTCTTGGCTTTTAAATTGCATGATTTGAAGCATCAAGTTTAATCATGCAACTTACTGTCTAATCCTCTATTTAATTCGCACAAGAAAATCTCAAAACAACTAAGCTCTTGATACCACTGTTGGAAAAAGTGAACCTAAAATAATCTCAATTTCAGGGATTATTTTTTCGTCTTTGTGCAATTAAATAGGAAATCAACAAACCTAATAATGAGAACAAAAATAACAAATAAACATCCACAAACAAAATACAATATTTAACGTGAAAAACCTTTAAAAAAAAAATTACGGATCAAACTCTGTATATCCACTATATCAAAATAATATGCTTACAATAATTCTCCTAAATTTTATTGCCTAAAACTTGAGATTACACAATATATTAAGGGAGTACAAAATTACTTTTAATTAGTTTGAGCAACCTAATTAACTTCCCCAAAATAATACTGCATAATGATGCAACTCAATTATGTATCTCTTAATCTTCCTTTCGTTCGGCATTGCACACAAAGAAAAATCTTCTATTCTTTTGTTGTCATCCCTCCTGAGATATCTCCTCCTTTGGCCACACAAGTATTTCGGCAACTCTTTAATTCCGTTGCATACAGCCTTCACACCACATGCTTTATATACATAATATTCCCTGTTTCCAAATTGGCTTTGGAACAGTACTACCATAACTCATATATATATACTTCCAGGGCCGGCCCTGAGACGGTGCCGAAGGGGCGACAGCTCAGGGCCCCCAAATTCGGAGGGCCCCCAAATCTTCATGGGAGTTTGATTTGAAGCTGCTTGTTTATTGGTTGGGAGTTGTTTTGAGTGAAAGTGAAAGAAGCGGTCGATCTTGGGTTGTATTGGAGAAGATAATGATGGGTTTGGACTTTGGAGTAGAATCAGAAGAAGAAGATTTTTGGGTGAGAATCCATTCGGTGGCTTTGAGAGTGGATTTGCCGCCTGTTGCGGCGAGAGCTTGAGCGACTAACTTGTTAGGAAACCCATGCTTAGAAGTTGCTGTAGCTTCGTCTTCATTTCCTTCTTTACTATCCCTCGGTTAATTTTTAGATTTTTACTAAATTGGCGGTAGGATACTCTTATTTCTACGGAGAAACGAGAACGTCCGGTTACGACAATCGCCGATTCAAGGCCCTCACCAGCGAGTCTGTGAGCAGTCCATGTACTCATTGGCTAATTGGTTGTTTAATTTTTTAGATAAACGGAATGGCTAAACTAGTGCTCGTTCCGGCTCACAATAAATGTCATAGTTTAATTTTCATGATTAAATTGACGATTTTTGAAATTATTAAATCTAAAAAATTAGCCAGATATAAAGAATTTTCTATTAAGGTCAAATTTTATAATTTAAAATTTCTTTGTAAATATTTTAAATAATTAATTTTAAAATAATCAATTTGACAGACAAAGCCAATGTAAAATATTTAATATGAAATGAAGGGAGTAATTTGGTTTATATACTCATAATTTGGTTTCATGATTCATCTTAATCTTTTACTTATTTTCTTTTCAAAAATCTGTATATATTATTTTTTAGAGCATTAATATAGTCTCTAACAACCAATTCGAACAAGAGCAGCCTTAACATTTCTTAATTGCTTGAGAAGGAGCATTAAGAAGCTTCTTGAAATTAAAATTGTTGAAATCTTACTTACGATCAACCATGTCTCAACAAGAAAGATTAAATGGATTAGCTTTGATTTCAATTGAACAAGAACTACTAGAGAAATTGATTATGGAAGTTTGATTGATGATTTTGAAGCAAAAAATGCAAAAAGAACCAACTTCAAGTGACAGTGAAGTATGGGACCGTTTACGGATATGGAACTTTTGTGAATGATGCTAGCGATCGTGTGAAGTTTATTGTCCATTTAAGTTTTAGCTACCTTTTCTTTTGAATCGATAATTTATTGAAGTTTTAGCTATATTTTCTTTTTAATTGATAATTTTGTTACTGGACGTTGACATTTATTATTTTAATTAATGATAAATTTTGATATAAATTGTGCTTTATATATTGGTGCTGATAAAAAAATTAGTATTTTTATATACAAGAGAGGGTCCCTATTTTCTTTCTCATACAGGGTCTGCAGACTGTTAGGATACTTCTTCACGTTGGATTCATTCACTAGCAGCCTAAATCCCTTCAACCTCAAGAACCGCGCGCATGCATTATAGGGCTATTGCTGATTGACTTTAAAAAAATCATTCCAAATCCAACATGACATAGTAATCATCAAAACCAGCACAAAGCTTACCAATTTCTATCTTGGATTCGATCTCATTGGTGAAGGACCCACCCAACACCTATTTCTTTCCTGCAAAAATTTAACTGCTTTTATGTCATTGATTCTCTCTCTCTGTGATTCGTGTTCATGTCTTTATCTATAGTATGAGGCAAATTTCTAAGCTTACACTGTCCGAGGAGTTTTCAGGGTCTGTCAGTGGGATTACAAGGGCTTTAGCTGTGGGAATTTTGCGGGGATATCAATCTGAGCAGTCAAGGAATGCTGATTCAGTGAGTGGTGGCAGTTCAAGTTTAACTGACCAGGTTTTGGATAAGCTTTTCTCCATAGCTGGGTCTGGTTTTGCTTCTGTTGTTGTTGGGAGCTTTGCCAGGAACTTGGTAATGGCATTTTATTCAGATAGTAATGGAAATCCTAAATTGAACGGCTCAGCATGTTCTGACAAATTTGATACAGAATCCCATTCGGTTTCGAGATGGATTGATATTGTATGTGATAAAAAGTGCAGAAATCTCATTGGGGGTTATATCCAGTTGTTTGTGAGCACTGCAGTTGCTGCTTATCTTGACAAGACCATGGATATAACACCTATGAGGAGATCTTTAGGGGATTGACTAATCCGAAGCACGAAACAGAAGTAAGGGAGATGTTGGCCTCGATTTGTAATGGTGCAATAGAAACCTCTGTTAGAACATCCTCACGAAGTCTTGACACGTACAAATTCGAACGTTGATTCAAATTCAGGTTCTTCTGGTTTAGCTATTGATATTAGCCATGGTTGGAGTATTGCTAAGGGAAATCTTGATGGGCAAGAATTAGTACCAACTAAATTGACAAGAATGAAATCATCTGATGAGAATCAAGATGCTGGGTGGGTGAATAAAATGTCTTCCACTTTGGCAGTACCGAGCAATAGGAGGTTTGTTCTTGATATGACTGGAAGGGTAGCTTTTGAGACAGTTAGATCATTCCTGGAGTTCTTCCTGGAAAAGCTATCAGAGGGTTTGCGTAATAATCTTAGGTTATGTTTGTTTGCAAAAAGTATAGGATTAAATTATTTATATTAATTTAATATTGTATCGGACTATTTTATCCCATAACGAGGGACTATTAGTCCCATAATGATGGACTATTAGTCTAATAAAATCATTTAATAGTTTAAAATAAGATAAACTATTAATCTCACATTCATCACGGCATTATATAATCCCTTATAAATAGTCTCATGAATAATAAAAAATAGTCCGTATGACTATTTGAAGAACTATTAATCTCCTATTATACGATAAAATAGTTTGAAATAGTGTTAAATTAATATAAATAGTCCAATTTCAAGTATGATTTTTACAAACAAATATAGCCTTAATATTGTTCACGACGAGGTGGTTGACAGAGGACTCGAGGCTTTCAGATTCGTGACTGCCAAGTCTTCTACTATTGCTACTATGTCTCTCATTGTGTTTGCACATACGAAGTGGTCCCTTGGATTTTGGTTCCAGCTTAAGTTGTTTTCCATGCTGGGGACCCTCATTCATTTGCCTAGCAAGATTTTTTCCCCATGTTCTTGGGCTGCTAGAACAATATCGCAATGTGTAGTTCCTCTGTATATTTTCACTCAAATGTGTCTGTTTCAGTTAGTTGCAGTTCTGTTGTCATTAGTCTATCACCTAATGAGCATTTTAGTTCTCTGCACAGATTTGCCAGGTTGGATATAGAACAATGTGAATGATTGTTCTGTATAACTTGATTATAATGGTCTTTTAGATTGCTTGATGTAATCAGTATGACTGTCATTCAGCTTGCTACGTAACAGTATGTATGCATAACAGATTTACGTTTACAAATTAAGGGTAATTCTCGTTTTTTTTAAATATATTTTTTTCAGTCTTTCGTCAGCTTTAAATTTTAGAAGGAAATTTGCGTTAAATGTCTCTCAAGTGTTTTCTTTTATTTCTTGTAAAAACTCACAAACATGGGTATACGTACATGCATTCTCAAACTACGGTTTTAATATCACCGTTATGTTATATCGTTATAGCTATAGTTATTTAACAAAGATCATATGGTTAATTTGTTAATTATATGATACCAATATAGATTTATTCTATTATATATATATATATATATATATATATATATATATATATATATATATATATAGTATTTCATAATTAATAATTAATTAAAATATTATTGTTGTATTTAAGGGGATCGTAGTAGCGCCCATACTCGCTTAAACTCATTCAAATAAGTAATAGATTATGGTATCCTGGAACCCTTATTTATTCCTGCTTCCAGATCTTTAGCTATCAAAAGAGAGAGCGCTAAAATTCCATTACCCTGAATCCTAATGCTGTCAGCAAGGTCAACATTCAATAACAATGTCCCTTTTGAAGTTTCAGACATCCACGCAACGGAACACTGATGTTTAAGTTTGAATTGAAAGAATAAAATTGATGAATAAATAATAAGAATAAAGATTTGAATGATTCATTCTATTTTTGACTAGAATGAGTTATTTCACGTCCTTCTACAAACACCGACGAAACTAGAAAAAAAGTGAGTGTGGTCAAATTAGTTTATAAATAATTTAGCGGGGGTCAGGGACAACGCTTCCGAACTAATTTTTTTGAATAATTTTATATTTTTAAGTTATATATATAAAACATATATTTGATTATAATGATAATATAATAATTGCTAACTCTATATATATTTATATGTATGTATATATACACCCTATTGACCCATGATAGACTTTTTCAAAGAAAAATTGTATATAAATAATTAATTCTTCAAAAATAATATAAAATAAATTATTAATTATTTTTAAAAAATTAAATGAATATACATATATAGAGGAAGTATAAATGATATGAAATTGAGACTTAAGTGAGAAAATTATAAATTTTAATTTGACCCCGTATATTAAAAATTTTAAAAAATTTCAGAGGGGTCAATTTGTATATAACATTTAAAATTTTCATAATTTTCCATATATTATAAAACAAAACAAAAATTTGGTGGGGTCAATTGACCCCACAAGGTTAGGTGTGACTTCGTCCTTGCCCATAAAGAATAAAATTCACAAATTTGATAGAAATAAAAATAATTCATTTTGTTTTAATAAAACAATCGAACCCAATTTTTTACATTTTATTGAAATGAGTTTTTCTACAATCCAAACTTAGCACGAATGATCTTATCCCTGCCTAGAACCAGCTAAAGGCTGAAAAACATCCATAATCCAGCAGCTTCAATTTTTATGCTCAAAAGTTGGAATAAACACTAAAATGTAAAGCCTCACATGCTAGTTCAAGATTTCCCGTCTCCCAGCTCGAAGCAAAATAAGTTAGGTGATAAAGTTCCACTTGCAAAACAGCTATGTGGAGCTGGCATCAATTTCCTTCGAAGCCGTCTCTTCCCGAAGTTTCTTTTTCCAGTACGTATCAAGTGGGGCCAAATATGGCTTTGCCTGAAACGATTCCAATACAGTCATTAACTATAATAAGTTCAAGTGGATTAGTTAATAAGTTCAAGTGCAAATTTAAAGACTAAAGCTTTTTTTAGCAATATCCTTGCTATATATGAATCCAGATCAGAAAATTTAAAGCAAAATGCAGAATCCCAGCAACCCATGAATTATGTGATACTTTGTTATTTCTAAAAACCCTACCAGCTGAATTATGTGATGTACCTTCCCTGTCGACAGGAAACCATTATTTCGCGTTGCTATGTGTTGACGCCTGGTTTTGTCCGGCTGTCCTGCTGGCCGTCCGGATAAGATACCTGCACAAAAGTCCTAACGGCTTGGGCCGTTGGTGGACTCCTCCGGCGTAAGAGTTAGTGAAGGTTCTCAGAAAGGTCAACAATGGAGGTCCAAGTACTTAATATAGTAGTAAAGTGTATGTGTGCGTAACCCCTTCCTCCATCATTGACTGGGTATTTATAGTGCATACCTGACTCTTACCGATTCCTTTTAGGATTGTCCCTCAACGTGGTATAGTTTGAATAGGAAGGTAATCTCCTAAACCATCTAAGAACCTGACTCCTATTCTAATTCGGATTAGATATAGTAAATAGCCACAGTCCAGATTGGTTAGGGACCTATCCCAAGCCTATCGGACTTAGGAGTCCTCATAAGAATTTGCCAAGCTGATGGTCCGTTGGGCCTAGCCCATCATATATTTACCAGACCAGGCTTAGCGAAATATTCATCCTAACATTGCCCCCCACTCCCTTAGTACATAAATGTGCTAGGGGAGTAGAATGAATTACCCCACAAGTATATATAAATGCACCGATCAAAAGGGAAATAACTCTTCGGGAATCCAGGTGCAGGAACATAGAAAATGTTTAGACCGAAGGCAAACCCTCCTTGAACTTTTCAAGAATTCTGGGACAACGTATCAGAGGAAGAAAGCTCCATCGGGATCCCGGAGGCATCAAAACCGATAGGAAAGCACCATCGGGAGACCGGAGGCCTCAGACCAATGGGAAAGCTCCATCGGGAGCCCGGATGCATCAGACCGATGGGAAAGCTCCATCGGGATCCCGGAGGCATCATACCGATGGGAAAGCTCCACCGGGAGCCCGGAGGCCTCAGACCGATGGGAAAGCTCCATCGGGAGCCCGGAGGCATCAGACCGATGGGAAAGGCTCCATCGGGAGCCCGGAGGCATCAGACCGATGGGAAAGGCGCATTGGGAGCCCGGAGGCATCAGACCGATAGGAAAGGTTCTTGCAAAGCGATCCTAGGCCCTATTGAACGAAATTTCAAACATTGGGCCACACGCAATAACCAGGCCCAAATCTTTACTAAGCCCACCGTGCTCAGCCCAATAATTTACCCTACCTTTTCAGCTTCCATCCGTTTGAATTTCGAAATAGTGCCAAGACAGCTGGACCCGTGCACGCGGGAGTGGGCATTTATTACGCCTCTGTAAAATGCTGATAAGACACCCCATCCGTTAGATCAATTGCATCCGGACCATTAAACAAGGCATATAAGATAAGGGAAGTCGAACAATCGCCGCTTCTACTGGAAGCAGTTAACTTAAAGAAAAGACATCTGAGAGAAAAAGACTCCCATCTGTCATTTCGATTGCTCTGTTCCCGTCCTGCTCCTACCTGCCCACCGCTCCATCAACCTCATTTTTGCATCAAGTAAGTTCTTCACACTCTATTCCCATATTTTCACAATGGTTAAAAGTACACAAGACACGAGAGCACATGCTTCGTCTTCCCGGGTTGAAGACGAGGTCACGGTCGCCGAAATAGGGATCCCAGAGGGTCAACCGTGGAAGCCAGTAATTATTGAGAGGATGAGGGATGTAGAAGAATACAATAGGAGTAAATACTTTACTCTCCTATACAGAGTGGCGAACACCCCCTCTTCCATCCGTAACCACCACTTCGATTTAGCCCATACAGAATTTTATATTCCTGAAACGTATGAAATTAAGAGACCCGGGGCTGGTGAGAGGATGTATTATCAGTTAGAGGGGGGATGGATTCCGATCCATCGCCAGATTATGATATACGGGGTCCGATTCCCACTTCGCCCCTTCGTTCTTGAATTATTACACACGACAGGGCTCAGCTTGAACCAGTTATCCCCCAATTCTTACATTCATATAAACAGCTTTATTGCCTTCTGTGCTTCCGAGTCAACCCTCCCCGCCTTAGACTTCTTCTTTCAGTTCTTTTCCATCACCAATAATAAGGAAAAGGGCTTCTATCAAGTAATAAAGAACCCTGGACGAGATACCCTAATGGACACCCCCTCCAGTAATAAGGGATGGCACGGGGACTGGTTCTTCATTAAGGGACCGGACACTGAGATGGTCGGACCTTGGGCTGACCCGAACAGAGACCAGCTGAATCCGAAGAGGATCACCCGAAAACGGTCGGAGGAGTTCGAGGTCTTGTATTCCAAGAGACCATCCATGAAGTGGAACCGGGATCTCCTCAATGATCAAGATTGGTTGTATTCATTCGGTCGTAAGTCTTCCGTCTAACTTGTTTTTTTTATTCCGATTATGTTCAAGATACTCACTTCTCTGTCCCGACTATGTTGTAGTGGCCGATCAAGGAAAGCATCCCGACAATGAGGCCGTACTTGAAGCGGCCGGGGCTCCAAGGGATAAACTAAGTGCTGCTGAAAAGTTAAGGGCAAGCCGCAGTTTGAGGGTCACAAAACCCAAAGACCCGACCCCAGTTGCTGTCACTCCAGAAGTTGCCCCGGGAGCTCCCGGAAGGGATGATATCACCACGTCAACGGGCGGGGAAGCGGCTGCTGCTGAGGATTCAGGGTCTAGCAGACCGAAGATTAAGAGGAGAAGACTAGTACTGAAGTCCTCCCTGGAGGCAAGAACCAAACAGGTTCCACTCCCTCCCAAGGTCCCAACCGATCTTTCCGCCGAGCTGGACGTCCTCAATCAGCCAGAGGAGTCAACCGTCCCTCCTCCTCCAGCTGGGGAAAAAGAAATTGCCAAAGGTGCAGAGCCTTCGAACAAAAGAGACGGCCCTGCTGACCCCCCCGTAAGTACCGAAGGTACAAGGTCCGAGGAGGTACCGAACACCAATGCCTTGGGATCCTCGATGATTCCCTTTGCTGCCGCTGATACCGAAGGAGCCGATCTAAACACACTAATGGAGATGTTGTTCTCCTTTCACGCAAAGGTAAAAGGTCTTCTTGTGATTTTACTTGTTGAATATTGAATAAAACTCTCACCTATTCATCCTCGGTTTACCACCATTTTGTTAGGGAAACGCGATTCTCCTGAAGGTGTCTGACGAGCAGAAAGCGCTCGAGAGGGAGCGTGCTGAAGCGGTGAGAAATCACCAAAAGATTCGAGAGCAACTGATTCACCAACACGACGCCTTCCGCATTATGAAGAATGATTATGAGGCGGCTCGGAAGACCAGGGTCGAAAAAGAAAAGGAAATCAGCCGACTTGAATCTCAAATATTGGATGCTGAGAAGCATATGAGGCAAGTCCTCGAACAAGTTGAGGCGGATAAGACCCAATTTGTGAAGATCCGTCAAGAGCTCGAGTTTCAGGTCCGATCCCAACAAGAGCAACTCGATCAGTCAAGAGACCTCCTCAACCTTCAAACAGATCGGATGAAAAATCTGAAGGACAATATAGAGCAGATCGTCGAAGGTTGGGCATCGAAAGAGGCTGATTGGTTGAAAGGGCCGATAACTGCCGCCTCCCCGAGTGTCCTAACTCCGGAGCTTCGTCAAAAAGTAATAGAGGAATACAAAGCTTCGGATGATTTTCAGACGGACATCTATGCCTCCATCGTGAACGAGTTCAGCGATGGATTTGAGTATGCTCGGGAGCTTGCCAGGGGAAAGGGTCACGATCCCGATCAGCTAGGGATTGTATTTCCCGAAGAATGATTTCTTTTGTAAAAGACTTGTCATCATCACCATTCTTCTTTGTTTTTTTTTTCTGTTGGTTCCAACTTTTGGTTGTAATGGAATGATTTGCCTTCATCGTTTATTTTATTACCCTTTTCTCATGAGTTATATTTTATCGTCTGCATGTATAACTGTTTACTTATACTGCTTTACCCCCCTCTAGCCTAATCGGGTGAAGACCCGATGAGGCTAGAAGATAAATTTGAAAGTGTGTATCAAAACAGAAATACAGAAATACGATGTAAAAAATATTCTCATTAATATCGAAAAAGATAATCCTATCGGCTAAAATGCAGCCTCAAAATTTGACTAAGTACAAATTCAAAGTAACCCAACTACTGATAATACCTACGAAGCCGAACGGCATGCCAAGTATTTGGAACATTTTTCCCATCCATGCCCTGAAGCTTGTAAGTTCCGGCCTTCAACACTTCAATTACTAAGTATGGTCCTTCCCATGTTGGCATCAGTTTGCCGGTTTCCCTAGGGGTGGATGCCTCGGCTTGCCGAAGAACTAGATCGCCCACATTGAATGACCTTCTTTTGACATTTTTGTTGAAGTGCCGAGCAGTTCGTTGTTGGTAAGCAGCCAATTTGAGGACTACTGAATCACGCTCCTCTTCCAATAAGTCGAGGTTTAACCGAAGACCTTCGCTATTGAGTATTTCCTCAAAATTTAAGACCCTCGGAGAAGGTACTCCGATCTCAATAGGTATTAGGGCTTCGGAACCATAGGCCATCTTAAAAGGCGTCTCCCCAGTAGTAGTCCGAGGAGTTGTTCGGTAGGCCCAAAGAACATGCAAAAGCTCCTCGGGCCAGGCACCCTTTGCCTCTTCCAGTCTTCTTTTAATGCCATGAAGAAGTGTCCTGTTTGTAACTTCTACTTGACCATTTGCTTGTGGATGGGCTACTGAAGTCCGACGATGCTGGATATTAAGTTCTGATAAGAACCCTTCGAAAGTTTTACCAACAAACTGAAGTCCGTTGTCAGAGACTAAGATCATCGGGATGCCGAACCGGTAGACCACTTGTTCTTTGAAGAATTGGAGACATGTGTGCTCGGTGATCTTGGCAAGTGGTTTGGCTTCTACCCACTTGGTGAAATAATCGATGGCGACAATCACAAACTTCACTTGTCCCTTACCCTGTGGAAGAGGGCCCAATATGTCTATTCCCCATACAGAAAAGGGGATCGGAGAGAGTATCGGGGATAACTCCTCGGGAGGTTGGTGTGGTACAGATGCAAATAGCTGACATTTATGACATTTTTTGACGAAGTCTTTGGCATCTTCAAGCATTGTCGGCCAAAAATATCCTTGTCGCAAAATTTTATGGGCCAGTGCCTTTGCTCCCACATGGTCACCGCAGATACCTTCATGAACTTCTCGAAGAGCATAATCAGATTCCCTAGGGTCGAGGCATCGGAGCAGTGGTGAAGAATAAGATCTTCGGTACAGCTGATCATTCGTGATACAATACTTGGTGGATTTGTACTTGATCCTTCGGGCCATAGACTTGTCTTCGGGCAATTCGCCGGTCAGAAGGAATTGAATGATCGGGGTCATCCAAGAATTTGTCTGTTCAATATCCATTATTGTTTGAACCAAGGTGCTTGGATGCTGAAGATTTTCTAAATATACTGCTCCGTCTAGTTCCCCTTGATCGGTGGTTGCCAACTTGGAAAGGGCATCGGCCATTGTATTTTCCGATCTGATTACTCCTATGAGCTGGTACTTCGGGAAGAATGCCAACAATGACCGAACTAGTTGGAGATAGGCCTGTAAATGAACTTCTTTTGCCTCATATTCTCCCAACACTTGTTTCACCACCAGTTGGGAGTCGCTGTATATTGCCAAGTTCTTTACCTCCAAACTTCGGGCTAGCTTTAGCCCTGCCACAAGTGCTTCATATTCGGCGATGTTGTTTGTGGCTATGAACCCAAATCGTATAGATTGTTGTATTTTGAAACCTTCGGGAGAAGTGAGGATGATGCCGGCCCCACTCTTCGTCCCAGTAGCGGATCCGTCCACGAACAGAGTCCATACAATTTCTTCAGGTGTTGATGTCAGTTTATCACAGTCGGGTTCCTTGTCCTCTAGATCATTACGGAATGAGCACTCGATGATAAAGTCAATGAGTGCTTGTGCTTTGATTGCTGTCCGAGGGCGAAATTCTATATTAAACTGGCTCAGCTCGATGGCCCATGCTGCAAGCCTTCCCGAAGATTCGGGCCTATAAAGGATCTTCCGTAATGGCTGGTCAGTGAGGACGATAATAGTCCGCCCCTGGAAGTAATGTCTGAGTTTCCGACTGGAGATAACCAGTGCGTAAGCCAACTTTTCTAAATTTGGGTACCTTGTTTCAGCATCCCGAAGAACATGGCTTACGTAATAGACTGGTTTTTGCCCTTGTGGATCTTCTCTGATCAAAGCCGACCCGACTGCCAAGGATGTGGCAGAGAGGTATATTTGTAGATCCTCCTCGGGCAGTGCTTTACTCAGAATCGGAGGTGAAGAGATATATCTCTTAATCTGCTCGAAAGCCTCCTGGCAATCTTCGGTCCAATGAAAAGTTTTCTGATTCTGGGCTCCCTTCAAAGTTCCGAAGAATGGGAGACATTTCTCTGCTAGTCGAGCCACGAACCGCCGAAGAGCTGCCAGCCTCCCTGTCAACCGTTGAATTTCTTTGAAGTTCTTCGGCGGTTGCATCTCAAGGATAGCCGATATCTTTTCGGGATTTGCCTCAATCCCTCTTCGGCTAACCATATATCCCAAGAATTTACCTGACCCGAGGCCGAATGTACATTTAGTTGGGTTAAGTCTCATGTTGTGCGTTCTGACATTCGCAAAGCATTCTTTCAGGTCGGCTAGATGATCTTCTTCGCTCATGCTTCAAACAATCATATCATCAACATAGACTTCCATATTTCTCCCGATTTGGCCGCTGAACACTTTGTTCATCATTCTCTGATAAGTGGCCCCCGCATTGATTAATCCGAAGGACATCACTTTGTACGCGTAGATGGCTCGGTGAGTGATAAAAGATGTCTTAGGGATATCGCTTTCATGCATGGCAATTTGATTGTATCCCGAGAAAGCATCCAGGAAGCTCATCACAGTATGACCCGAAGTGGAATCAATCAGTTGATCGATATTCGGGAGAGGGTAGTAATCTTTCGGACACGCTTTATTCAGATCTGTATAATCCACGCACATCCTCCACTTCCCATTATGCTTTTTAACCAGTACCACATTCGCGAGCCATTCTGGATAATTGATTTCAAAGATGAAGTCAGCAGCCAGAAGTTTTTCGATTTCGTCGTCAATTACTTGTTGTCTTTCGGGAGCTATGTTCCTTCGCTTTTGCTTAACAGGTTTTGAGTTCGGCTTTACACTCAGCTGGTGCACGGCCACGGTCTTATCAATGCCTGGCATATCGGCTGGGACCCAAGCAAAGATATCTGAGTATTGTTGTAAAAGGGCCACCAACCGTGCTCTGGTTTTTTCCTGAAGGCCTGTCCCAATCTGTACCGTTCTTTCGTCATCTTCTTGAAATAACGGGACCTGGGCCGTATCTTCGGCGGGTGTTGCTATTGGCTCGGTACATCCCTCAGTGAAAGGCTCGAGCTCAATCTTCATGGTGGCTTTCTGTTTGCTGTCGATGATAGGGGATGCCTGAATGGTCTGTAGATAACATCTTCGGGAAAGATCTTGGTCGCCGACTGATTCCCCGATCCCATTCTTTGTTGGGAATTTCATTTTTAAATGCGGGATAGAGGTAACGGCTTTCAATGCTGACAGAGTCGTTCTTCCCAAGATGGCATTGTAGTTACTTTCCACCTGGACTACATAGAAACGGACCATGATGGAAGCTTGCTTTGGGGCAGTCCCGAAAATCACAGGCAATTCGATCGTCCCTGCTATAGGACCGGGTTATTCCCGAAGCCATATAAGGGGGACTCATTGCAGATTTCCAGTTTCCTTCCTCCCAAGTCCAGCCGATTGTATGCTTGGCTATAGAGCACGTCGACTGAACTCCCATTATCAATAAGCATCCTTTTCATATCCATAGTACCGACCTGAGCTGTGATGACCAGTGCGTCCTGATGCGGAATAACCATTCCCGACGGGTAATCATCGTCGGAGAAAGTGATGGGGTCGGTCTTGATATCCTGGGGTTTACCGGACACTTGATGGACTTCCCTTCCGAAGGCTTTCCTCTTTCGGTTAGACAGAACAGTGATCAATCCTCCGGAAATGACATCAACCACTCCCCTTGCCTCTGAAGCGGGTGTAGGTGGTTCTAGGCGATCAAAGGCTGATTGTCGATGAGAATCGGCGATGTAACAGTCGAGGTTACCCTTCCGTATCTGTTTTTCTAGGAAGTCTTTGAGCTGGTAACACTCCTCGGTATCATGTCATTTTGCTTCATGGTAGGTGCAATATCTATCCCCGTTCTTTTGCCTTGCGAAAACCCGAATCTTCGGGGGTTTTTCATAGAAGGGTTCGTTTTTTATCGCTTTCACGATGTTACTTTTGTTTGTATTCAGGGGTGTGTAATCCTTGTCGGCACCCCCTCTATCCCTCGGGGGATGGTTCTTTTGCTGTCGATCTCGGCTAGAATCTCTTCGGTCATTACCCTTTTTGCCGGAACCACTGGATTTCTTCTCGGCGCTTTCGTCTTCGGGGTTTCTCTGGTGAAACTCACCCGTGTTTTTCGAAGAGCCCCGAAGATTGGCAAGAGCCTCTTCCAATTCTACAAACTTGTCTACTTTCTCGTAAGTTTCCGATAGGGTTTCTGGAGCTTTTGAGATGAGTTCCTCGATCAACCTGCTGGATTTGTCAACGTTTAATCCCATAGTTAAAAATTGGATTACCTGCTTTGGATCGATTCCGTTGATTTCAGACACAGCTTCCCGAAATCTTTTGACATACTGCCGAAGAGTCTCATTCGGCTTCTGTTTTACTTGTAGTAGAGAGGTCATCATTCTGGCCCGTCTTTTATTGCTCCCGAAGCGGGTATGAAATTGTTCCTGAAGTTCTTCCCATGACTTAATAGACCCGTTCGGGAGAGAGGTGACCCATTCTCTAGCTGTCTTCTTTAGAGTAGACAAAAATAGGTGGCACATCGCCACTGCATCATGACCATGGAAGTGCATGGCTTGCTCGAACGAGTAGGTGTGATCATGCGGGTCTCCCGTTCCGTCATACATCTCCAAATTGGGTACTTTTCGACTTCGATCGATTTTGGCTTCCTCCAAATCCTTTGAGAACGGGGAGAACCGGGCCTTCTTGGACCCATAGTACTTGTCCGAAGCCTTCTTGGGTGAGGATTCTCCAGTATGGCTCCCATGGCTGCGTCTGTCCTCCCTATCCCTTTTGGAGGGTGATCTGGCTCGCTTCCTCAAATCCGCCGTCCAGATCGACTTGGAGCGGGTCAATTCCTTTTCTCGGGGTTGGGGGCCACCTCTACGGCGTTCCGTGTGTCTGTCTTCCCGTCTGCCCCGGTGGTCTGAGCGGGAGGCCGAGCCTCTCTGGCTCGAGAGATTGTCCCCTGTTTCGGTTAATTCCTCGTATTGTTTGTCAAGCTCTTTCTGCTGGATATCTAGAGCCTTTTTCCTGTCGAGGATTATCTGGAGGCGACGTTCTTTCTCAGCCGCCGTCTCCCGGCGAGACTGGGAGGGTGTTGGTCGCCGTGAATAACTTTGCGAGTGTGAAGTTTCCATATCAATGTTGATTGATGGAAATTTTACTTGGCCCCTCCTTCTAGCGCCAATGTTGACGCCTGGTTTTGTCCGGCTGTCCTGCTGGCCGTCCGGATAAGATACCTGCACAAAAGTCCTAACGGCTTGGGCCGTTGGTGGACTCCTCCGGCGTAAGAGTTAGTGAAGGTTCTCAGAAAGGTCAACAATGGAGGTCCAAGTACTTAATATAGTAGTAAAGTGTATGTGTGCGTAACCCCTTCCTCCATCATTGACTGGGTATTTATAGTGCATACCTGACTCTTACCGATTCCTTTTAGGATTGTCCCTCAACGTGGTATAGTTTGAATAGGAAGGTAATCTCCTAAACCATCTAAGAACCTGACTCCTATTCTAATTCGGATTAGATATAGTAAATAGCCACAGTCCAGATTGGTTAGGGACCTATCCCAAGCCTATCGGACTTAGGAGTCCTCATAAGAATTTGCCAAGCTGATGGTCCGTTGGGCCTAGCCCATCATATATTTACCAGACCAGGCTTAGCGAAATATTCATCCTAACACTATGATAAACCCGAACAACATTTTGTAAGATGTGATAAAAAAAAAGAAGCTAATGGTAGGATTTCAGGAATAGAGTAAACCCATGTTCTAAGATTTCAAGAGGCTAACAACCGACTCTGCAACTATACTTCACCCACTTACTGATGGACCGCCATTAAATGAGATACTGGCCTTTTTTTTTAGGACAAAAAAATTTGTAACTTGAACAATTCTTTTGTTACAGCGATGTTGTATGCGTATTGACACCATGGATGATTGCGATGAAGCTAGGTATCGATCTGCCCCTGAATTATAATAACTAGAAATTAACACCCTGCATATTGTTAATAAATAAGAAAATGTTCCCCGTCACAAAATAATACTAACTAAGAGTACCATATTCTTTGTAATTTACACCGAATGAGAATTGTACTCTAATTTCAAGACGGAGGGCGTATATTATAGAATATATGAAAATAGTATGCTGAGATTATGGCATCGACATTCATTTTCTGATAATACTTTCCGTGGGTTCTGTAGAACATGAAATTGGCATAGGGTTTTAACTATTAATTGAGTATTATGTTTATCTTAACTCTCGCTTGGTTTAGTAGATCTTTACAAAATATTAAAATCTCATGTCTATATATATCTGAATGATGTGAAATAATGAAACGAGATAGGAAATGACATGTTTCGGTAGTATAAGTAAAGCCTATATCTGCTAAAAAAGATACTTCCAAAATATATGATTAAAATTAACTTTTTAAAGTCATTTAAGATTTTCTTAAATAAATATATATATATATATATATATATATATATTCATTTAGTTTTAAACAAAATAATTTTAAAAATTGTAAACTATTTAAATAATATTGCTAATTATAAAATTAAATATTTTTTAAAAGTTAAACAGGTTGCATTAATTTTAAACTTAAAAATTATTTAAATTGACTTCAAAAGGTTAAATTTGTTCCTATATTTTAGAATGGAGGAAGAATATAATACTCCATCCGTTCCAAAATTAGATATATATTTATAAAACGACCACTTTTAAGAATAATTTTATATTCACAAATATAGCCTTAATTAATATTAGCTAGGAATTCAGTTGTGGTGATGTGATATTAAAAATGATAGTGAAAAAGTTATGATAAATTAAAAATATCAAGTCATTTTATAGTCTTAAAATAAAAATATATCTATAATTTTAAAATAAACTAAAAATAAAAATATATCTCTAATTTTAAAATAGAGTGAACGATTATTCTTAAACAGTTTATCTTTTTGCTTCATCTTGAGGTATTCTAAATTACCAAAGATGTTTAATTATTCCGATTCTTTAATTACTATAAATAGAAAAAATAAATTACTCCGACTTTGGTTTTTAGTTTGTCTCAAAATAATATATATATTCTAATTTTATTATAAACATGTCATTATTTTTATAGGTTAATTGATTACTATCATATCATCAATACTTCACCATTTGACTTTATAGTCAATGCTGGTGATATGTTTAAAAACATAAAATAAAATTTTAAAAATATATTTTAAATTTAGAATAGAAGGGGTATATATTTAATTTTGAACCTAATTATGCATGTTTTTATATATTGATTTAGACAAATATTTTTTCAATAGAATAGTACCCGACGATAGATCATGAGTATATATTATAACAAACAGGAAGTTCAAATCAATTTATAGTAAGCTACGTGTCCGTCTGTCCGTCCTTCCTTTACAAATCAATTTAATTAAATTTGTTGCCGAGTAAATTTCGACACCTTCTCCCTCTGGGCTCTACCGTCCTGTAATATATTTGTCTTCTAAATTATACATGATAAATCTACTAAAGTACTTTAATCTGTAAATAAATAAATATTGTCGGCCTCATACTAACCAACTGCCATCAAACAACGTACGGTGATTACTTTTTTGGTTGTCTAATATTCCGATCAATTCTTTTCCAATTCACGTGGAGGTTGGAATGAATTCTCAACTAAGCTTCAGATTCCTAGCTAACCCTCAAAAGAATAAATTTATAGATATATTTTTTTTTATCTTAGTATGCAAGTTCAGCAGTTATTTTAGCTAAATAAATAATTTTTTTCTTTTTTACTATTTTCAATCACTTGAATTTTATTTAGTCAAAATAATTATTGAAGTTGCGTATTAAAAAAATTAAAATAAAATAAATATATCTATAAATTTATTCCACTCAAAATAATAAGTCGTGCCTTAGCCTATTTCTTCCCGTCTCTAATACATATATTTTGAACTTCTTTAATTTTCAACTATATTGTAGGTTTGAGGGAAATGATTTATCCGACGAAATTAAATATGATTAGCGTGGTAAAATAAAATAAATTAGAGTGAGATTCTTTTTAATTTTAATTTATTTTATATATTTACATATATCAATATTTATAATTTACATAAATTTATTTTCATATATAACAAGACTAGTTTAATTTCTTTTAAACAATAAAATACTCTAATCCCAAAATTCTCAGTATCCACTTCTAAGGAAGTTATAGAAGACATTGAATGTTAGAGTAGAAGATTATTGCCTTATTTTATACTCCCACTTTTTATTATATATGTCGTTTAAAATATAATCACACATATTAAAAAAATTTATTAATACTAATATTAGGTAATTAATATTAATTTGAAATTTCATATTTACTTATATACTAATTAATTATTCTTCCTCCTCTCCTCTCAATTACTCCATCTTTAAAGGTAAAATAGAAAATAATTAAAAAAATTCTCCTAAATATATATAAAATATCTTATATTTTATAAATAAATTTTTAAAAAAAAATAACTTACATAATAGAAAGGAGAGAGTACATAGTATATACAAGGCCTGAGAAGCAGTAACAATATTGCTTTAAAGTTTTAGAAAATAAATTTTAAGAAATGATATTTTTATCACTCTTACAAGTTGATTTTTTATATAAAAATGTGATTTCTTTTGTTTTCATATAAGAATAAATCAAGTGAAATTTATAAAAATATATATGGAATTATGAAAATCGTGGTCTTTTAAATTTAAGTACTAATAAAAGAAAGAATTATACCTGAGCCAAGAATCAGCCGAGCAGCCGCTCAGCTGGTCATTAATTTGTTTAAAGGGAAAAAATGATTAACCATTTATCCACTTGCTTTACACCCTAACGTAAGCGCCCATATACGTATTAGATTTGTGGTCAATCTAAAAGGTATTACATTTGTGGATCACAACATGTTTCCACTTTCAATTTGAGGATGCATGAACTAAAGGGTTTATATTTATTTTAAATTCTAAAATAATACTTATAAAAAATTAACATTTTATAACTTGTATTTTTAATATTATCATGTTATTATTTTTAACTAATATTAGAGATCAATTTTGAAAAATAAATTAAAAATTATTATTTTACAAATATATTTTTAATTTTAGATCGATCTTAGAGAGTACTTAAATACAAAATTAATTTTAAGAGTCCTTGATGAGATTTTAAAATTATACGTCTTAATCAACTACTTGTGACGTTATTATATTTTGATTACATATGCATTATGAATAAAAATTGAGCATATAATAATTCAGTAACATAATGACGTTTCTAAAATAAAATAAAAACAAATAGAGTAATGACACGTGTGATTAACATATAAAATTTACAATTTTATTTGAAATCTCTATTATTACTCCATCCAAAATAATCTGAATTCATAAATTATTAAGCCTCCCCAGTCCGCACCTCTTACCTTTTGATACCGCTTGATCTCAATTTGGTTGTTAATTTTGAAAAACACATAATCTAGAAGAAAAAAAAAAGAAAAGCACCTCAACATCAACTTATTGATGCTAGAATATTTTTACTAATAGTGCTATCCACTATTGTCCAATACGTAACTATCTAACTTATTAAATTATATATTAAAATTTGTTATCTATATACTTAAAAATTATTGTATATTGATATCTCTTTCCTTTATTAATTAAATTTAATATTAAAAAATGTCATCATATCGAAAAGTATTATGTTTAGCATATTTATTAATTAAAAACTATAATAGCCCATAAATTTATCAAAGATTTTGGTACGGAATAAATATCATAGTTGGTTCCTAACTGACAGATAAATAACTTTGGAATGAACGTGCAATAATAAGGTGCTTGCTTTTATTTCAGGTCAAATTTATTCACTGTTAGGATGAATATTTAACCAGGCCTGATCCAGGAAATGACATTGGGCCAAGCCCAATAGACCGTCAGCCTGGTAACCTTCCTAGTGGGCTTACAGCACGTGGGTGAAGGATGAAACGTACATGTATCATAACTACCTAGTGTAATGGTCAGAACCGTTACACAGGTGACCGTTAATCAGGTACGTAGTATAAATACCCAGTTGACAATGGAGAGAAGGGTAACGCATAATTTGCTACACTAGATATTCAGACCTCCATTGTTGACTTTTCCATATACCTTCACTAACACTCACACCGGAGGAGTCCACCAACGGCCCAAGCCGTTCGGACTTTTGTGCAGGTATTCTTACCGGACGGCCAGCAGGACTGCCCGACAGAATCAGGCGTCAACATTGGCGCTAGAAGGAGGGCTCTAGTAAAACTTCCATCAACTTTTGTTAACATGGAAACATCACAGTCGCAGAGTCATTCACGGCGACCTCCTCTCTCTCGGTCTCATCAGGAGACGGCAGCTGATAAAGACCGCCGCCTCCAGATAATCCTCGACAGAAAAAAGGCTCTGGACCTCCAGCAGAAGGAGCTTGACAAACAGTACGAGGAGTTAACCGAGGCGGGTAATGAACTTTTGAGCCAGAGAGGCTCGGCCTCCCGCTCAACCCGCTATACCAGACGAGAGGATAATGAACCCCGAGGGGAAGTAAACCGAAACCGCGGGAAAGAGCCGGCTCGCTCTAAGTCGATCTGGACAGCAGATTTGAGAAAGCGAGCCAGATCGCCGACGAGGAAATATCGGGAAGACCGACATAGTCATGGGAGCCACACTGGCGAATCTTTACCCATCAAGGTTTCGGATAAGTATTATGGGTCAAAAAAGGCCCGATTCTCACCATTCTCGAAGGACCTCGAAGAGGCTAAGATCGACCGATCCCGTAAGGTCCCTACTTTGGAGATGTTTGACGGGACGGGTGATCCACATGATCACACTTATTCCTTCGAGCAGGCCATGCACTTTCATGGTCATGATGCAGTGGCGATGTGCCACTTGTTTTTATCCACTCTGAAGAAAACTGCCAGAGAATGGATTATCTCCCTCCCAGCAGGATCCATCAAATCATGGGAGGAATTACAAGAACAGTTCCACAACCGCTTCGGGAGCAACAAGCGGCGAGCCCGAATGATGACATCCCTTCTGCAAGTAAAACAGAGGCCGAATGAAACTCTTCGGCAGTATATTAAAAGATTCAGAGAGGCTGTGTCAGAAATCAACGGGATTGACCCGAAGCAGGTAATCCAATTTTTAACCATGGGATTAAATGTTGATAAATCCAGCAGGTTAATTGAGGAGCTTATCTCGAAGTCCCCAGAGACCTTATCGGAGACTTATGAGAAGGTGGACAAGTTCGTAGAGTTGGAAGAGGCTCTCGCCAATCTACGGGGATCCTCGAAAAACACAGGTGATTTTCACCAGAGAGACCCCGGAGGCGTTAGTGCCGAAAAGAAATCCAACGGCAATGGTAAAAAGGGGAATGATCGAAGGGATTCTAACAAGGATCGGCAACAAAAGAATGATCCCCCGAGGGATCGAAGAGGTGCCGAGAAAGATTACACACCCCTGAACACCAGCAAGAGCAATATCGTGAAAGCGATAAAAAATAAACCCTTCTATGAGAAGCCCCCGAAGATCCGGGTTTTTGCAAGGCAAAAGGAAGGAGATCGGTATTGCACTTACCACGAAGCCAAAGGGCATGATACTGAGGAATGCTACCATCTTAAAGACTTCCTCGAAAAACAGGTACGGAGTGGCAATCTGGACAGTTATGTTGCCGATTCCTACAGACCATCGGCCTTTGATCGCCTCGAGCCACCTCCTCCCATTACTGAAGCAAGAGGCGTGGTTGATGTTATTTCCGGAGGATCAATTTCCGCTCTGTCCAATCGAAAGAGAAAAACTTTCGGCAGAGAAGTACATCAAGTGTCCGGGAAACCAATGAGTGCCAAAACCGACCCCATCACTTTCTCCGATGATGATTACCCCTCGGGGATGGTCACTCCCCATCAGGATGCACTGGTCATAACAGCTCAGGTCGGCACCATGGATATGAAAAGGATGCTTGTTGATAATGGGAGTTCAGTCGATGTACTGTATAGCCAAGCGTACAATCGGCTGGACTTGAGGGGAAGAAAGCTGGAGATCTGCAATGAGTCCCCTCTATATGGGTTCGGGAATAACCCAGTTCGTATAGCAGGGACGATTGAGTTGCCTGTGATCTTCGGGACTGCCCCGAAACAAGCTTCCATTATGGTCCGCTTTTACGTGGTTCAAGTGGAAAGCAACTACAATGCCATCTTGGGAAGAACAACTCTATCGGCATTAAAAGCAATTACATCCATCCCCCATTTAAAAATGAAATTTCCAACCAAAAATGGGATCGGGGAATCTGTTGGAGATCAGGATCTTTCCCGAAGATGTTATCTGCAGACCATACAGACATCCTCTCCCAGTGATAGTAAACAGAAAGCTACAATGAAGATCGAGCTTGAACCATTCACTGAGGGATGTACTGAACCATTAGCAACGCCAGCCGAAGATACAGTTGAAGTCCCACTATTTCAAAATGATGATCAGAAAACTGTACAGATTGGCACAAACCTTCGAGAGGAAACCAAAACTCGGTTGGTCTCGCTTCTTCGGGAATATGCTGACATCTTTGCATGGGTCCCAGCCGATGTGCCGGGCATTGACGAAACTGTGGCCGTACATCAGCTGAGTGTCAATCCGAACTCCAAGCCCGTAAAGCAAAAACGGAGAAACATAGCTCCCGAGAGGCAACAGGTAATTGATAATGAAATTGACAAACTTTTGGCTGCTGACTTCATTTTTGAAATCAATTACCCAGAATGGCTTGCTAATGTGGTGCTGGTCAAAAAACACAATGGGAAGTGGAGGATGTGCGTGGATTATACAGATCTCAACAAAGCATGTCCGAAAGATTACTACCCTCTCCCGAGCATAGACCAATTGATCGATTCAACCTCGGGACACACCATAATGAGCTTCTTAGACGCTTTCTCGGGGTATAATCAAATAGCCATGCTTGAAAGCGATATACCAAAGACGGCTTTCATCACCCATCGAGCCATATATGCTTACAAGGTCATGTCCTTCGGGTTGATTAATGCGGGGGCTACCTATCAGAGGATGATGAACAAGGTGTTCAGCAGCCAGATCGGGAGAAATATGGAAGTCTATGTTGACGACATGATAGTCCGAAGCATGAAGGAGGATGATCATTTGTCCGATCTAAAAGAATGCTTCGAGAATGTCAGGACAAACAACATGAGACTTAACCCAACTAAATGCACATTTGGCCTCGGGTCAGGCAAATTTTTGGGGTATATGGTTAGCCGAAGAGGGATTGAGGCAAATCCCGAAAAGATATCGGCTATCCTTGAAATGCAGCCACCGAAGAACTTCAAAGAAATTCAACGGTTGACCGGGAGGCTGGCAGCTCTTCGGCGGTTTGTGGCCCGATTAGCAGAGAAATGTCTCCCATTCTTCGGGACTCTCAAAGGAGCTCAGAATCAGAAAACTTTTCAATGGACCGAAGAATGCCAAGAGGCTTTTGAGCAGATTAAAAGATATATCTCCTCACCTCCGATATTGAGCAAAGCATTGCCTGAGGAGGATCTACAACTATACTTGTCTGCCACATCCTTGGCAGTTGGGTCAGCATTGATCAGAGAAGATTCGCAAGGACAAAAGCCAGTCTACTACGTAAGCCATGCTCTTCGGGACGCTGAAACAAGGTACCCAAATTTAGAGAAGTTGGTTTACGCACTGGTTATCTCCAGTCGGAAACTGAGGCATTATTTCCAGGGGCGAACTATCATCGTCCTCACAGATCAACCACTACGAAAAGTCCTCTACAGACCTGAGTCCTCGGGGAGATTGGCAGCATGGGCCATCGAGCTAAGTCAGTTTAACATTGAGTTCCGTCCTCGGACGGCTATAAAAGCTCAGGCTCTCATCGATTTCATTATCGAGTGTTCGTTCCCCGAGGATACCAAAGAGAAAGAATCTGAGTCCGAGGAAGTGACAGTAACCCCCGAGGAGATTGCGTGGGTTTTATATGTCGATGGATCCTCTACCGGGACAAGAAGCGGGGCTGGGGTAATTCTCACTTCCCCAGAAGGCTTCAAGGTACAACAATCTATCCGGTTCGGGTTCATGGCCACTAACAACATAGCCGAATACGAAGCACTAGTGGCAGGATTGAAATTGGCCCGAAGTCTGGAAGTCAAAAACTTGACAATTTACAGCGACTCCCAACTGGTTGTGAAGCAAGTGCTGGGAGAATATGAAGCAAGGGAAGTTCATTTACAAGCCTATCTGCATCTGGTTCGGTCATTATTAACGTCTTTCCCGAAGTATCAGATAGTAGGCGTGGTCAGATCGGAAAATACTATGGCCGATGTTCTTTCAAAACTGGCAACCACCGATCAGGGGGAGTTAGATGGGGCAGTATACCTAGAAAATCTTCAACAACCAAGCACCCTCGTTCAGACAGTAATGGATATTGAACAGGGGGATTCGTGGATGACCCCTATCTTCAAATTTCTCTTGAATGGTGAATTGCCCGAAGACAAAGCTTTGGCCCGAAGAATAAAGTACAAATCCACCAAGTACTGTATTCACAATGACCATCTGTATCGAAGATCTTACTCTTCCCCATTGCTTCGATGTCTCGACCCTAGGGAATCCAATTATTCTCTTCGGGAAGTTCATGAAGGAATCTGCGGGGATCACGTGGGAGCAAAAGCACTTGCCCATAAAATTTTACGACAAGGATATTTTTGGCCGACAATGCTTGAAGATGCCAAAGACTTCGTCAAAAAATGTCACAAGTGCCAAATATTTGCATCCGTCCCACACCAACCTCCCGAGGAATTATCCCCTATACTCTCCCCGATACCATTTTCTGTGTGGGGAATAGACATTTTGGGCCCTCTTCCCCAGGGTAAGGGGCAAGTGAAGTTTGTAATCGTCGCTATCGATTATTTCACCAAGTGGGTAGAAGCCAAACCACTTGCCAAGATCACCGAGCATACATGTCTTCAATTCTTCAAAGAGCAAGTGGTCTATCGGTTCGGCATCCCGATGATTCTGATTTCCGACAACGGCCTTCAATTTGTTGGAAAAACATTCGAGGGATTCTTGACAGAGCTTAACATCCAACATCGACGGACCTCGGTAGCTCATCCACAAGCAAATGGTCAAGTAGAAGTAACGAACAGAACACTTCTTCATGGCATTAAAAGAAGGTTGGAGGATGCTAAGGGTGCTTGGCCCGAGGAGCTTTTGCATGTCCTTTGGGCCTACCGAACAACTCCTCGGACTACTACTGGGGAGACACCTTTTAAGATGGCCTATGGTTCCGAAGCCCTGATATCTATTGAGATCGGAGTACCTTCTCCGAGAGTCTTAAACTTCGACGAAATACTCAATAGCGAAGGTCTTCGGTTAAACCTCGACTTATTAGAAGAGGAACGTGACTCAGTTGTCCTCAGATTGGCTGCTTATCAACAACGAACTGCTCGGCACTTCAACAAAAATGTTAAAAGCAGGTCATTCAATGTGGGCGATTTGGTCCTTCGACAAGCTGAGGCATCCACTCCTCGGGAAACTGGCAAACTTATGCCAACATGGGAAGGACCATACTTAGTGATCGAAGTGCTGAGGGCTGGAACTTACAAGCTTCAGGGCATGGATGGAAAAAATGTTCCAAATACTTGGCATGCTATTCGGCTTCGTAGGTATTATCAGTAGTTCACACTTTGTACTTAGTCCCATTTTGAGGCTATTATTGAAGCCGATCAAATTTTGTACATAGTCTAAATTTTGAGGCTCTCTTTTTAGCCGATCACATGTCATCTTTTCGATATTCATGAGCATATTTTTTATCATCTGGTCTCTGTATTACTGTTTTGATACATACTTTAAAATTAATTTGCTAACCTCATCGGATATGCATTCGATCAGGCTAGTGGGGGGTGAAGCAGTATAAGTGAACAGTTGTACATACAGATGATAGGAACGAACTCATGAGAAAAGATAAGTGGGAAAAGATAAATCATTTCATTGATAATTACTGGAAGCATTACATGATATAAAAACAACAACAAAAACAATGTATTCACAAATCAGTCTTCGGGAAATACAATTCCTAGCTGATCGGGATCATGACCCTTCTCCTTGGCAAGCTCCCGAGCATATTCGAATCCGTCGCTGAATTCATTAGCAACAGATGGCAAGATATCAGCCTGAAATTGATTCGAGGCCTTATATTCTTCTATCACCTTCTGTTTGAGCTCGGGGATCAAGACGCTCGGGGAGGCAGAGGCAATCGGCCCTTTGAGCCAATCGGCTTCTTTCGCAGCCCAACCTTCGACGATCAGTTCGACATTGTCCTTGAGATTCTTCATCTGATCGGTCTGAAGTTGGAGGATGTTTTCCGATTGGGCCAGGAGGATCTTCTGACTCTGGACTTGGGCTTCGAGCTCATTTTTATTTTTCTCAAGTTCTATTTTCTTGAGCTCTTTGGATTGCACCAAATCCAGGGCACGGGTATTCGCCTTCTCCAGATCAATTATCCGGGACTGCAGGAAGCTGATCTCCTTGTCCTTTTCTTGATGAACCTCCCGAGCCGAGTCATGATCCTTCTTCATGATTTGGAAGGAATCGTGAAGAGTTTTCAGCTGGTCCTTGGTCTTCTTATGGTTCGACAGAGCTTCGGCAAGTTTTTTGTTGCTCTCATCGGCTCTCCGTTCCAGGACCTTTTGCTCATTGGACACTTTCAGGAGAAGTGTATTTCCCTACAAAGAGATGGTCAATCGATGAACAAGTCAGAATTATAATCACTTCAAACAGGAGAAATTTATGAGGAGATCTTTACCTTGGCATGGCAGGAGAACAGCATCTCCATCAACGTCTTCAGATCAGCCCCCTCGGCACCGGCTTCGGCGAAGGGAATCATTGAGGTACCCAAGGCAGACGTATTGACCCCCTCCTCGGTCCTAGGACCCCCGGACGATATTGGGGGATCCATCGGACCTCCTTGGGTGCTTGAAGGCTCTTGACCTTCAGCGGGTCTTTTCCCTTTATTTTGAGGAGGGGCAGCAACGGGTTCCTCTGGCTGCCTGATGACGTTCTGCTCGGCAGGAGGATTGGTCGTCGTCCCAGCTTGGGAGGATGGGGCCTGCTGGGTTCGTGCCTCCAGCACGGATCTCAGGACCAACCTCCTCCTCTTTACTCTCGGTCTGCTGGCCCCCGAGTCTTCGGCAGCAGACTTTTCTCCTTCGGTGGGCTTGATAGTATCATCCACCTGAGGAGATCCCGAGCCCGTCTCGGGATTGGCAGCAGCAACAGTAGAGTCTTTGGGCTTTGCAGCCCTCAAGCTTCGGCTTACCTTCAATTTCTCGGCGGCACTCATCTTGACCCTGGAAACTCCGGCTGCTTCCATTATGGCTTCGTTATCGGGGTGTTTCCCTTGGTCAGCCACTGCAACACAATCAGAACAACAGAATGAGTATACCAAAATATTCAGAATAAAGGAGCAGTCATGACAGAATACTTACAACCGAAGGAGTATAACCAGTCCTGGTCATTAAGGAGACTTCGGTCCCACTTCACAGATGGTCTCTTGGAATATAAGACCTCGAACTCTTCTAACCGTGCCCGAGAGATTCTCTTCGGATTCAGCTGGTCTTTGTTCGGGTCTGACCAAGGTCCTACCATCTCAGTGTCCGGCCCCTTAATGAAGAACCAGTCCACGTGCCACCCTTTATTACTCGAAGGGGTCTCCATCAGGGTATCCCTCCCAGGGTTCTTTATTACAGTATAAAACCCTTTTTCCTTATTATTCGTAACGGAAAAGAATTGAAAGAAGAAATCTATGGCGGGGATGGTTGATTCGGAAAAGCAAAAGGCGATGAAGCTATTTATATGGATGAAGGAGTTGGGGGATAGTTGATTCAAACTGAGCCCCGTCGTATGAAGTAGCTCTAATATGAAGGGGCGAAGAGGGAATCGGACCCCATAAAGCAGTGACTGCCTATGGATCGGGATCCAACCCCCCTCGAGTTGGTAGTACATCCTCTCCCCAGCCCCGGGTCTTTTGATTTCATAAGCATTGGGGATATAAAATTCTGTTTGGGCTAGGTCGAAATACTGGTTCCGGATAGAAGATGGGATATTGGCTACTCTATACTTGATGTTAAAGTATTTGTTCCTATTGTACTCCTCTACATCCCTCATGCGCTCAACGACTACCGGTTTCCAAGGTTGACCCTCTGGAATTCCCGCTTCGGCAACAGTAACTTCGTCCTCAACCCGGGAAGACGAAGCTTGTGCCCTTTTATCTTGAGTACTCCTAGTCATTATGAGAAATTGAGGAAAAGAGGGTTAAAAACTTACTTGATTTTAGAAAGGAGATTGATCGAAAAATAGCAGAGCAAGAACGACAGAATCTGGGCTGGGAATGAAGTTATTCTCTCTCAAACGTCCTTTCTCTCGTGATAAGTTGCTTCTGATAAAAAGATGATCTGTTGGAAAGGAATCCTTTTATCGTGATCCAAACGTTGCAACGGTTCAGATGGAAAAGATCTGACGGATGGGGCGCACGCGCGGTATTAACTGCAGCGTAATAAATGCTCCTTCCCGCGTACGCTTCACCATTGATTGGGCACCAATTTCAAAATTCAAAAAGTAATAAATTGCCATATGAAACGTCTGGGCAAACTTTTGGGCCGGTTCGATTGGGTTGAGAATATAAGACTTTGGGCTTGATTGACACAAAGGCCCAAGGTCTTATCCAAGGCGTGAAACCCAGATAACAAAGGCCCAAGTCTTTAACCCAAAAGCTTTCCCATCGGTCTGATGCCTCCGGGCTCCCGATAGAGAGTTCCTCTTCGGTCTGATGCCTCCGGGTTCCCGAATGATATTTCCCATCGGTCTGATGCCTCCGGGCTCCCGATGGAGTTCCTCTTCGGTCTAATGCCTCCGGGCTCCCGAATGATATTTCCCATCGGTCTGATGCCTCCGGGCTCCCGATGGAGTTCCTCTTCGGTCTGATGCCTCCGGGCTCCCGATGGAGTTCCTCTTCGGTCTAATGCCTCCGGGCTCCCGAATGATATTTCCCATCGGTCTGATGCCTCCGGGCTCCCGATGGAGTTCCTCTTCGGTCTGATGCCTCCGGGCTCCCGATGGAGTTCCTCTTCGGTCTAATGCCTCCGGGCTCCCGAATGATATTTCCCATCGGTCTGATGCCTCCGGGCTCCCGATGGAGTTCCTCTTCGGTCTGATGCCTCCGGGCTCCCGATGGAGTTCCTCTTCGGTCTGATGCCTCCGGGTTCCCGAAAGATATTTCCCATCGGTCTGATGCCTCCGGGCTCCCGATGGAGTTCCTCTTCGGTCTAATGCCTCCGGGCTCCCGAATGATATTTCCCATCGGTCTGATGCCTCCGGGCTCCCGATGGAGTTTTTCTTCGGAAGGTTTCATTCTACTCCCCCAGCACATTCATATACTGGAGGAGTGGGGGGCAATGTTAGGATGAATATTTAACCAGGCCTGATCCAGGAAATGACATTGGGCCAGGCCCAATAGACCGTCAGCCTGGTAACCTTCCTAGTGGGCTTACAGCACGTGGGTGAAGGATGAAACGTACATGTATCATAACTACCTAGTGTAATGGTCAGAACCGTTACACAGGTGACCGTTAATCAGGTACGTAGTATAAATACCCAGTTGACAATGGAGAGAAGGGTAACGCATAATTTGCTACACTAGATATTCAGACCTCCATTGTTGACTTTTCCATATACCTTCACTAACACTCACACCGGAGGAGTCCACCAACGGCCCAAGCCGTTCGGACTTTTGTGCAGGTATTCTTACCGGACGGCCAGCAGGACTGCCCGACAGAATCAGGCGTCAACATTCACTAAACAACAAGGCATCAAAAGCACAAATAACACTAGGCTTATTTGCCTGCCTACGGACCGTAGACCATAAAAAATACAAATAATCATTAACTTATTGGTCTAGACAATTCGTATATTTGATTGCTTAGTATTTAGTGTTATTAGAATGTTTGAAATTTGAAATATATTTGAAAATCTTATTCGTTTAGTATCAATTGATTTTAAACGTAGTTTATTTAACTCACAAACGCAACACATTAAAATTAGTGCGCTCCGTTTAGAGGTCCAAACGCTATTATCGCAAATGCTGCAACTGAGAACTGAACAAACCCTATAGGAGCAATGGAGGATCCAGGATTCGACTTCAATGCTTATAATAATTTTTTATTAAAAAAACAATAATTAAATAAACATTATAAAAAAGTAAATAAAATTAAAATGCAATATACTCCTTCCATTTCATAATTCGTTTCTAAAAGTGGAGGAGGTATGTGCCGAAAATGATAGAAAATTACTTTATCCATAACATTATGTTTTTTAGTTTTGAAATGAACCAAAAAAAATGAATGAAAAAAATAATGTTATGTTTATTTCTCTTATTTTTTAGTTTTTTTAAGAGACAAAAAGGAAAGAAAAAATAGAAGACTTGGCCATTTTTTTGTCAAAATTTTTAGTCTAAAAATTGAATATATTTGAGCTAAAAAGAAAAATACTTCGTAAATATTTTGTATACCTTACATTACATTTTATATACAAACACAAGAAAATTTAATATAACAGTAAATTAATGGTAATATTTATTTAAAAGTTAAGTTTTTTTATGACTTTTCTAAACTAATACTCCTATTCTTTTTTAAATTTTTTTACATTCTAATTTAAGTTTTTATTTTTATTTTTTATCCAAAACTCATAAATTTAATGTAAAAGTTTCTCTTCTTCTTTTTTTTATTTTATAACAAATTACTTATTTTTTTAAATCTAATTCCTTAACTTTATGTATGTGTATATATATATATATATTAATAATATCTTTAACTAGGCAATTGCGTACTGACTGTGTGTAAATCCGGCCCTGTACAGGAGTCACGTACACTTGTTGAAAAAGGGCAAAGTTAAATAATGGAAGGAAGCTCACACTTGTCAAATTGCTCAAGAGCCTCTTTTATTCTTAATCAATTATATTACTCGGAGGAGCCATTTAAATGACAAGACAACAAACAAAACAAAGGCCCTGGCCCAGGAGCCATCTTTCACTATCGGCTCGTGGTTATGAGTTATGACCACGGCTGCCCTACCCAATCAGCGTGCCTACAAAGTAGAAAAAATATGTGGTTCCCACGTAAGCAACTTCTCATACCATTGGTTCCTCACACGCTCATTCAATAGTTTCTTGTCACCTGTCAACCATGACCCCACGTATTCTTCGTTACTTCATTAGTAAGCTTAAAACATCAATCTTTACCACCTTATGTCACCCTCATGTCTCTTTTATAAATTCATTCATGCATACCCCACAGCTAAGTGCCACCTGACTCAAAAGCTAGGACCTATTGACCATAATACCCCTCAGTGGACCACCACAAACACCCTTCCATTTGCCCTTAAGTAGCAACCTCCTCTCAATCCTTTCTTCCCTTTTCTTCCTCTTACCTACCTCCCATATTAGTTAGAAGTTTTCCAGCCATGTTGTCCAGTTTTCCAGCTATGTTGTCCTCTGAAGGGTTTTTTGGAACCCCTTTCCCGGCTTTTGAAGGCGGTTTTACGCCTTGGGATTGCCAAGAACCAGCCTTTCTTTTTCAGCAAGATGAACCTGTTTTTGGTCTAAATCAAATGCAAGAACCGGTCTTTTCCAATTCCGGTTCTGATAACTCTGAGCCAATACATATTAGTTCAAATTCCGGTTCTGATAACTCTGAGCCAATACATATTAGTTCAAATTCCGGTTCGAACGAAGAGAACAGGAAACGGAATAGTTCCAAATCGGGTTCAGATGACCCTCCAATAGTTGACGAGCGAAAGCGTAGACGGATGATATCGAACCGGGAATCGGCTCGGCGGTCCCGCATGAGAAAACAGAAACACGTGGAGAACCTGAGGAATCAGGTGAACCAGCTTAAGGTTAGGAACCGGGACATGATGAACCGGCTACGTTTAGTCACGCATCATAGCCAACTCGTATTGAGAGATAATGAACGACTCCGGTCTGAGTCAGTTATGCTCCGGCAGAAACTGTGGGACATACGTCAAGTTTTTCTGGTTCGGCAACTTCAGCAACAATTATCTTCCTCTGCAAGGCCGTGCAATAACGTTACGTCCATCAACGAACAAACCCCAACAACATTAGTCACATAATCTGAGATTACAAACGACCTTAATAATGATCCATCTTTAAAACATGCATGAAACAAATAGAACTCTCTCTCTCTATATATATGATCCATCTCTCTATTTCTCTCTTTATTTCGAAGTAAATTAAAAGCTACTCATTTAGAGAGGAGGAAATCGGGTATTTTTTGGAAAATGGTGGTTTTGGAAGAAAGTTGTATTTTTCAACAAAACCAGAGTTATCATGCTTCATCCTGTAAAACTCAGTGTTTGGTATTAGATTAAATAAAGGTTTTGTTGCATCAATTAGTTTTCTTTTGTTTAATTTATACCTAAACACTTGTTATAAAATAATGTTTCTTAAAATTTCTTTTCTGTCATGTGAATTATATTATCAAGCACACTGAGTGCACCGGATACAAAGCTATGTAACCAAAATATAATACTGGTAATAGGCCAAATATAACGTTTGCTACTCAGAAAAAGTCATAACTGCCCCTGAATGTGAATTGAGTTTGACATTAAAAAACTAAATTATATATATATATATATATATATATATATATATATATATATATATATATATATATATAAACACCAGGACAATAACGTCTACCTAACAAAGTATCATTGTTTTAAACAATTTCACGATATAAAATTAAATTCAGTTGACCAATAAGTAAATTTCATGTAACTATCAGTAAAACTTGGAAGGGTACTAATAATTGATTGACAAGTGTCCAAGCATACTCAAGAAAGTCCAAAGAAAAAAAAGAGTAAAATAAATAACAAGATTCAAATATAGAATCGATCACAGGCTACGAATAATATTATTATTAATTTCAGTGCACAAGCAAAGTAGCTAGTGCACATAGCAATTCTCTTTTTCTTTAGTAAACCTAATTGATTTTGGATTTTAAGTACAAACAAGATTGGATGACTTTATACTTAACTTATATGGAGGCCCACGTCTCGTGACCAAAGAAAGATGTAATCCAATCAACCCTTAACAAAAGAGCATGCTTAATTATATCGTCCCCATTTTAATCACCTTTAATCAAAAGTAATCAGAATCATTTACTCCAAAACACTAATTAATACTGTTGATTTATTTTAGTATTCCCCGCATTTTGATTAAAATTTACATAATCTTTGCTCTGTTTAATTACTTAATCAAGGGTGAAAAATGATTTCTCAACCATTTGATGATCATCATCATGCATTGATGCGCTACGTACCTCCACAGAGGATTAATAGATCAAATTAAGCATGATTTCATTATTTCAAAGTTTGTTTATTGTCGGCGGGATTTGGCTGATTTTGTTGTCTGTTGAGAGTAGGTAGAGATTACAACACACATATATTAATAAATATAACCTTTTTGGCTTCTGATTAGAACCAAAATAATACAAAACTTCTTGTCTTGAATTATTATTGTTAATGTTCATATGTTACTCTTTGTCATGTGAACTGCACCCGGCCGTATGCGCATGACCTAAACAACTATGTCAAGGGTATGAATGAAGGATCAAGCAGTCTAAGTATATATTGCAGTCCATTTAAGCAGCTTATGAAAAACGACTTTGTATTAGTGTAGTAAAGACTAAAGAGTTGTGTTTTGAAGTATTTTTACTATACAAATATTATACAATTATAATTTTCATATAGACAAATATAACTCTTTTTGCCCAATATTATTGACCAAATGAAGTGCTTGAAATTGACAGAAAGCTGTTGAGGCGTTGTCTCATCCTTTCTTCTCTTGTAAGTTACAAAGACCCTACACCTAGAATTTTCAAATCGAAGTAAAAAGAAGTCGGTCACACCAAAAGAAAATGGAAAAGGGATGGATGTTACATGCATGTACATGAACCATTGATCTTTTCTTTCCAGGAATCTAGATTCAACTGGACGTGCTACTAATCCATCTAGCTCCACTAATTGGTTTGGTGAGATACCGAGAATTTCTTGGATTCCCGGCCTCATAAGAAAAATCGACAAGAGTAACTTTATATAAAAACAAAACCATAGAAGGTGGTCGTAACACTACTTATATTTGTAGTTTAAAATTGGAGAGGATCGAAGAAAAACAAGAAGAAGAAGCAATTTGTTCACTTTTCTTTTATTTTGCTTTCTATTGCGTTAAAGAAAAAGGAGAGAGAGAGAAGGAAGGATATATATAAATATATAACCCCACTTTCTTCAATCTCTTTTTCTTTTTAAAATTTAAAAGAAGGAATGAAAAATAAAAAAATATTAATGAACTTTATTACAATCCAACTTTGACCCAATTTCTCTTCTTTCTATTTTTACTTTAATGGTAAATTAGTATACTTTTTTTGTCATATATTTTCTTATTCTCAACTTCCATGAATGTAGGATGAATGAAGATACCCTTGTCTTCTGTAATTTATTAATTTTTTTCTTCTCTTATCTTTATTTAAAAAATCCATTCTAAGTGGAAAAGATAAGTAATAAACAACTAGATTAATTAGCTCAATTGGTCGGTCTTTTCTTTTCTTTTCATTTTTTCTTTCCTTTTTTAGAAGGAACTTGAATTCACTACTTTCTTTCGTGTGTAGTAAAAATCCTCAGTCAGTCCCAAAACACCTTTATAGTGTGTAGCATATACCACATCTAGATACTTAATTATTATAATCCATATAGCCTATACCTCATCTAAATACTTAGTTATATATCATGTTATTCACTACCGCTGGATCAACTTTATGGGGTGGGGTTATTTAGCTCAATTGCTTAATAGTTCTCTTAGGAATGTAAATATTAGTTGCCGAGAGTTGGATTGTCATTAACCCTTATTAATTGTGTATCCTCAAGCTCAACATGACTTTTGGTATGTACACGGCCAGTTCAGAATTAATGTTGTTAGATGGTTAGGTGATCGATGATAAATGAACTTAAACTTTCACTATTTATATTTCACTATAAATTAAATTTTCAATAAAAAAAATATTGATTTTAGTGTGTGAAGTGTACAACTGCCAACTGGTAAAATATGTCAATTTCTTAAAGTTAAGTATTATTTGGTAGATCACTTGTCAAGAAAAAAAAAATGAAACAAAATCTTCAATCTTGCTTTATTTATCTTAATTTAAAATTAAGTTCAAAGTATTTAAATTTTAATATTGGTGGCGTAACTTCAAATTAAAGAATATTAGCTTTTACTTTGGCATTTAAATTTATCACACTATAGTTACACTTTAACTAATTAATATATAGTGATGGCAACATCTTTATGTCCATTAATTATGGATTTGGTTAGGATAAAGTTAACTTTATGATAAGTTAGATAATGAACTAATATAGTATTATCACGTAGGTCGGGAGTGTTTTTTTTCTTCGATGTGTTAGTGCTGTATTGTTCTATTGTCTAATGTACCATGAAATTAATTTCATGTTAACCGGATCCGTAGTTATATGTTGCGTTCCAAATTTGATTTTTTCAATGACCCAATTAATGTTTAAGAGATTTTGGACCAGGCAACATGATGCAAGATTATAATTAGGGCTCTTTACAGAAATATACAACAATTAAAAAGTAATTACATTATTAGTGCATCTATAAAATAATTACCAAAAGAGGGCAACAAATTCAAACCATTCAATTTCACATTAATAAGAAAACCTAAAATCAAGGACAAATAACCATCATAATTAATAATTCAAATTCAAATATTTGGGATCTAACAACAAAAACAAATTCATAATTCAAAATTCAAATCAAAAGGAACAAAAAAACTATAGGAATACGTCGAAAAGGAAATACGCCCATTAACTCTTTCTTTTCAACCCCATTGCTATCCATGGTTGTAAATACTGTTTGTATGTAGTATATGTACCAAGGCTGCACATGAACAAAAAATTGGGATATCAACTAATTTTAGTTAATTGATTTAATGGGGTTGAAAAGGAAGAATTAATGGGCTCCTCTTCATCATTCTCTTCATCCGCCTCTCATTCGTTATCCTCTTCTGTCGTAAATCTCTGGCAATTCTTGGTTGTGCTGCCGCTACATCCCCTTCTCCTTCTCTTCATCATCCTCCTCCGCCACAAATCTCTGAAAGTACCTGAGTTACTGTTCTGAAATCTTTTTTGACGATTTGGTTACTCATAAAAACTAAAATGGTTACCTTTGTATGAATATTTGGTTATCAATTGCATCACATTCAAAATAATTTTTTAACCTAATAAAACTGAATTGGTTATCTTGGTCTGAAGGTTTGGCAACCAATTACATGAAAGTTTGGCTACCAACTGCATCACATTCAAAATAAATTGGTAACCTAATAAAACTGAATTGGTTACCTTGGTATAAAGTTTGGCTACCAACTGCATCACATTCAAAATAAATTGGTAGCCTAATAAAACTGAATTAATTATCTTGGTATGAATGTTTGGCTACCAACTGCACTATGAAAAAACTGCAGGTCTGGAGGTGGATTGGTTACCTTGGTATGAAGATTTGGTTACATTGGTATGAAGGTTTTGGTTACCTTGATATGAAGGTTTGGTTACCTTGATATGAAGGTTTGGTTACTAACTACATTATGAAAAAACTGCATGTGTGTATGTGAAAAAACTGCAGGTTTGGTATTTAGGTTTGGTTATCAATTGCAGGTGTGAAATTTACAAATATTCTCAGACCTTAAAAACGCAAAACCCCAAATCAAATCCAACATATCTTCATATCGAGGTCTTTGAGGGAGTACGCATGAAGAAGGAGGCGAGCAGTGGAGTCATCGTCCATTTTTCAACCAGCAAAGCTCAGCTTCTCTCTCTGACCCAACCATTGCTTTATAAACATTTGAATGTACGTACTGAGCCAAATCTTTGAAGCAAGAAAGGAATAAAAATGGAGGAGAGAGAAAATAGAGAAAAGAGAAAGCGGCGGAGGAAGTTTGGAGATAGAAAACTGCAGGTGTGGATGTGGAATCTTGGTATGAAGGTTTGGTTACATTGGTATGAAGGTTTTAGTTACCTTGATATTAAGGTTTAGTTACCTTGATATGAAGGTTTGGTTACCAACTGCATTATGAAAAAAATATAGGTGTACGCATAAAGAATGAGGCAAACAGTGGAGTCAGTAACCAATATAGATAAATGAAAAAAAGATAAAAGCATGTAATTTAAATTTTCACAAATTACGCAACTAAACACTTACATGGCAACCCATTAAACACCCAATAAAAATAAACAAATATTAATTACTCTAATTTTGAAAATAAACTATTAAAAGTATATTAATTCTGTAAATATTTTTTAAATGCACTTCTATAATAATTTTTTCTAATAATATACTAGGAAGTGTAATTTTCCCTTATAATTATACGGTACCTACGTTAGCTACGTGGCAATAATATAATCATGATATAAGGCTTTCAATCATTCTATTACGGATAATCTATAAACACAATTTTTTTACACAAATTTCATCAACACCATTAAAAGTGAAAGTAAAATTTGACACAAATTTTTATGTTATACCTTATTTTTAAATAATTTAAATAAAATTTGTACACTTAGACTTCTTCTTCTATTATCGTCCATTATCAAAGTTTCTCGAACAAGAAGAAAAAGAAAATAGAAAATAGAAAATATGAAAAAGAAATTCAGCACTACCAAGCTTTTTTAAAGTTTGTTGATAACTAACTGGCTCTACGTTGTTATTTTTTGGGCACTGTACATTATTGGGCTTTGGTTACTGGTCACGTGGATGTCCTTTTCTGGACTGAGGGTTACTGTTGTTCAGTCCTTAAAGCTTGATACTTTTGATAGGCCTGATCAAACTTACTAGTTTTTAGGCATTTGTAATTTAGTTTATAGCCATATGCTTTCTTCTTCTTTTTGTTCCGTGAGCAAGTTGAGTTAGGCCCAGCAAAATTAACCTTGACAAATAATAGTGTAACCTTATTTCTAATCTTCTTATTAGTACCAAAAGAAATTGAAAATATTTGCAAAAAAAAAGACTAAAAAAGCTTTCCCAACCGAACACTATGACCCTCTTGCTTAGACTAGCTAGAAGTTTATATTTGGAATGAAAAATTACCTTGTTATGTATCAATTATAACGAAATAAAATGCGCGTTATTCTCATGTGAATATATATAATTAGAAGTTTCCCAATTATATTTTTGTCACTACAAGTCCAATGAATATATATGATGCACATTATTCTAACGTGAGCAAGTTTACTCGTATCAAGATTATACTACAGCAAATGCTCGTCTTCATGACATAAGCGCAACTAAGTAGTAGTCAATTAATTCAATCATGCTGAATTAATTATTGGATCAAAGTAGCTAGCTAGCGCAATCTCCGTCTAGGAAGAGCAGGAAGATTAGTAAATGGCTTCCTCATCACCAAATTATCCTCTCTAACATCACATGCATACTTGCACCATAACACAAGCTTGCTCTTCCTTGCCTTCCACAGGCGCAAAATACGCTTACTACTTTCACCTGCAGCTGGGAATATTTTAGTTGCATTATTGGTACCAGTACCGGTACTACTACCGCTGCTCTTGGTGCATTGCTTGATGGCTGCAAGGAAGGGATCCGAATCTTGCTGCTGCCAAATATTCCTTTTCGACAAAGGAGGAGGAGGAGGTAGAATCTTGGCAGCGCCATGATCAACCATTAACGCTTTAGAGTTACAACGATCAGAATAACGAGAATTAGGAAATGATGATGTTTGTGGTTGGACTAGGACGTCCTCAATATCATTAGGGGCATTTAGGTTCATATCGATCTGTAGGGTTGAGCTTAGATATCCCTGGCTTTTCCTCCCATGAGAAGGGTACCTCGTCCTGTGAAACTAACCACCTTTTTGTGGCTCATTATTTATAATGTAATTTAGATTAAAAAAAAAAAAGATAGGTGGGACTAGGAGGCTAGGCAGTTATAAAGCAAGTTGTCGTACCAATATCTCCTCAAACATGAAGCAAGTTTGGCGTGAATGGGAAGGAAGCTTGGCACTTAGTTTTTGCTTTTTAATGAATTCAAACAATTAGATGATTGACTCACCGAAATTCAAATAATAGATGATGCTCTATGTTACGTATCATTTGTCTAATGTAATTAAAATAGGTATGTGACTTGTTGGAGTGAATCAAGGGATGAGATTAGTTTTTAAAAATCAATGGGTATGATTAAGTTTCAATTTTTTTTTTAATTATTGTTATATAAGTCTATCATTAGGTATCAATGAAATGAATTAAAATTTTCTCCCGATCCATCTTATTTTCTCTTTTTTTTTACCCTGACATTCTTTTCAAGGTTAGACTTTAAATCGGGAACACTCTCTTTCAGTCTTTTGTTGTTTAATTAAAAAGTTAAAGAATGCAAAGAGTACTGTGTATACATCACAGATATAAAATATTGATTGGTACATATATAGAAGAACACTTTCATAAACTCAGTATTTTACAAGATTCATGCATTTCATGTGCATTTCTAACATATATATATGCTCGAGGTCCTTAACCAAACAAAGGAAAAAATCATGAAATGCAATTTTAGTTTATTAAAGTTAATTATATATATATGATTGTAATTGCTAGTAATTAATTACGAAATGCAATCTTCTTTGTCCAATTATCAAACAGATTAGATTGTTGAGCTAATAAATGGCTATAAAATTTAAGCATAATTAAATAGTTATATATTTTGAACTCTAGAGTTGAGAATTTAGGCGTGGCATCGGCATCGACTACTACAGCCACTTGGCAATGTCTCGAATATCCAAAGAATAAAAAAAGAGAGAGTAAAAGATAATGATTTTTTCACTTTAAAAAGATAAATCATGTTCATTGGGCTTGGGGGCAGTCCGTTTTATTAATAACTCTAGAGGTAATCTTTGGGAGTTTTGCCCTACCTTACCCTACCCTACCCTACCCCACCTAGGGTTATACAACAATCCATTTGATCAATTTAATAGATAAAAAAATAATTAAACTATTTAAGTTAGTTATAAAAAATTAAAACCGTTCAAATTTTTACCTCGTATTCGATTATCAGTTTATTCGGTTGTCTGTTTAATCGGACGGTTTAATCGATTTAGTCAGTTATTAAAACTTAAGCATAAAAGATAGAATTAATATGTTACCAAATTTTAAAGCAATATATTGTTGAATAACAAGAAATTGGTATGTCACCAAATTTAAAAAAATGCATATAATGAATATATAATTATATAAAATAAATAATTATTAAAAATATATATAAATTATATTATAATATTAAGGTGTTTTGTCGATTTTGATTTTTGAATAAACCAAATCAAAATCGACCAATATAATTTTGGTTTTTTAATTTTACAAGTTTCGATTTGGTTTGTTAACGGTTCGGTTTGGTGCGATCGATTTTTCAATTATATTCAATTTTATGTACACCCTAGCCCCACCTATTCTTTATCTAGCAAAAAAACAAAAGAAAAAATTAATGATTTGGTCTTATTAAGTTACATGACACAATATGCACATGGTAATAAAGTGGAAGCGTAGGTTCTTTTAAAGTGGAAGGATGGGCTAAATAATTCGAGTCGATAACAAAATATACGAATATCTTATTTGACAATAATTCGAGGGCAAATCAAGGCCAGTCCAAAGTTGGGTATTTGGGGCCTTGTTAATAGCGTGAGCCCATTTGGCAGAGCCTTAAACATGCAGGATTGTATGGTCATTTCATCACTTCCACGATTAGGGTTCCGTGATCTATATATCTATATATATATATAGAGAGAGAGATATTTATACCTCTGTATCTGTCTGTCTCCACCACTTGCTATCTCTACAGAAAAACAATCAGAATAGGTAGCTCCTTAGTCCTTATATTGATAAGCCTACTAGCTGTCGATCGTCTAGTATAATTTTAGTGTTTTTGTTTGGATTTAATGAGGCAGTGATGAAAATAATCATTTCTCGATGCTGAATTTATCTAGTTTTATATAAGTGCTAGTATTTTAAATCTGATGACCGTATTTGTGCGTGTCTGAGCCTCTTTGTTTCTGATATTTATGTGTTTGTTTTTCGATATGTTATGGAAGAAGAAGTTGCAGTGATAAAAAAGTAAATTCCTCGTACTGAATGCAATCAATCGCATGACAGACTCTTCTATACACCCATAGAATCTGAGCAACTTCTTCCCCCTTTCTTATATGTCTGTCTGATTATTTTTAAAGGTTAATTGTTGGATGATTTTATTGAATTTTGTTTGGATGCTTTATTACCCTGTTTTAGTTTTACTTCTTTGATCCATAAATAATTTTAATTTTAAAATATATATATATATATATTATTTATTCTAATCTCTTGCAAAATTAATTATATTTTTGTGATCTTTTCATTAATATTGGAAACATAAACAAAAAACCACTTACAAAGTTTAAAGATCAGATATGTTTGGAATAAATGAGTTTTTTTCCCGGGACAGTCCATAACTACATGTTACGCTATATTTATTTATAAAAAATATATTTAAGATTGAATTATTTTTATTAATTTAATATTATTTTAAATTATTTTATTTTATGATAAGAAATTAAATAATTTTATAGATAATTTTATTATTATTTTTAAAATTATTTATGAGAAATTATATAATTTTATGAAAAAATTGAGATTAATAATTTTTTCATTTTAAACTATTAAATGGTTTTATAGAATTATTAATTTAATATTAAATAATTAATAATTTTTTATTAAAAAATTAAATAATATTAAATTAATATAAATAATTTAATTTTAAATATATTTTTTATAAACAAATATAACTTTTGGTACCGTTCGGCCTCCACGATATTAGAGCATCTCTAACAGATGGACTATTCCATAGATTAGTAAATATTTTTTAGTCTTCAATCATTTCAGCAGATAGATTATTTCGTAGAATATAATATAAAAAATTTAAAATAGTCAATAAATTCAAAAAAAATTCTATCATTCTTCTACTCTTTCATTTAAATATAATAAAATTTATAAATTATGGACTATCTAGTTCTTAGATTTAGTCTTTTAAAAGTTTCAAATATAGTGTGAGACTATATTTAATTTAAAAATTTATTGCTGGAGATGTTGTTATAGCTTGAGCGACGCATGAAGATTGAATAATAGTATAGTATACATTTATAAGATTCATCAAAAAAAAATCTGAAAATTTTATCATAATTAATACTTGTTAAAAAATTATAATATTTATTATTGTATAAGTTAATAATAAATGAATATATGTATATAATTTATATTTAAAAATATTTTTAATAAACTAAAAAAATCGATTATAATTTTATAGTTTTGGAGGGGGAATGAAGCAACTCCAGCCTGTCTGGACTCTGGTGCGTATCGTTGCCAGCTACATCTAAGTAGGCTGGTTACAATTTTAGTAGTTTCTCTATCCGTTATTTATGGGTAAACGGTAACGGAATTTTTTTATTTGTTCATATTTATATTTTAAAAAAGTTGATATTATTAGTATTCAAAATAAAATAGATATATTTATATTCATTTTTAAAATATTCGTAAATAAATAAATATGAAAACAAAAACATTTGAATGTAAATATATTTGACAAATAACGGAAATTCGAAATGATATTCATATATGTAATTTGTATCTGAATAACTTGCATATATATATAATTTAATTATCACATATTAAGTAAATATAAGTAGTTTTTATCTATCATATGAAAAATATTTTTAAAATGATGTTTCATTTTTAGAAAATAGAAATAATATTTTTAAGCATAATATTAAAAATTGAAATAAATTTATTTAATTTTAATTAATGTATTCTTGCTATTGTAAAGTGTAAAATATCTAAAATGTATCATTTAACAAGAAAATTATATATTACAAAAATAAAAGTATAGCTATTAGTTTTTTACAAATGTTTTATTTTCAAAATTTACGTGAGAAAATAAAAGTGGATGATAAATTAATATTATCTTTTTTTAAAATGCGATTAATTTTATACTTTCTATAAGATGTTTAAATTTTGATTAATTTTTATGATCATGATGACGTGCTTGACAAATTTTAAATGGTGATAAATAATTATTCAAAAAAAATAATTTTTATAAATAATTTAAAGAAATTATTTATTAGGTAATTGATAAACAAATTCAAATATCTAAATATTTTAATAATTTTTTCGTTTAAATAAAATAAACGAAAACGAATATTATTCGTATTCGAATATTATTTCGAATATGGATAATATTTTTAAAATTTACCAAATATTAAATATAAATTCGAATAAGATATTAATTTTTTAAATACTAATACAAATATTATTGTATTTGAATTCATATATATCGATTTATAGCCTTATTTATGCAAGTTAAAGCCCACTTTGTATATACCCAAAAATTGCAACCCTAGTCCAAAAGTTGCAACCCTAGTCCAAAGGTGGGAGCCATTCCGTCACTGATTCGGGTTCATGTCATGTTGAAAGTAGTGGAGATGTTCAGTACAATCAGAACTGTTTTATATTCACTCGTTTCCGTAAAAGAAGTATTTTTTTTAAGTCAATTTGTAAAATTTTAAATTCATAAGTGTTATGAGTTTATTTCATTTTTATTATTAATATTGTGGACCCCTTTTTAAAATATTATCAATTATAAAATTATTATTTCAAAATAAAAATAAATTTACATTATAATTAAAATTTTAAAAATTACTTAAAATCAAATGAAACTATTTGAAATCGGGGAAATAAAATTTTTGAATCACGTTTCACAAATATTTTTACCTATGCCCGCTCTTCATGTTCATTTATGCTGCGTTTGAATCGAAAAAATGAATGTGAAAATAAAATAATTTATTCTTTTATAATAAAAAAATTTGTATTTAATTATTTTATTGGAATAAAATAGATCATTCTCATTCTTCTTAAATTTATAAATTTTATTTTTTAAAGAATGGTATAGAATGACTCATTCTAACTGCAATAAAATAAATCATTCTACTCTCTCTATTTTATTTAATTATTTAATTTTTTTAATTCAAACGCAATATTAGTGTTGAATCGGCTGCTGGTACAAATCATTCAGTGCTTACTACACGCTAGAAGAAATATCATTGAATTTATTTATATTTAATATTTTATAAATTGGTTTCAAAACTTTAAAGAGGTTGTATTTACCAAAAGTCTATAACACTATCATCGTCTGCTAAAATGTGCAACACCCCATAATTCCTATTTGCAAGAACGCAACACTTGCTGGTGCTGCTTCACACACAATTACGTACAGGGAAGAGGAGAGTGATTCATAAAAAATACAAACGATCTAGATTAATGTACATATTTTATTATTCGCTATTAATATTATTATAATACTGTTTTGTTTAGTAATAACAAAATTAATTATTTTTATTATTATTAATTTCATCATGTATATTGTAATAATAATTTATTTTCACGTGTGTATTATTGCAAATATAATTAAATAAATGATTTTTTTTTTACAAACTCACAAAAGTATTAATTTTAAATTCGTAGTAGAGATAGAGATGATTGTTGAGCGTTAATCTTTGTAAAAAATAAAATGATAGAGAATACTTACGAGATCACAATCAATCACGCCCTAACGTTTGCATCCCCTCAGTCTCAGTCTCAGTCTCAATCTACTACCATTACTACTACTTCCCTATCCTCTACATCAGATTATTCCGCTCTCTCTTCCGTCCCTCGAATCAGCTCGTCTCCAGTGCTTTTTACTTCCATAGCCGGTATCACTGACAACATGGGTAATGCTAGCAAATTTTTCACGGCGGACGGAAAATTAGGTACTTATAGTACGTTATTTTTACATTTTAGTGTATCATTCAGTTTATACAGCATCTTATCTTATCAATTAATAGGCAGATGTAATTTAGTTCAGTTAATATAGCGAGAATAATGTCATGGTACAAAACATGAATACAGAAAACAAATAATTACCTCTCGTATTATTAATCACATAGTTATATGAATCATACCGAATAAATATTAACAAATCAGAGTGGCGCAGCGGAAGCGTGGTGGGCCCATAACCCACAGGTCCCAGGATCGAAACCTGGCTCTGATAAAATAGAGAAGCTTCCCGCAACACTTTATTTTTGCTATGACATTTTATATCTCTACGAAAAAATTCTAATATATCCCCTAATTGGATAAGTAGAAGGTTTTGAGATGTTGATGGGTTTTGTTTTGCTTTTTATGAGTAGTTTAACCGAGATTTCACATGAGAAGACCAACCCGATCCTTGGGCTTAACTACCCTAGCGGGCCTGGCCTGAAATCCAGCTTGAGGACATTGTTGTCATTTGCAAGCTTGTGTTATCTACTACATCAAGAGCTTCCTCATTTACGCTTAACAAGATTTGGTAGAATTATTACTTATTATACGTTTCTTTAAAAAAATTATCGCTAATATTTATTTAAGTAACTGACAATAAAAAATGGGCCTAAATATTGATAATATATATTATCTTTTTTGTTCAAAAGGCATCAATATGTTGGTGTTTTTAGTTTTTATTTTTGTGACGAGTGCACAGTCATCCACAGGTTTGAAACTTCACTGAGCAAGAGGGAAACATATTTGATTTTGCACCATCTGAACTACACTCTCGCTGCCAAAAATGTCTTTGCTTTTTCATCAAATACCGTTTTAAAAGTAGTCGTTCATTTTCCTCCCTCACCGTTGCATCTATTAAATTTGAACTTTAGGTTGAAGTACTACTTATCACATGCTAATTAATCAGTTTAGGATGTTTTTGCACTCCACCATATGTATCACGGAGTTTAATGGGTTGGGTGATTGTCATTTTCAATACATTCCGACCCAAATATGTGTTAAAGCATATACCATGAGAACAAATTAACATTTTTTTGGTTTTTCATTCCTTGTTCTTTGAAACAAAAAGCAAAAGCAGATGGCAGTGGAGCCCCATAGTTACAGGGATTGTAGCAGACATGAAAGGCACCTCTTTGTACACAAGGTGGGTTTGGAGAATCTTTGAAAATAACCCCCAACCAATTACTCAGATGTATATAATTGTTTTTTTTAAAAGAGTTTCCTCTGTTTCTCGAGTCTCTTTTAGACTCTAGAGGGGTCCTATATAGGACTGTGGATATTAATTTTAGTCATGTCTTAGCATTGGTTGATAGGGTTGATAGTGTTGCATGTTCTCCTTTTAATTCTTGGCAGTTTCCTCTGTTTGTGATAGAAAATCTAGTGGGGCCACTTTCTTCCAAGACTTCTATCAAATTACCAATGCATGCATACCTTTTCCTTTACCACCTCGTTATCAGGAGGAAGAAGAACAGAACAAATGAAACAAATATATGTATATTTAGGAGTGGCTTGACAGATGAGAGAATACTTAATGTTGGCATGAACTTACTGGGTGTTAGGGTGTAGATAGATAGAGAGAATCTTAGGTGAGTATGACTTGACACACATGCCTCAAGACTGACTTTTCAGTGAGAAGAGGGAGAGAGAATTAAAGATAGTGAGGTTAGAAGATGTAGTTTTAAATGAAGGCAACTTTAATGGTAGGTTAACTCTCTCTCTCTCTAAAAAGGGTAAGAAGCTCCGAGACCTTTTGTTTCTAATGAATGGGGCAGGACACTATAGCGTTCTGTGGTCGTTCTCAGTTTGGTTGCTATCCATGATCTACTTTTTATCTTGACGATGGTTTTTGGAATGGCTTGTGATCTTATTTAGATTTTGTTTGGATCTTGTGTGTTCCACCTGGAACACTCTTTAAGTTCATTACTCCACTTTTGATTCCTGCTCTTTAATCTTTAACATGCCAATTGGGTAACCGATATTTCATATATAGAACTTGGATGAATGATTTTAAGTTGAATATAAATGCAACAATTATTATATAGTTGACTGCAAAATTGATATTCTGTTTTATTGTTTCCTGAAAGATTTGGGCTCGGTTCAACTCCACATGAACAGACGCTGGTCCGAAGAGCTATGTATGTCTAATGCTATAATCAATTCTTGATTTAATGCAATAGTAAGATGCCAACATTTGTGATATTTTTGGACGTCGTGGTGGTAGTTGTTTGTCTCTCTGTAAGTAGTAAGTACAAGTTAATGTACATAATGTATGGGAAGACATGTTGAACATTTATTAGGTTGTACTGAAGATGTTTGTTGGCCAAATTTTAACTTTGGTGGTTGAATATGTAATCAATGTTGAAGTTCAAGGTTAAGTGGATATATAAAGGCATATTTGGTTTTTTTCTGATGGAATTTTACTTGTTAATTTCTCTGTCTCTTTCTTAAAAAAAAACATTCAGGAAATACTAAAGTTTGTCTTTGTTCAAATTCAACACATAATCTTGGGGTTCTACTTTGAACACAAACAGTGTAGCTAAGATGTATATGTTATAGTGTGTTGCTTTGTGGGTGTCCAGGTCCTGGAGGCAAAATGGTCCCCTAATGGTAAAGTAGCAAAAGACATTTGTGCAGAGACCTCAATTACTTAAGAGAATTAAGGATGGATAATTGATACAGCTGTCCTATTTAAAAGGGGGTTAAATCACTTTTTTTCATCATTGTACTTAACACTAATTTATATTTTTGCCGTTAACTTTTAACGGACTTGAATGAAAATTTTAATTTTTATAAAAATAAAATTCAATACAGTGATGTGATTGTAAAAAAAAATAGTTCAATGATGCATATGTACATTGGTGTTCAGTGCGGTGATAAAAAAGTAATTTAATCCATTTAAAAGGATGGTGAAAATGAAAGAAAGCAACACGAGCTGAGGTAATAAACAGAAGAGACGGGCCATTCTCACTATTTTAGGCAAAATACAATAGGCCCTTGTAAGGTAGTGTTTGGGTGGAGTTACTCATCATTACTACAATCAAAAAGAGGTCCCCCCCTCCCCCTACACATTCTCCCTAATCCTTAATACTACTCCTATATATCTCTTTCCCTCCCATTCTTTTCTTTTCTTTTCTCAAACAAAATCATTCCTTCTGGAAAATCTGTCTCCATGAATTATTTTTCACATGCAAAGTTTTCATGCAATTTTATCGAGATTTGTCAAGAAGGAACTGCTATTCTTTCAGATGATATGACGCAGAGAAAGCACAACTGGAAACATGTTGTACATCAGAATGATGCCTGAATCAATTGTACTACTAGTTTTTACATACACAGCAATTCATTTTTACTAGGCTAACAATGAAGTTTAGTGACGTTAATGAAGATGAACTGGAAGTCCTAATAACATACCTGAATATTAGTAGTAGTTGTACTTGAGCATGGGCCAAAGCTCATGCTCCTTCAACAGTAAATTACTTTGTCAGTCTTGTATAAACATTATTTTTAAGCTTACTACCTTTTCTAAGAGGGATGACTTGGTGTAAGCGGTGCCGTTTAAGCTTTTGTGAAAAATGGCAGACACAAATATATCCATGACCTCCTAGACTAATACATACTACTAGGTCCTGGGAACAGAAGGCTAGCTATGAGATTTACTAGTGCCTGTGAAGTAATCAGAGGGACAGTTTTGTCCACACCTCCTGTCTTGAGAAATCTATCACAGTTCTGTTCCAGCTAGTTAAAAGAGACTGTAAAAGGCAAGGCCTGCTGATGCCTTGTTATATGGTCAAATCATATACCAGTAAGTGGTCACCAGCCCTTCCCACATCAAATAACCCAAAATCCACCATTAATTACCAATTTTCAACAAGAGAGATGGAAGAGTTTATTTTATTTTATTATTATTATGACTACTTCAATTTTTTTAAAGTGCATTTATTCGGTCCGGGGGTTTTGGAGAGAGAATGTGGTTTTCTACAGAAGTTTCTTGCATGCATCTTGGTTCAAAATATAGGGATATGGTTGATCTTTTTATTTGTTGGATAATGGGTCTTAACTCTTAGTAACAGTGATGTTGGTATTAAGTCAAAGGTCTTAAGTAAGAATATACGTAGATACATGTGTGTAAATGAAAGGAAAAGAAAGAGCAGGCAGGATGGAGCGGAGGAACAAAAGCAAAAGAAGATGTCTTTCTCAAACACGGATCCCAATGGAATGCAGGAAGGATGCCCAGCATTTCTTGCTGGAACTCATTCTTTTTGTTTAGTTTAAAGGGACTCGCATAGTTGCTTTCTTCTCTTCAGATATATATCTTTGTAGAGAGAGAGAGAGACCATTGATTCAGCCATTCATTCGCTGAGTTGGGATTTGTTTAGAATCATGTTTAGATTTGTTCTACAAGTCTGCAGTTAGAAAACAAAAGAAAAGTCTCCAATTTCAAAATGGAGGGAAGAAAAGAGATGTTGTTTGGATATGATGATTAGTTTATTAGTTTCCAATCATTGAGTTGCCTTGCACCAAGAAAAAAAAAACATAAACTTGCTAGCTAGTTAGAAAAATCTCTTTGTGGGTGTGAAAGGGGATCATCCCTAGTAAGAAAATGAAGTCCATGGAAAATGACACTACTAATAACAGCAAAAGCAGTAACAACTGGCTGGATTTCTCTCTCTCCCCTGATCGCATCAACAGCAACAACATGGAAGAAGCAGCTCCTCCTTCAGACCCTCATCATTCTTCCGCTAGTGCAGTAGTCCCAACCTCTTTTCATCCCCATTCTCCTTTTAACTACTCGGGTTTTTACTATGGTGAAAATGGTGGCGGCCTTTACTCTCCTTTGTCAATGATGCCACTCAAGTCTGATGGGTCACTGTGCATAATGGAAGCCATGACAAGGTCTCAACCACAAGGTTAGCTTTTGGTACTTCTTCATTTGGTTTTGTTTTGTGCTCTATAAATAACAATACTTGGCTTACTAGAGTTAAATTTTGGACCCCTCTCTCTTTTATTATTTGACCCTTCACCTTTGAATTAAGGAATGGTAACTTCAACCCCAAAACTGGAGGACTTCTTTGGTAGTTCAACAATGGGGACTCATCCCTATGAGGGCAACAACAACAGAGGAGCAGCTATGGCTCTCAGCTTGGACAGCATGTACTACCACCACAACCAAGACCAGCATGATACCAACAACAGTCAAGATCTCCTCAACCATCTCCAACACAACTCTAGGCAGCAGCAGCAGCAAATTCAGGTCCAGCATTACCCAGATTACTCTGCATTTAGAGGCCATGAGTTATACCAGATACCGGAAGGGGAGACTAATAAGGAGACCCAGCTTGCAGATGGCAATCTCCATCTCCCAACAATGGCAGAAGAGGAAACCTCTGGCATGAAGAACTGGGTTTCAAGGAACTACCCAACTAGTCATGCATTGGATCAGCAAAAGATGATTGGGTGCATCAGTACTGACAATGGGGGAGAATCTGGGTCACTTGGCGCAATGGGATATGGGGATTTACAATCTTTGAGCTTGTCCATGAGTCCTGGTTCCCAGTCAAGCAGCTGTGTTACTGGTTCACAACAAATCTCACCTACTACAGTGACTGATTGTTTGGTCATGGATACAAAGAAAAGAGGGTCTGGAAAGGTGGATCAGAAGCAGATTGTTCATAGGAAGTCCATAGATACATTTGGACAGAGAACCTCCCAGTATAGAGGTGTTACAAGGTTTATTCCTTACCTTTTGCTTTTTAACATATAGTTTCTTTTCCCCATTATCATATTCTTGTTTTTATGATAAATTACTCTTTTATGTGTTGTATCCTGCTTCCTATTCTTTATTACTTTTATTTTATCATAATATTCTTAATTTATTTTTCCTTTTTAGATTGAATATTTTGGTTTCCTTGTTAACTTTTATTAAATTTGTTGTACTTATTTATTTATTTTCGTCAATATATCTGTATATCCATCAGGCATAGATGGACTGGTAGATATGAAGCTCATTTGTGGGACAACAGTTGCAAGAAAGAAGGCCAGAGCAGGAAAGGAAGGCAAGGTTGGTAACTAAAACATGATGGATCTTCAATATAAGTTGCAGTTCCTAAAATTTTATCATTATTTGCTTATTACCTAACAAATAATATTACTGTGACCAATTTTTCATGTTCTTGGTTGCTGCGGTTGCCATCTCAATCAAAAATATGAATTAGTGTACCTGGGTAAGCTACTTTTATAATAAAAATTTAAGCATATCACTGAGCAATTATTCGTTTGTTTAATGTGAAACAAGTCATTGTAACGAATATTGATGTTCTTAGGTGGTTATGACATGGAAGAGAAAGCTGCAAGAGCTTATGATTCCGCAGCACTCAAGTATTGGGGACCTTCAACTCATATTAATTTTCCGGTAGTGCTACTTATTAAAAATAAATAAATAAATTTTTCGGAAGTGATTTGATGTTAAATTACTCCTATTCTCAAATAACTGACATGCCATTGTTGATCTTGCAGTTGGAAAATTATCATCAAGAACTTGAAGACATGAAGAACATGACCAGGCAGGAATATGTTGCTCACCTGAGAAGGTATATTTTCACTTATTTTAAACTACAATTTATGTATTAACTCCGTAGCTGCATAACCATTTTTTATTTTTTTTGGAATTTTCCATCTAAATTATTATATTATACAGGAAAAGCAGTGGCTTCTCAAGGGGGGCTTCAATGTATAGAGGAGTAACAAGGTCTTAATGTCCTGCTTATTCCTGCTTTTAAAGTTGTGAACATAAAAAATAACTTTTGTCCTGAAATCTCTGTTTTCTGTTTTTCAACTTTAGCAGACATCATCAACATGGCCGATGGCAAGCTCGGATCGGCCGAGTAGCAGGAAACAAGGACCTTTATCTTGGAACATTTAGTAAGCTTTTTTGAATCTTGAAGTTCTTGGAGAATGTTTATACTTTACTTGAATCAGCTTCAACTCTGTAAATCTATGAATGATTGGTGAGGTATTGATTCTATTTCTGAAGTGCCAGTAACATCATTCTATTCAAAATACCAAGATATTAATACGAGTGTTGTATTTGTTTCAAAAAGGCAATTGTATATGGCACTTACAGGGTCTCAACTCTTTGAAGTGTGTCTTTCAGCCACTAGTATCATAAGCCACTTTATAAGAATGTGCAAGGCTGGTTGTCAGCAATACTAAGCTTCTTTTCTTTTACCACTTAAAGCTGGCGTTTTTTTAGGGATCTTCTTCCTTTCATTCCTAATAAAATGTTGAATTTGGGAATTGATTTTTTTTTTTTTTTGTGTCCTTTAATTGTGTGACTTGTTTATTCCCGGTTCTTAATATAGAGATTTTATTATGACATACAATACTTTTTCTGGTTTTGATAAATTACTACTTCAGGCACCCAAGAGGAAGCTGCTGAGGCCTATGACGTAGCAGCAATCAAGTTTCGTGGGGCAAATGCTGTGACAAACTTTGATATTACGAGGTACGATGTGGAACGCATCATGGCAAGCAATACCCTTCTTGCTGGGGAAATGGCGAGGCGAAACAAGGTGGCTGCTATGACTAATGAGGTCTCTAATCAGAACCCTTTTAGTCATTACCATAATGGTGAATCCTGTGTCTCAAAGGAAAACAATGCAAGTATATATGACTGGAAAATGTCACTAAATCAGTCCTCTCAGCCTGATAACAGACAAGCTGGTGCGGAAGATTTCATAACCCCCCCATCTTTCTCAGTGGCCAGACCTGATTTGCTTGGAATTGGAATTGATTCAACGAGCTCGGTTCATCATGAGGCCAATGAATCCTCTAAAATGGGCACTCCCCACTTGTCGAATGCTTCTTCACTGGTGACTAGCTTGAGCAGCTCAAGAGAAGGCAGCCCTGATAAAAACAATACCCTTCCAATGCTTTTCGGAATGCCTCCATCGGCAGCCAAGTTTCTCAGTAGTTCCACAAATACTACCACTTCTTGGATCTCAACAGCCCAGCTGGGGCCTCATGTGCCTATTTTTGCTGCATGGACAGATGCATGATGCATGTTCTAAAAAATGTAGTTGATTGGGGGGAGAGAATCAAATTGGGCTTTTCTGAACGGTCGAGTTAAATTGAGGGGTTTAACAATGAATTCAGGGGTGGGTGGGACCTTAAAACTGCATGTCAACATGATTTCCAAATTTTCAAACTGACCTCTTGCATGTATTATTATGAAGATCTTGAAAGAATTGGTTGAGGGAAGCTAGAAAGTAAATGATGACTCAAGTTCAATTTAAATGATTTTTGAATATGATGACCATGTTCACTACCCTGTTTAAAATTGGCTTTTGCTTTTATTTGTCCTATTAAGTACAGACCACCTCAGTGTGTACCAATAATGCAAAAATGGTCTTCACCGGTGGCTTTTGACTACCCAATTTACCGTATCACTATTTAAGTGAGACCTTTTATTACTCACTAACTTATTATATCATATATATATATATATATAATTACCAAATTTCTTTCCTATCTAGGCTTTCTCCAAAGGTGAGAGGCATCATTCAAAAGAGTAAAGAGTGGAGTTGGGTGGAAAATTGAAAATAGATTCTCATATGAGGGTACAGCACTTTAGCTGGTTTAACCACTAGTATGATTTGGTGATGCATAAGTATTTGGGATGTTCTTTCTTTTCTTTTCTTTGCTTTTTTACTTTTAACTAATGATGTGAGCATATATAAAAGCAATACAGTGTCTCAAGCTGGCTTTTTGTCTCTGCCCAAGCCTGCGTTTGTACGTGTGCTACATGAGCTTCTCTCAATTTTTGCCACACGGGCAATCTCATTATCATCTTTCAACCACCCTATATGTTCATGGCTTATAATAACATTCAATATAAATCAAAATTATACTACCTTAGTCCCAAAAAAAAAGAAGAAGAAATTCTTGTCAAGTTGAATGAAAAATAAAATTAGTAAATTTTTTCCAAAATATGGTGGAAAAAAGTTGGACGAAAAAAGATTTGACACTGGCAAACTCAAACATTCTTGTAATGTAAAAAAAATAGTTCTTAAAGTAAAATAGTAATATAATATTTCTTCAAAAATTATACCGGACAAAGTTATATTTATTTACATTTTTATTTATTATAGTAGAATATATGAATTTTTATATGATTACGTGATGTTTGTCTGTTATTGATTTTATGATAATGAAATTTTAATTAATCTTAATCATCAAAAAATATATTCTTATTTTAATTTTAATATTGATGTTACACAATCTCAAATTATATAATTATATATATATAATACATTTACTCATATTTTGTATAATTTTTTTATCTATAAAATAAAATTTTATTAAGAAATTTGAGATAAACTCATTTTATAAAATTAAAGTATATAATTTATAAATCCTAGGGTATCCCCGCAAGCCCGTAACCTAAAGCTACTATTCTTTACTTCATCCTAAAATGAAGGTAGGCTGTAGTGCAACCACCCTGTAGGGCGGTGAAATTAAAAGGAAAAGATTTGTTGTCCGAAAAAATAGCAAAATAGTGAGAGATTTTAGTCAATCATTACTGCCCCCGGGCTAATTGATTGAACTGACGTTGTCATTTCCTGAAAATTGCAATCATATTATTATTTTCATTCTACTACACACGAATTTGTCATCTACAGGATTAATAAGGCAGCAAAACCTAAAGTTGATGCGGCAACTTAAACCATGATTTTATTTTTATTAATTTAAATTAAAATGTAAACACATTTGCACGCTTTATCTTAGTATGTCATGACTCGTTTTTTGAATATAATAGTTATTATGAATTAAATAATATTACTCGAAACAAAAATATTTGGTATTAAACCGTGATTCGTTATTTTATTTTTTTTGGTAAACCGTGATTCATCATACTATAATTTTGCTTGAGATGTAAAACATAACTAAAATACTATTACCGTGTCTCAGTTTCAAGCATTAGTAATGATTATGTCCATTGAACTTTAACAATTACTTTTTGTCAAGAAAAAATAAGACTTCTAATCACCAACACTAATTTGATGGGAATTTGTTTATATTCAATAGTGAATTAAAAGAGCACAACTTTAGGACTTGGTTATTATTATTATTATTATTATTATTTTATTTTGTTAAGGATATCAAGAAGAAAGAGTGAGTGAGTGATCACTAGATCATTACCATACAACTATTATTGCCTATTATAAAGAAATGAAGTCCCCACCTCCTATTCCTAATTCTTAGTCGTTGAAATTGAATAAATTTTGTTCAGATATGGAGCTCAATTGATAAATTTTAGATATTTATTATGACATTGTTCTTAATATTTATCATTGAAGGACTAACAACCGAAATATTCATGATTAAAAAAAAATAAAAAATCTTACTTTTAATTATCTCCTTAGTTCTTTCACGAACTTCTAACCGATGAAATGATGAATGGTGGTGATAGATCTGACAAACTAAGAACATTAGACAACAATCTTACTAATAATAGTATGAATGTAGCACATGGTTAAACTTTTATCACTAAGAAAATGGGCATAACAATGTTGACTTTGTTGATGATGTTTTATCAATGTGGAGTCATGAGTATCTGACATATCTTTGCCAACTATGCAGATCAACAAAGGAGGTGAAGAATCTACATTGTTGTAGGGTAAATGGACAATCTAATCCAGAAGACTTTTCACTTTCCAGCAAGGTCACAGGGAGGATTAGGATTTGACCACTGGAGGGAACATTTTGACCAAAATGGTTTTGGGCATTGAAGCTAGCTTTTTGAGTAGGTTATGCAACATCTGCAGCTGGATAAACTGTATTACTAGGACAAAGGGCTAAAAATGCTATTTGATTAGATTCCATTTTGTACTAGGTGTCATACATGAAGGAAGCTATACTGCCCTAGAAACCTTGGGTAAACTGAGAGCTGTCATTGGGGATCATATCATGATTCATGATTCAAGAAAGAAAAATAAAATAAAAAGAGGACCGTATATATATATATATACAGAGAAAAACTTAACATGTGCCCTAAGGGTACATGCTAAGCACATAGTTCAAGAAAAAAATAATATTCTCTTGAACTGTGTGCTTAGCATGTACCCTTAAGACACTTGTTAAGAAAACTCATATATATATATATATATATATATATATATATATTGGGTCGCATATTTATTGGTTACCCTAATGGGCCTTGTTCCCCATCAGCCAATTATTTTTTAAGTACCCATGACAGACTCTCAAGTCTAATAAGCCTGAGTCAATGTCTTATTAATCAAGGCACATGCACTTACTATGTCCACTATCAACACTTATATTATACTTATCTTCTTCGGTAGGATCTCTGTATACAGAAATTGTAATTTTATTGAACTTGTGCAATTAAACTATAAATATAAGTGAATAATAAAAATAAACATAATACATTTTAGTCTATTAAATACTTCTCGCCTTCATTGTTAATCATCTTGAAACTTGTTTTTATGATTATCCCCTAACGACACAAGTCGTCAAGTATTTTTCGATAATTCTTGTTGTGCAGATTTATGTCCAAATTAGTGGTTGAATATATAGACAAATTCGAACGTTAACAATATATATATATATACACACACACACACACGGATGCACAAATATGTGAAAATATGAAATTTCATGCATTTTATTTGATTTAAAATAGTGTAACACCATGATTTTAATGATGTAAAATAAGTATATTTTTAATACCTCAAATTTGATTATCTTACACCATTATAGCAATCGTATAAATAAATTTAGTTATGCCTTATAAAATTAGTTCAGACGTTAGGAGCAAATTTTGAAGAGATAATAAAACACTGAATTCAAGCCTTCAAATATATGTATATAACTTTTGTGTCAACTGTAACCAATACTCTCGAGTAAAGTCAACAAAAAACTGCAATAGATATCTCACCCGATTATAGTATTATTATCAGGTGCAAGCACTAAATTTAAAAGTAATTTTTATTACTCCATACATATATTAGATTGTAACTGGAAAAATATGAAACACATTTACCTTTTTCCTTGGTACCATTCCCTAGATCAAATCGTTTACCAAGAAAAAGAATATGTAGAGGTCAAATCCTCCGGCAAAATGTTTATTATTTTACCCATTCACAAAAACGTTTCACTCATTGACTGCTCTAGTGTTTGTATTAGTGATTGCAGCAAAACAATTTCTCAGAGACAAGATTAATTGGGTTAGGATTTAGGAATGCCCCAATCTTGGTTGATCTGCACGTTTAGAATTTATTCTAAATATTAAAAAAATAACAAATTAACGCGATTGGTATACTTGATTGAGGGTGTGTTATGTATAATGTTACGTTTGAATTATAAAAATGAATGTAAGAATAAAATTATTTATTTTTATGAAATAAAAAAATTATGTTTATTTTTTCCACTAAAATAGAATAAATTATTTTTATTCTTATCAAATTTATAAATTTTATTTTTTGAGAGGACATAAAATATGACTCAATCTAATCAAGAACGGAATGAATCAATCAAATTTTTATTCTATTCCTTCTCTATTCTATTTCTTCATTAATTTTATTCCTCTAATTTAAACTAATATTTTACATGGTACAAAGGTGTGATTGTGGGTTTATTGTAAAAAATAAAAATTGTTCTGATTTAATTTGGGTATGAGCTGAATTGAGGTCGAAAAGAAGTTCGTCATAGGCCCAACCCAATTGGTATATAATAAAAACAAAAAATATAAATAACTAAAAATAATTACTCAGTTTTTATTTTTTCGGCTGCCGGTTGAGTTTGGGTTCCGGAAAATTTGTGCAACAAATTATTTCCCAGAGTTTGAACTCCATTTTCTTGTTAGACAAGGAAGTGTTTGGAATTTGGATATTGAAGCCATTTTATGGGTCATGAGCAGTTGGAATTGGCTATTCACTGGATTCTACTGTTTGGCTGGTAAGTGTTGCCTGATCTTTCCCACTCTTATTTATATTTTTTTTGCGTGATATCTCCAACAATGTGCTTCTGTCTCTATCTTTAATCTTAGGAAGCTGGTTTTCCATTTTGATGAGCAGAAACCCGACTGATGATTTTGGTTTATTTTGTTTGCGACCTGAGAATCACTGTAACATAGTAGTAGCACCCTTTTGTGGAACCTCGCCAGAGTTTTCAGAACTGCCCTTCTTATCACTGGTTTATACTATAATTACGTTTGTTTGTAAGGATTATAATTTTGAGATTATAATCTCAATGTATGAATTATTATAAAACGACTTAATAGTATTGGGATTATAATTTCTGATTGAACATAGTATTAAACGGTCCTTTATATTAAAAGCCCGTTCGGGAATGACTTCTTTTTTTTGACTTAAAGTTAAATTTTTAGTAGATTTATAAATAAAAGTGTTCGGCATCACTTTTACTTATAAGTCGAGAATTATAACTAATAATTGTTGATGTATTCGGTTAATAATGATTTATAAGTTAAAATAAAATGTGAAGATTACTAAAATATCTTTCAATAAGAAAAATATTAGAAAAATAAAAGAGGACATTTCTGTCATTTCATAGTTGTTGATCAACTTAAAAAATAACTGATAAGTCATTTTTTTTAAGCAACAAAAACTTGCTTCTTTTTTTTTACTTTTTTTGAACTTATAAGTAAAAAAAAAAAAAAGTACTTTCCGAACAATTTTTTTTGCTTAAGAAAATCTCCAGCAATGGCTAGAAATGAAATCTTAGACTAAATATAGTCTAGGATTTATCTTAGAGCTCCAGCAATCAGACTATATATAGTTTGTGACTATATTTTATGAAAGAGAAAGACTAAATCAATGAATGGAATAGTCCATGGACTATAATTTTAATAATATTTAAATGGGATAATGGAAGATGATTAGAACTTTTTTGAATTCATTGATTATTTTAAAAAATTTACATTATAGTCCACATGATAGTCCATCTGCTGGAATGATTGAAGACTAAAGGACATTTGATGATGTCATATGGACTAAATATAATCCATCTACTGGAGATGCTCTAACTACTTATAAGTTGAGTTGACTAACTTATAATCCGAAATTATAATCTTTGTAAGCAAACATGACTTTAGGCTTTGAAAATCTTTGGATGTAAGAGTATCTCCAACAGTTAGATTATCTCATGGACTACATTTAGTCTATATGATATCAGCAAATATCCTTTAGTCTTCAATTTTTTCAATAGATGGACTATTTCGTGGACTATAATATAAAAAGATTAAAATAATCAATAAATTCAAAAAAAATCTAATCATCATTCTACTATCTCATTTAAATATAATTAAAATTATAGTCCATGGATTATCAAGTTCATAGATTTAATCTTTTTGATATTTAAAATATAATCTTAAACTATATTAGTCCGAAAGAAAAAATGAATCTTAGATTATATTTAATCTAAAAATCTATTGCCAGAGAGCCTAACAGTATCATGTATTTAGCTTCGTATAAAATAGATTGAAGCCATCTTTATTTATTATTCTTTGTTCAGAGAATTGAATTTTCCTTGAGCGACTCTGCACCTTTCTTTTCTTTTTTTGTTCACCTATTAAATAATACCAGTTCTTTTTCTATTCCATTTTCTCAAAGATTCACTTTCCTTTCTTCTCTTTTAACTAAATTAATTATTAAATTGGTGAGTTTCGATTTGAACTGATTTTTGCATTTTGGGAAACAATAGTGAATTAGCTGGAGATTGTGCAGGTTACAAGCCTATCACATTGAATTCTTCCTTTATCCTGCCTGGTGTTTGGCGGAGTGCTACAAACTGTGCAGTTTCTAACTCTATAAAGCTGTCAAACATATTTGTTCCTTGCTTGTTCATGCAAAAAGTTCTCTCCTGTAGAGCTTCCTTTTGTTTTAGTCAGAGACATTAGTTTTTTGTCACAGTCAGAACTTGGGCATTTAGCCATTACACCTACATTTCCTGGTTCTGGTCACCGCTGAATTTGGGGTTTGTTTTTTTTCCCTTTTGTCGAGCAGGCCAAGCTCATCTGATTTCTGTGGTCCATCTAGATTTGAAAATGGAAACCGTTGACTGTGGGGACTTGGGGTTTTGAGACTTGGGATGGAAACCTTTCTTCAACGATATTCACCCATCTGCCGGCTGAGAAGGTTCTTGGAGTGACAGTAGGTTCAGAATTGACCTATAAGCCTTTTAATGGTGACCGTGCTCCACTTATCCAGCTGGAACAGAATATGAAAACAAGGGCTTTTGCTTCCCATGATCAAATTAATCAAACGACTAATGTCAAGCGACTAATGGAATCTCCCACCATAGTAGATATCAGTTGGATTACGCTTTTGCAGAGCAAATGCCTGATCCTTCCAGCTTGGCCATGGGAGCTTCTCAGAGATGGATAGTTTCCTGATCCTGCATAAATGTCCGCAGAATGGCTATTCTGGCCCTCCGCCTGGTTCCATTTTATAGGGAATTGCCGCTGATAACTGTGGGCGATTTGAGGAGGGCTTCCCTATATTACATGTAGGAAGCACGAAGGCTTCACCAAATGGAAAGAAAAGGAAAATGTGCTTCATGAGGAGTTCCGATTAGCTCAGGCAAAGGTTAGCTGAAATGTAATACGGGTGTGCGTAAATTTTTTATCCCTTTACTTCATTGATATGCTCAATATCTTTTAATTTTATTGATGTTTCATTTCGACCATTCTTTTAAATTAATTATCTATTATTTGTGATAATAATATTGACTTGAAGGAACAAGAGGATGAATTTACTGGATAACACAACAGTGAGGAGAAACGGAAACATGGGCAGAATTCCAGTTTCTCATAGACGCTGTAAACTTCCTAGGCAAAAAAATAAGAAAAAGCTCCAACTCTAAGGAAGCTCCAAATGGAGATTATGTTCGTGTCAAAGCAAAACAAGGCAAATCAACTAATAGTCATAGTCGTGCAGAAAGAGTGGAGGAAGGCTTCCTTTGCGTATGTACCGGTACTACCTTAACTTGGTCATATGCACTCAAATAATTGGGAAGGCGGCTATGCTCGGTGACATTATTAACTATTATGTGTTATATTTGCATCAACAAATTGAGGAATGCTCTTTATCGTATCTGGAAGTTCACGAGGAAACACTGTTCTATGAGCCTCTTTAAACATAAACTTGCAAACATAGGATAGAAACCAAATAGATTGTCAGGGTATCTCACAAATGAGAGACAAAATTAACATCACTTGACTTTTTGGATACTTCGACAAAGAAAGTAGCTCATATTCTTCAGGCACCTGTTTGCTATATAGTATAGTATGCTCATCCCCCCCCCCCCCCGCGCCAAATAAATAAATAAATAAATCCTTCTTTTGTTTTAATTTAGTTGCTGGACTAAATTGCATTTTTTGCAGTTCCTTTCTGTGAAAGTTGCCAGTCTATCCTGAAATCAAAAGATGCAAGTAAAAACATGGTGATAAATTTAATTCAGAAATCAAATTCTTTCACTTCATTCCAGGTGGTTACCCTTGGAGCTTTATTTCAGTTCCTTTACGTGTAGATTCATCATTCACAAGATGGCAGTGCAACCATGGTTGGTTATCCAAGAATAAGCTCCTTTTATACCATTCACAGTGAAATATTTGGCAGGGACTTGGCAGCTACCAAAAACTCAAACCTTAAATTGCTCATACCTCATTAGCTAATGCAGCACGAAAATATTATATTCTGACTCTTCATCAGAGCACTAATGGGAACCTACTTGGGCAAGCATGTGGAACAATGATTTTCCAAGTACCAGCCACTTGAACAATAATTGTAGTCCAGTTGCTAACAATATGGAATTGAAGGGTAACCTTCAGCTGAATAACATTGCTTTTTTCTTTATCCTACTTTGATAGAGCACTAGTTGAACTGAGATCATGTCCAACATAGTCTTGCTAATAACCCTGGCAACTTGTTGAATGATACAGGTGTTAGGGTTTCGACACAGTGAAAGCAGCGGAATTTAAAATTTTTTTGAAACCCTAAGACAGGATCCATGCGAAAACAGATTAATCAGAGGTTTAGATTATTTTACCGATTATCTGAGATGTTGAGAAGACGATGGAATTCTGGAACGGCTTCGAATCTTCAACGCAATCCAGCGACTACGTCTCTACGGTATCCACACGAACGATCCGCGAACCGTCACACGATCTGCAGCGAAAGGGATCTGCGGTACTAGCCACCAAGATCAGGATTTCTAACCTATTTTTCTCTCTAGTCTCTTTCTGAAAGCGGCTAGGGTTTTAGTTTTTCCTTACTTGACTTTTAGACTACTGATATATCATATATATAGTAGTTAATAGGAATTAACTAAAACCTAAAATAAATAGAAAAATAAAATCCGAATTTATATATATTATATTTTAATTAAGTCTTACTTAATTAATATACATATATACAAATTATCCTATTAATTTAAATTCGTAATTTCTAAATACTATCAATCATATTGACATATTTAAAATACTTACAATTTAAATTAATTCCCTTTTAATTACGTTCTAAGTGTGTGACCCTATAGGTTATTATTATGTTGGCAATAATTTTAAAATCATATTATAAAATTATAAACAGTGAGCGGCATCTAGCAATGCATCACTGCTACCCAAATAATAATAAGATCGGTGATTCGATACAACCTTTTCGTGACCAATATTTCAATGTAATTTAATCCTTTTAACCTTATATCCTAGATTAAACTCGAGGCATGGAATGTGTCATACTCTTCATAATTTAATCTGAGTTTTCTTGATCAATGAGTAGACTATATGAAACAAATCAATATTTGAGCATGGCCATGCATTTCATAGTACTACTCAATCAAGAGGCCTATGGATATCACTCCTAATATATAGGAGGGTTAAATTCCATCTAGATCACTCATATTCCTCACACGATTCATGATGTACCCAATGATCACCTTTATTGTCCACCCTATTAAAGGTGACATTTGATGATATCAAAGTACATAAATTCTCGTGTAATAATATAGTGACTTCAGGTCGGAGGATCATTACATCATTGTCACTATAAGAATTTCTTATGACACTTTGCATAATGCTCCATGTAGAATTCTTATGGTGGGTCAGTCCAGTACATTGTTCTCTAACATGTACCTATGCATTGACTCAAATATCTCATATATTTATGACCAATGAGATTTGGCCATCAGTCAATCCACATACTAGTCTCAATGCATCATTGTTGTCCCATTAACAATGATACTCGACTAGGGACATTTAAGAGTAATGATACTAATTATAATTATATAATCTCATGTTCAAGTCACATACTTAAAGCTATATAATTCGTATCATTATTCTAAGGGTTTTTATTACGTTAACATTTATTTAACGCAGTAAATGAAATCATAATAAAATAATCCATTTATTCAATCAAATATAATATCAAAAATGTTAAGCAATTACATCAAATAATTAGCCTCTAGGGCATAAACTCTAACAATCTCCCACTTGCACTAGAGCCAGTCACTCATGTATCTAATACCCATGGAACTAGTGTGACCTTCGTGCTTCTGCTGCGACAAAGCCTTGGTCAGTGGATCTGCAACATTATTATCTGTTGGCACTCTGCATATATGTACATCTCCTCTATTAATGATTTCACGGATGAGATGGTACCGCCTAAGTATATGCTTGGATCGTTGGTGAGATCTGGGTTCCTTAGCCTGTGCAATGGCTCCATCATTATCACAGTATAACTCAACTGGATCAACAATGGTTGGAACAACACCAAGTTCAGTGACGAACTTTTTAATCCATACAGCCTCCTTAGCTGCACTAGAAGCAGCAATATACTCAGCCTCTGTTGTAGAATCGGCTACTGTCTCTTGCTTCGAACTTTTCCAGCTAACAGCACCACCATTAACGCAAAACACAAAACCTGACTGAGACTTATAGTCATCACTGTCAGTCTGGAAACTAGCATCTGTGTAACCCTTTACTGCCAGTTTTTCTTCACCTCCATATACCAAGAATGAATCCTTAGTCCTTTTCAGGTACTTGAGGATATTCTTGACTGCTGTCCAGTGACCTTCACCTGGATTCGACTGGTATCTGCTCGTCATGCTCAAAGCATACGAAACATCCGGACGAGTACATATCATTGCGTACATGATAGATCCAATTGCCGAAGCATAAGGGATCTTTCTCATACGCTCCTCATCATCATGTGATTTAGGACATTGGGCCTTAGAGATCTTTACACCATGAGTCATGGGTAAGTGTCCTCTTTTTGCCTCTTGCATGCTGAACCGTTTCAACACTTTATCAATATATGTACTTTGACTTAGGCCGAGCATTTTTCTCGATCTATCTCGATAGATCTTGATACCTAAAATGTAGGTTGCATCACCCAAATCTTTCATGGAGAAACATTTTCCTAACCATGTTTTTACAGCCTGTAAGGAAGGAATGTCATTCCCAATAATTAATATGTCGTCTACATATAATACCAGGAATACAATCTGACTCCCACTAACCTTCTTATATACACAAGGTTCATCTTCATTTTTTATAAAGCCAAACTCTTTGACTGCTTCATCAAATCGAAGATTCCAACTCCGAGAGGCTTGCTTCAATCCATAAATGGATCGCTGCAGCTTACATACCTTTCTAGCATCCTTTGGAGTGAAAAAACCCTCAGGTTGTGTCATGTACACATCCTCAAGGAGATTTCCATTAAGGAAAGCAGTTTTGACATCCATCTGCCAGATTTCGTAATCATAAAAGGCTGCAATAGCAAGTAAGATCCTGATGGATTTAACCATTGCCACTGAAGAGAAGGTTTCATCATAGTCAACACCTTGAACTTGTTTGAAACCTTTTGCTACCAGTCGGCCTTTATAGGTTTGTACATTACCATCCATGTCGGTTTTCTTCTTGAAAACCCATTTGCACCCGATTGGTTTTACCCCTTCGGGTGGATCAACCAAAGTCCATACTTGGTTAGTATACATGGAGTCCATCTCAGATTTCATGGCTTCAAGCTATCTCTCAGAATCTGGTCCATTCATAGCTTCTTGGTAGGAAGCAGGCTCATCCTGATCTATGAGCATCACATCGCCGTTTTGAGTCACAAGAAATCCATAAATCTCTCAGGCTCTTGGCGTGTCCTACTAGATCTACGAATGACTTGTGTAATTTGAGCAGGTTCACTTTCCACAATATCTTGTGGTTCCTGCTCATGTTCCAACTCAGGTTCAATGATATTTTGTGGTTCACGAATTTCTTCGAGTTCTACTTTCCTCCCACTATTTCCTTTAGAGATAAATTCTCTTTCTAGAAAAATACCAGTTCGAGCAACAACCACTTTGTTCTCAGAAGGTTTGTAGAAATAATACCCTTTTGTTTCCTTAGGGTATCCCACAAAATTACATTTGTCAGATTTGGGTCCGAGCTTGTCAGAAGCCAGACGTTTTACAAATGCCTCGCAACCCCAAATCTTCATGAACGACATACTAGGACGTTTCCCAGTCCACATCTCATATGGTGTCTTTTGAACCGTCTTTGTAGGAACACGGTTAAGTGTGAATACAGCTGTCTCTAGGGCATGACCCCAGAAGCTTATTGGAAAATATGCATGACTCATCATTGATCGTACCATGTCCAACAAGGTGCGATTCCTCCTCTCAGACACACCATTCCATTGTGGTGTTCCAGGTGGAGTGAGTTGTGATATAATACCACACTGCTTTAGAAGGTCATCAAAATCTTGGCTTAAGTATTCACCACCTCGATCGGATCGAAGGGCTTTTATGCTTTTGCCAAATTGGTTTTGAACTTCATTCTTGAATTCCTTGAACTTTTCTAAGGATTCGAATTTGTGTCTCATAAGATACACATATCCATATCTACTAAAGTCATCAGTAAATGTAATGAAGTAATAGAACCTACCTCTTGCTAATGAACTCATGGGTCCACATACATCACTATGTATAAGTCCCAATATATCACTAGCCCGTTCACTGTGACCAGTGAAAGGGGCTTTAGTCATCTTACCTAATAAACAAGATTCGCATTTCTCATATGATTCAAAATCAAATGAATCCAAAAACCCATCTTTATGGAGTTTGGATAAGCGTTTCTCATTTATATGGCCTAAACGACAGTGCCAGAGATATGTCAGATTTGAATCATTTGATTTAAATCGTTTTGTATTTATGTTATAGATAGGCATCTCTAAAGCAAGAATATAAAGACCATTAAACAATTGTGCAACACCATAACATATTTCATTTAAGTAAAACGAACAACTGTTGTTCTTTATTAAAAACGAAAAACCTTTCTTGTCCAAACAAGAAACAGAAATAATGTTTTTGCTCATAGCAGGCACAAAATAACAATCCTCTAATTCTAATACTAGCCCAGTGGGCAAAGATAAATGATAAGTTCCTACGGCTAGTGCAACAACTTTTGCTCCATTCCCAACTCGTAGGTCAACCTCTCCTTTCGCCAAAGTCCTACTCCTTCGGAGTTCCTGCACATTAACACAAATGTGAGAACCACATCCAGTATCTAATACCCATGATGTAGAAGTAGACAAATTGACTTCTATAACATATATACCTGAATTAGAAGTCGTACTTCCTTTCTTTTTCTTCAGTTCTTCCAGATATGCATGACAGTTCCTCTTCCAGTGTCCAAGTTTTCCACAGAAGTGACAATCACCTTCTTTAGCTACCCCACCTTTAGGTTTTAAAGCCTGTTTGTTTTTGAAATTGGGTTTGGCACCAGATTTAGATCCTATCTTCTTCTTGCCTTTCCCTTTTCCCTTAGCATTCCCCTTTTGCACCATCATTATGGGATCGGGTCCTGCCTTTTTCATGTTGTTCTCGGCAGTTCTTAACATGCTCAACAACTCAGTAAGTGGTTTCGTAATTTCATTCATGAGATAATTCATGACAAATTGCGAGTAGCTGCTGTTCAAAGATTGCAAAACTAGATCAGTTTGGGCTTCCGCAGTAATCGGAAAACCCAACCTAGCAAGGTACTCAATATACCCAATCATTTTCAGAACATGTGGACCAACTGGATCACGTTCACCCATCTTGCAGTGATACAACGCCTTGCTTGTATTATACCTCTCCTGTCGAGCATGCCCTGCGAACAATTTCTTGAGATGCTCGATCATCTCATAAGCATCCATTAACTCATGTTGCTTCTGAAGCTCAGAGTTCATAGTTGCTAGCATGAGACAACTCACGTCTAGAGCATCATCTTGATGCTTCTTGTAAGCATTATGCTCTGCACGTGGTGCAGTGTTAGCTGGTGCTGCAGGAATGGGCCCATCAAGGACATAGAGCTTGCGCTCTTGTTTGAGGACAATCCTCAAGTTCCTATGCCAGTCTAGGAAATTAATTTCACTCAGCTTTTCCTTCTCAAGGACTGATCGTAGTGAAAGACTATTTGTGTTGTTGGTTGCCATTGATATCTACAATTTATAAGTGCAAAAATAATAAGTCAAATTGCAGAGTTTTGATATTATGTAATTGATAATAGTACATTCCAAATATACCTCCCACTATTTTAATCAAATTAATAGCCCTCACCATTAATTCGGAAAGCATTTTCTATTAAATCTTTCTAGTGAGCTAAGATCCATATTTCATTACGCCTTAAGTTAGCTTTGGCTAATCTCTTAAAACATAATTATTTAGGTAGACAACCATTTGTCAATTATATCATATATAACTCTTAGACAGTTTGGTGAACAACATTTGTTCTAGTCCATCTAATGGTACCTGCCAAACTCTATGCCTCTAAGTCCACAATCCTATTGAGATAACTTAGTTAAGTCAGGCCCAATGCTTTTAACATTTTGGATATCACAATTATCCTATCGCATCTTACCAAGATAAATGGGGTACTTTGCTTTGGCAAACCTACATTCATTGATCAAGGTCTTGATGAGTGTCATTCATTGGAAGGCATCTGATTTAGACTCAATAATTTTATGAGGGATTTTATTAATTAATTTAGATCTCACCAATTTTAATCTTATTAAGCATGCACGTTATTTATCATAGCATATCGTATACAAGCATAAATAAAGTGCAAAAATTAAACGTGTCACAGTTATGGCTCAACCCTATGTCAATCCTTTCAAGCTAATGAAAAGATTGAAGGTCAGTCTAAGGTGGTAAAAGGTCTTCAAAATAGTAGCTTCGTTGGACCTTCCTCGTTCACTTGTGTCTCCTCTCCATCATCATCTTGTCTTCTTGATTACACTTGTACATTACATGTTATAAAGAAACCTCGAGTTACATTCGAGGGGATTTAGATGAGAAGAGAATATTACATCAGAATATAGAAAGGCACGACATGCAAGCCGTATTTCAAAAAACCAAAAACCACTAATCCTATGGGGTCAAAAGAGCCATAATTGTGCACCATGCATATCACAATAAGCACATAACACAATTTATATCATTTAAAGAATATTATAAAAAAAAATATTTGGGGTCACGACCATCGTGCGCTACGGCGGGGGGGTCCAAGGGGGGGGACTCCCCCCCTGGCGGTGGTCTCGCTGACCGGTCAGCGAGCGGGGTCGGGGGCAGCGCCCCTGGAATTTTTTTTTTTTATTTTTTTAAAACTACAATCTGTATATGAATCTCTGAAACAATTTCAGAATCATATACAATCCACCATAGTAACAATACACCCAGAACATATCATATATGTCCAAGTTCGATTAATCATATTAAATCGAATCTTCATGCTTCTAATCCAATTAGAACAGAAGACGTACTGTTATTCCACCTTGTAGGATACGATTAACAGAAATCATATACATGCATATATATTACAGATTTCCAGAATACCCAAACATGCAGAATATCATATATTCAATTTCAGATCGGTAAACATGCATCATCATACATCATATATATCGAATACAATAAAACACGTAATCTGAATCAATCGTTTCGCAAGTAGCTCTGATACCACTGTTAGGGTTTCGACACAGTGAAAGCAGCGGAATTTAAAATTTTTTTGAAACCCTAAGACAGGATCCATGCGAAAACAGATTAATCAGAGGTTTAGATTATTTTACCGATTATCTGAGATGTTGAGAAGACGATGGAATTCTAGAACGGCTTTGAATCTTCAACGCAATCCAGCGACTACGTCTCTACGGTATCTACACGAACGATCCGCGAACCGTCACACGATCTGCAGCGAAAGGGATCTGCGGTACTAGCCACCAAGATCAGGATTTCTAACCTATTTTTCTCTCTAGCCTCTTTCTGAAAGCGGCTAGGGTTTTAGTTTTTCCTTACCTGACTTTTAGACTACTGATATATCATATATATAGTAGTTAATAGGAATTAACTAAAACCTAAAATAAATAGAAAAATAAAATCCGAATTTATATATATTATATTTTAATTAAGTCTTACTTAATTAATATACATATATACAAATTATCCTATTAATTTAAATTCGTAATTTCTAAATACTATCAATCATATTGACATATTTAAAATACTTACAATTTAAATTAATTCCCTTTTAATTACGTTCTAAGTGTGTGACCCTATAGGTTATTATTATGTTGGCAATAATTTTAAAATCATATTATAAAATTATAAACAGTGAGCGGCATCTAGCAATGCATCACTGCTACCCAAATAATAATAAGATCGGTGATTCGATACAACCTTTTCGTGACCAATGTTTCAATGTAATTTAATCCTTTTAACCTTATATCCTAGATTAAACTCGAGGCATGGAATGTGTCATACTCTTCATAATTTAATCTGAGTTTTCTTGATCAATGAGTAGACTATATGAAACAAATCAATATTTGAGCATGGCCATGCATTTCATAGTCCTACTCAATCAAGAGGCCTATGGATATCACTCCTAATATATAGGAGGGTTAAATTCCATCTAGATCACTCATATTCCTCACACGATTCATGATGTACCCAATGATCACCTTTATTGTCCACCCTATTAAAGGTGACATTTGATGATATCAAAGTACATAAATTCTCGTGTAATAATATAGTGACTTCAGGTCGGAGGATCATTACATCATTGTCACTATAAGAATTTCTTATGACACTTTGCATAATGCTCCATGTAGAATTCTTATGGTGGGTCAGTCCAGTACATTGTTCTCTAACATGTACCTATGCATTGACTCAAATATCTCATATATTTATGACCAATGAGATTTGGCCATCAGTCAATCCACATACTAGTCTCAATGCATCATTGTTGTCCCATTAACAATGATACTCGACTAGGGACATTTAAGAGTAATGATACTAATTATAATTATATAATCTCATGTTCAAGTCACATACTTAAAGCTATATAATTCGTATCATTATTCTAAGGGCTTTTATTACGTTAACATTTATTTAACGCAGTAAATGAAATCATAATAAAATAATCCATTTATTCAATCAAATATAATATCAAAAATGTTAAGCAATTACATCAAATAATTAGCCTCTAGAGCATAAACTCTAACAACAGGTTGCCCAAATGTGGAGCTATAAATTTCTTAGTGAATAGGAAATCTACTATACATGCTGATGGATTCCGTGACAGTCGGTTTATATAGGTTGGAAAAGGAAAAGAGACGGGATGCTAACATAAAGAAACCTCATCATTAACCTGGTTCTTCAAATTTTAACAAAAGAAGGTGATTCTACCCTGCAAATGCTTACGCTTAACTAACCAGTGTAAACTTGTGAGATGGGATATGCAACAGATTATGGATAGGGTGGGAATTTGTTTGAATACAATTTTATCTTCAAAGCGAAGTTAATGACAGTTGCATGTTTTACAGCAGTTGGAAGTGTTTTAACTATCAGATCTAAAGACTTGAACTAGAACTTACCAAAAGCCATCAAACCACGGGCCGAGTTGGCCTATACAAGTGTTGAATTCCCTCAAGGTATTTCTTATTTGACATTGAGGGAGTAGATTGATTATTAAACTTAAAAGCTACAAACTAAAAATGTCTTCATCGTCCTCATTGCTTAGTCGTGATTTTGAGCATATAAGCAAGTCTGCTGCTTTCAATAGAGGAGTACAAAATAACGTAAAATTCTTAATTAATGACTGCACCTTGCCTTTTGACTTGAACCTTGCGAAAAAGAATAATCCACGGATGGAGATCGGGGTCACTTGGCCCGCATGATTTTTAAAATTTTGTGCTTGTTCTTAAAACTAAAAAAAAATATATATATATTATTAATAATAGTACACAATAAAACCGTACAATGTACTGATGTTTACTTATACAATTTTATTGTCATATCATTACTACTACTACTACTATAATAATAATAATAATAATATCTTTATTCTTAAGGTTAAACCTGAAAAAAAAAATACATTATTAATACTCCTCTAGTTCCATTTGACAATAATACTGCAGAACAATTATCAATTGCAAGTCCACCCGAAGTATTGAAGATAATTTGTAAATTTGATTGAAATGTTTATGGTTATTTTGTTAATTTTTTATTTAATTGTATTAATGTTATTAAGTTATTGATAGTGCCCACCCTTGATAAAATTTATGCTTTTACCGCATCACTATAATTAATATGTCACTGCAGAATAAATATGAAGAATCGCACGAGAGAGACTCTTTCTAGCAGCCCTAAGCTAATCGTTTACATCTCAAGCCCTCCAACGATTATCTAAATTCTAAAGTACCATCAAGTCTCTTGCACTCTCCGACAATACTATATATATAATATTCGATGACAAAATCAAATATTATATTCATTTTAATCATTAAAAAGTGAGTTCTAATGCGAATTTCTGTGTCAGATCCCATTTTTTAATGATTGAGATGCATTTTGTCAACAGTAATTAATTTGTTCAAAAAAAATTATTATTAATAATAGTACTCCCTAAAACTGTACAACGTACTAATGGTTACTACCATAATTTATATTGTCATATCATTATTACTACTACTACTGTAATAATAATAATAATAATATCTTTATTCTTAAGTAAACCTGAAAAAGATACATTATTAATACTCCTCTAGTTCCGTTAGACAATAATACTGCAAAACAATTATCAATTGCTAATCGGTTACTTCGTCCGATGTTGTACGCATACTTTTTCTTCTTTATTTCATTATGGCACGAGTATCATTTGCTCGTTGACCAAGTAGTTTTGATTACTAGAAGCTTAATGAACTAAGTGGATAACAGGGTAGATTTGATTAAGGAAATTGATATTTTTAAGAATAAAAATAATAGTTTCACAAGATCATTTTTATATGAATAGTAAATAGGTCACATATTCATGTGAGATAAAAGTTGTGAAAATATCAAATTTTACTTGTAAAAATATCAATTTTATTAATTAATTTAAAGTTATCGTCTGCCATTGAACGACCAAATTACGTCGATTATTATAAGTCAAATAAATGAGTAATTTTATGTGTACAAATTACGCACAAACAAAGAAAAAAATACCATATGAATCATTTAAATTAATGAAAAGGATTATTAACTTTTTATGTCATTTTCTTTTACTATTCAATACATTAAGTGATAATATTTGTGAAAAACTAGTTATGCACATTTGTGCACATAAAACTATTCCCAATAAATATAGCTTAATAAGATTTCAAATCACAATATGAAATTTACAGATACGCAGCATTAGGGATAAAGGGATTATTTTTCTACAGGCATAAGCAGTCTCTCCATTATGTTCGGCAAAAACGACATGTTATATCATATTCTACTAAATAGATATTTGTGTTATACCGTAAGTCTAAGTTTTGAAGGAAAAAAAATAGATGAGAGTTGGGTCCATCAAATCGATTGATCAAGAAAATTCTTTTTTTTTTTATAAGTTATTAACATCATATAATAATAATAATTATTATTATTATTTAATGATGATAATAGATCCTATTGTCACTACATTTTGGGTGTGTAGTGATAAATCACGGATATACACAATATTTTACAAGTCACAGACATCAATTAAATTCAAAACAAATTATGTTAGATTGGACCCAAATTAGATGTGCTTGAAACCACCGATCAGTTTCAACAGGCTAACAAACCAGGAAAAATATTTGGTATCTTTGGGGGGGGGGGGGGGGGGGGGGGGGGGGGGAGTTTCATGGATGCCCTCCTCTGTGGCCAATTCCTTGAATATTTTAATTCTGGAAAGTTGTTAAATGTGTCAGAATTTCGCTTGTAAATCGCCATCCAAGCAATTCTGAAAAGAGGTTTGTCCAGTAGAAATCCAACCATAGTCCAATTCAAACACCCTGTTGATTTGATAGGTTGCAATACTATGCTACATGTTGACACATACTTGGGCCACTTGCCAATGAATAATAAGCATTATTAAGCTACATATACATAGTGCTTGTGGGAGGACACCACTAGTCTCAAAACTGTTGCCAACGCAACAAAATTTGCTTAATTACTTGGCCAATTTGGCGCATGATAGATGTCTCCACATACCCGATTCATCATCATTTTTTAAGATTATTACCATCAAAAATGTTTTGAAGTAATAAGTGGGGGTGTTAATGTTTGATTTTGTGAACTCGTTGAAAATTATCAAAAGTACGAACACCTGCACTCAGTAAGTAAGAATCGTTAGCCACCTCCTAGCAACGACTTGGGCCGTCAATGAAGAATCAAAATAATGCTGGAATAATTAGAATTATGTGAATAAGATATTGTGTACTGTAATTTGTTGACTAACGACTGCTTATATAGATGTTAGAATCCCCGAAGTCTAATTAGAAATAAAATGTCCACTTTCAAATCACCTTAGGACTCCATTTAAAGAATAATTGAATTCTACCCAAATTAAGCCAACTTACTCTCCTTGAACAAGGAAACAAAATTCAAGTGTGATATAGACATCAACTATCCCAAGCCGTCTTGAATTGCATGGAGATGGGCCGACCAAGTCGTGACCCAAGCCAATTAAATAATCAACACCAAATTCAAATAAAATAGGTTACACTATATTTGGACCCAAACAATTATATCCAACATGAAAAATATGAAACAAACGCTTTGTTTATAAGCGACCATTTTAGTATTCACTATGCCTAAAAATAAATGATAGATATGATTATATAAGGCAGCATTTACCTAATTTAAGGGTAGCACCACTTATCCCTACTTGGTGAAGACCAATGAAACATGTCATAGTCTCCCTCACACACAAACGCACGCACAAGAACATAAAAACATAACCGTGTTATATGGACCATGTCGAGGATAATACCCACATTTTGTGTTGAAGTGACGACGTCCGGACTAAAATGCTAGTATTCACTAATTCAAGCCATTAGGATATTTAAGGGACCAGGATATTTAAGGGACCAGCCAGCGGCGCGGAGATGGGAGTGGTGGTCCATTTTGGTTCAAGTGAAGTTGGCATTTAGTAGAAACGACGACGGTTTAATATTTCCTTAATCTTGTAAAAATTAATTTTATTTTATTTTTTCAATTAAATTGATCATTTTTATAATAATATTATATTATTCTATTATCTTCATTTATAATAGTTAAACACATTATGTGTATCTTATTATTCCAACCTGCTGAGTGATTTGATGATTTACAAAAATAAAAGATAAAAAATCATATTAAATATACCTATAACGATGTTCAATTATCAAAAACAAAATTTTCCGTTAATATAGTTGAAGAAACTATGTTAAAATTATTATCATCTCCAATTTTTATAGGTTTATATATATATATATATATATATATATATATATATATATATGCTTAATTTTTTATTATAAAATTGATCAATTCAACTAAAAAAATCAAACTAAATTATTTTTTTAGGGATGGCAGGAGTATATATTTTTCCTTTCCAAAAAAGGAATCTTATTTGACATTTTTTTCAAAAGAAAAAGAGTCTATTGTGGAATTTGTGGTGGTATCATAAGTTAATTTTGTTATAATATAAATATAATGCTATCAATATTAAATTAATAATTTATTTTTCATGAGTAAACATAAAAAGTATATATTATTATTTTTTGCAAATTTTGCCAATGAAATTATGAAAGTATAGGGCACGCTCACTCATTCAACCACCGGAACCATAGATTTTTATATGCACGGTCCCCTACCGCCTGGGCCCTCAGCAGTCAGCACCCTATGGAGAAGAGAAATATTATGTAGTCTTTGCCGTAAACAATGTATTATGCTTTGAATTGAATGAATAAATATAAAAATAAAATAATTTATTTTTATAAAATATAAAAAATAATGATTAATTATTTTATTAAAATATAATAAAATTATTTATAATCTTCATAAATTTATAAATTTTATTTTTTTTAAAAAGTATATAAAATGATTCATTCTAATAAATTATTCATTTATCTATTTATTTTTTTTGATTCAGACATAACATAAGTATTTGTTGGCGTAGAAACAATTTAAATACAATTTATTTAATTTATAAATATATCGTTTAAGAATTAAATATAAAATTAAGTTGGTTGAATGCATTTGGACTTCAGGGGTCTGGTGTTTTTAATAATTATAACGTGGTATAATAATAAATTTAAACATATTGCGTTGCGATTATATTGTAGTTAAAAAATTATGATATTGTTTCTGAAACGAAAGAAAATAGCAAATTGGCCCTCAGGAGTGGATTACGTGTTGTCACGATCACACGCCCCTCATATGTGCCCCCCGTGCAGGTGAGCGCTGCTTATCCTTTCTCTCTCACTCGTGTCATTTTGTAGAACTTCTACATTCATTTTCACCGAACCCCAAGTCAGTGCCTCTCTCTCTCTATCTCTCTGTCGCCCAAGCCCCCCCCAAGTGAAGAGAAGTGAAGTGCTCTCTTTGTCCTATCCGTATATCTATCTAAAAACCATTAGAAAATACGTGGAAGACCACCACTCAACAACAGAGCCTCCTTCCTCTCCCCCTATCTTGCGCGGCCATAAATTGAACAAATGAGGAGCAGAAAAGCATAATTGAAAACTGAAAATCATCGCCTCTATTTCTCTCCTCCTTTTTTGCTTCTAATTTTCCCTTTCCCCCAAGGAACTACATTCCCAAAAAGTATACTCAGATTTTTAAAACTTAGAATCTCCCTGGGACAGTAATCCGGATGAAGGGTGTTTGGAGGCTGTTCTTATTTTATACTCCACTACTAACATTTACCAGCCTCTTCACACCCATCAAATCAGATCCAAACGACGAGTCTTGCTTAACCCACCTCAGCCAATCGCTCGAAGACCCAAATCACAACCTCCAAAATTGGACCAAATCAACCTTCGCCAACCCATGTCTCGGCTTCACCTCCTACCTCCAGGGAGCCACCTGTAACAATGGCCGAATCTACAAACTCTCCCTCTCCAACCTTTCTCTCAGGGGCTCCATCTCCCCTTACCTCGCAAACTGCACCAATCTCCAAGCCCTAGACCTCTCCTCCAACTCCCTCTCCGGTCCCCTCCCCACCGACATCCAGTTCCTCGTCAACCTCGCCGTCCTCAACCTCTCCGCGAACCGTCTTTCCGGCCAAATCCCGCCGCAGCTCACCATGTGCGCCTACCTCAACGTCATAGATCTCCACGACAATATCCTCGTAGGTCCCATCCCTCAGCAGCTGGGTCTCCTCGCTCGGCTCTCCGTTTTTGATGTGTCCAACAATAGGCTTGCCGGCCAGATTCCGGTGACGCTCGTGAACCGGAGTGCGAACTTGCCGAGGTTCAATGCGTCGTCGTACGAGGGAAATAAGGGTCTTTATGGGTACCCTTTGCCGCCCTTAAAGAGTAAAGGGTTGTCGATTTTGGCCATTGTTGGGATCGGATTGGGAAGTGGGTTCTTCAGTTTGGTGCTCAGTTTTACTGCAGTGTGTATGTGGTTGAGGGTTACTGACCGCAAAATGGCTGCCGACCAAGAAGGCAAAATTAGTCAGCAAATGCCTGATTATTGAAAATTACTTGTGTATAACTTTTACCCCAATTAGAGGTGTGAGCTAGTTTTTCTTTCTTATAATTTTATTGGTGTTGATGGGTTTCTTGCTCACTTCCTTGTCTTTTTACTGATCCTGGTGGGAATTTTCTTTTTCCTTTGCTTAACCACTCCTTCCCTTTTCCTTTTTTTTCCCTTCATAATTTTCATTTTATTCAACTATTTCAATGAGCTTTTGGTGAAATACATACATGCAGGAAGTAAGTGATATTTTTATATGTTATAATAATAGTCAAAGTGGTAGTTAGTCACTATAGACCTATAACATATTTTGTATGTAAAAATATCAACAACAAAAAATTATGTGGAAATATTAGAATATATAGTTGAGTTCTTTAGTTCTCCCTCTGACTTTCTTCGTCTTTAAATAGTACAATCTGTTTTCTGCTTACATTGAATTGTATATTGCATTGTATATTAATGTGCAATGGTAAAGATGTCAATTTTTTATTTTTTTTTATCTTAAATGCATATTAAATATTTTAATAATAATTTATGATATAATCAAAAATACAATACTTATTATATTAATATTACGATAATATATTATTTGAGACTTTTTTTGAGATAAAAAATTTAATATCCTAATATCACTATTAATTTGTACCTCCCCTGTGTGGGTGAGCTAAAATACAGACATCTCAGTGCAGGTATGGACAGTGTCTTCAATAATCGAAAGGGCACATGTATCAATTGTACTGTAAACAAATTGTTGTCGTTTATTTAGAAAAAAAAAAGAAAGAAAGAAGATTAGTGTTGCTTGGGGAAATGGTTACATTACATTGCAACGGAGTTGGTATTTGCTAATGTTGCTGAATTAATTATATTTTCTTCATGCATGTTCGAAGCTCTCATGTTTTTCTTTATCATTACATATTTTCATTTGGTACGAACTCATGCAGTTGTTATTTCATGCTCTTGGACATGGAGAAATTATTCTCTGTCGCAGGAGTATTGCTACAGTATGCTCCCCCCTCTCACATGAGGGTGAGGTCCACACATGATGTGACCCGTGTGGACCCTCCCTCATGTGAGAGGGTGGAGCATTGCTCCAGAGTCATACAATAATTTTTCCTTGGACACGAGGGTGCGTTTTTACATAAATTTCAGCATTCGAACTCATGACCTTGAAATATAGAGAGACCTTTACCAATAGCTTTCTGATTACTCGGTGTCAGAAATATGTCACGGCAGCTCAGCTACATTTCTATTGTAACAGATTTTGATGTAATTAATCATTTTCATTTCCCTTTTATAAAACTTTCAGGTGGTAATATGCTTTAGTTTCTTTTTAATTTGAAAATATTGGACACGACAGATGCCAATATGTGTATGTTTTTAGTGAATTTATAAAGAAAAGTATTTTTTTTTTAAGTTTTACATTTTATTACTATTTTTTCCTTGTGTATATTTTGTTATGTTTATATTGTAAAGCGTATAAAAGAGATTATGAAAAAAGTATTTATATTATTTAATTTTTTATTTAAATTTGGATAGTATTGATGTTAATATGAATAGAAAAGTTAAATAAAAAATTTGTGAAATTAAAAATTTATGAAACCAAATCCAATTTGTACGTTTAATTATATAATTTTACTAAAATAAATATTGTTAGATATGGCAATGGTTAAAATTGGCTATATAAAAAAAGAATTCATGCTAATTTTATCTCGTCATCAACATATGTTAATTATTTTTCTATTAAAATTTGGAGTTTACAATTGAACATAGTCTCTTTGATAAGTTTAAATAAATTTTAGTATTAGAAAATAATTATGTTTAAATATGTTTACATAAACTTGAATATGCCTATTGAATAATGAAAGAAATAGGAAGTATTTTATTATAATTCTAGAATTTAAAATGGGGTTGTCCATTCCTTATGTAAAAAAAAGAAGAAAAGTAATGGTGATTAGAAAAAAAAGAGAGAAACGCAATTGTATAGAATAACTAATGTCTTCAATATTTTGTTGAAAAGGAATTTTAAGTACATTTATTATTATTATTAAAAAAAATAGGACAACAAAACATAACCAGTAGTGGGAGGAAGGTGTACCAGTCTCGTGGAAAAATTATTGTATGCCCCTGGAGCAATGCTCCACCCTCTCACATGAGGGGAGGTCCACACGGGTCACATCATGTGTGGACCCCACCCTCATGTGAGAGGGTGGAGCATACTGTAGCAATGCTCCTGGGGCAGGAAATAATTTCTCCAGTCTCGTGACATTCATTAATGGCGTCTACTTTAATTCCTCTCACGCAATTGCAATGCTATGGGACCCAAATCTGTAACATGTTGACGAGCAGCATTCATATTCAAGGTGATGATTCGAGTGATTCCATTTAGAGTGAATTCAGGGGGATCGGTTTAATTTTTTTAATTTTTAAAATATTTATTTTAATATATATTTTTTATAAAATTTAATAATTTATATATATATAAATAACAGTGTTATATAAATAAAAAAATTAAAGTTAAACCAGTCGCCCAACAGTTGATGTTCCATTTACGCTCTCTCTCTCTCCTGCTGCTTTCGTGGTAGTACAAGATTTCATGCAATTGGATTTCTCGACTTCAAACACCTTTTGGTCTCTTCCACCAATAAATTTAGGAGTGTTTAATCGATTTTTATCGATTCGATTGAAATTGATACTAAAATTAAATAAATTTTGATATTAATATCGATACCGATTGAATTAATATACTACATCGATAAGCAAGTTTGATATTAATAAAAATAAAATAAAATTTGTTTCTTCTCTTTTGTATTCAACTTCAACTTTGGTTTTATTCAATCAAATTAAAATATAAATACGTTCAAACTATAAATTTGATCTTTTTATTAATATATATATATATAAGTAATATTATATTCTAATTCTATGGATATATTTTAATATTAAGGGCGTAGAAAAAATAAACGGGATGGATAAAGAAGGAAAATAATGGTAGGCTGTTTATCTTTAAAATTTATTGAAATTAAATATGAAAATATAAACTAATAACTAAAACAAAAGTTTTTTATTTATTTTTATTTTGATGACTTGTGCTGACTTGTTGAAATTAAATAAATATGAGAGTATTGTGACGACCCCAAATCCGGGTTCCATAACCTCGAGTTTGGTTCTCACTATTCAACACATTACTAACAATTAAATACATACATTGCATTTAAATATCGCGGAATAATACATATTGGTTCCCTTCAAAAGGTTACAATACCAGGGTCTATCAACCTTAACATAAAAACAGTTCCTATCATAAGGAATTACAAAAGGTTCTTCAACAGTAAATACATATTTAAATATCTAATTAGCATGCATAAGCTAACTTAATCTCGGGCTTTTCCTTTTTCCTTATCCTTCTTCGAGCAATCGGGTCTATCTGAAAATGGTTCATGATATAGCAAGAATGAGCAACTAGTTTGCTCAGCAAGTTTAGAACAATCATGGAGATTTAATATATCATGAATGAATGGGAAATGACATCAATGGTTCAACAATAGATATAACAATTGTGAATGAAACAAGATTCAAATTTTAATAAACAGACTATTTGAATCTTAAAATGCTGAGTGGTCACCAAGGACCCTGAACTAACGAGGGTACAATAGAGTTTCCTCCGACCCTTTGAGTTGTTTGGTTTTCAAGGGGATCAGCCTATTCAACCCGCTGTATATGCATTACATTTAGTCACTGGCGCCAAAGTCGGTTTCCCGACACAAAATCCCCTAATTTAGGGTTGTTCAATTCTCAGTCTTAATATAAGAAATCCGCACCCAACAATGGTTTGGATAAGCTTTTAAAAGTATTCCAGTTATTGAATTTAGAAACGCAATGTCTAGCTAAACTATTAGCTTCAGACATTTTTAATACAGTTCATGAATCAAGAACTAACAAGCTTCAAATGCACTAAGTGCGATTGTATAAACAATATGGATGTGGAATAATTTTCGATAATTAAACCACTTCAAGCTTTAACAATAAATACAAGTATGGAAACTTGTTCAGCAATAATAATTGAGTAGGGTTAGAGAACTTGCCTGTCTGCTCAGCTACAATAATTGTCTAGCTTTAACTAACTTGCTTTGAAAGACCTAACATTTAATAAAGTCGGTCTAATAATTAGTACGGCGTATTTGCATAACTATACGCTTAACAATGAACTTATTTACCACATATAAGTACTAACACATAATTTACATTAGTCAAAACAATATTATTAACCTTATAAACCCTTAATCATCTTAGGTTAATAATTTAATAAGTTAGAAAATATTTTTCTTAAGTGTTGGACACTTATTAAACCTTTAAACAACTTATTATAATTGTTTAATTAAATTCAATTTATTTTATTAACTCAATATCTTTTTAATTACTATTTAATCTTGATTAAATAGAAATTAATTAATTAACTCTAGTTATTATTTAAAATAAATAATAACTAATTGTACTTAATTATTATTTAATTATAATTAAATAATAAATAATTATTGACTTAATTTTAACCTTCTTTAATTTAATATTAATCAACCAATAATTAACTAAGTAATTACCCTTACTTATTATTTAATTTAAGGAAATTAAATAATAGTTTACTAATTTTAATCCTCTTTAATTATTATTTAATGTCAATTAAATAATAATTAATTACTTAATTAATTTTAATTATTATTTAAGGTTAAATAATAATCAATTCATTCTTATTTATTATTTAAATTAAATAATAAATTATTAATCTAATAACTTAGTTTCCATTAATCGTTATTTAATACTAAATAAATAATAATTAATTACTTAATTATCCTTATTTATTATTTAATAATATTTAAATAATAAATAATTAATTTATAAATTTTATCTCTCTTTACTTATTATTTAATAGGAATTAAATAATAATTGCTAATTTATTACCTTTATTTATTATTAGTATTTTAAATAATAAATAATAATAATTTATTTAACTTAACCATGGTTTAGCTAACTAGATTAATATTTAAAATATTTAAATATTAAACTTACTGAAAAATAACCTCTCCAATATTATTTTGTATTATTATTATTTTTGTTATAATTTTAAATTAATTTTCAAATATTTAAATTAATTTAAATTTACCCGAATGGCATTTTCGTAAATAAGTTGAAAAACCGGACCGATGGCAATTCTGTAATTAAGTTGAAAACTGATCCGAGGGCAGAAAAGTAATTTCGGCAAGAAAAACACGGAGGGGCATAAGCGTAATTTCGCCAGAAAAATTTCTACCGCGCATGGCGCGTGTGTAAATATTTTCGGACTAAAAACGGCGCCGTTTTGGAAAGGTCGGAAACGGCTTCCGCGCATAACGCGCGGAGTAATATTTCCGCTGTCGCCAAACGACGTCGTTTGGCTCCGCTTCGTCGGTGAACAGTGGCACGCGCGCATTGCGCGGACAATGCTTTTTTTTTTTATTTCCGGCAGATTGTGAACAGTACATTTTTAACAAAAATTATACCTTCAATAAATCTTTAACTTCACAATAAAAATCCAAAAAAATTGCCAATCACCTTATATTAATTTATAACATGAAAAAATTAATTTTTCATGATTTAATAACATATTTTTTTATAAAAAATTTTACATCACATAAACTACTATAAATCATAACTTTTTGTGTATAACTCCATTTTGAGTGATTCAAACTTTGTTTTTCTCATGATTTAATGTTCTATAATATTAGAACATCAAATCTAAGTTTTACAAAAATATTTTTGGTCATATATTTCAAGACTTGATTATACACTATTAAATACATATTTTAGCATATAAATATACCAAAATACAAATCAAACATATTAAACTCAAGCATGGCATAAATATTACCTCTACACATTAATAACTATATTAATATGTTTATACAAGCATGATGATTATTTAATTTAAAAATAAAACTTAGATTTAGAATAACCATTACCTTGATTTAATGGCTATCTTTCTTTTTCTTCCAAAGTAGGTGATGAAAGAAGATGACATGCACTAGCTTAGCACTCCTTCTCCTTCTCTTGCTCTCTCTCAAAATATTTTGCTCTCAAACTCTCTCTAGCTTGGAAAATGGAAGAAGAAGAAATGACTCACTTAAGCTCCAAAATTGTAAGTATACTTACAATTTGGATATATATAAAATATATATCTATCAAAATTACCATCATGAGATAGCAATGAAGCTTACACAAGAAAGCTAGTCCATACTTAGTTGGTGAGGATTTTGTGGGAAAAGACTTTCCCAAAAATCAAAACAAGCAACCTAATATTAATTAAATGAAAAATAAAAGAAAATAAAAAAAAAACTCATTTTCTCTCTCCTCCCAAGCACATGGTCGGCTGATCATCTACTTGTCCCAAATTGAGAGTCACTTTCCACTTTTTTAAATAATTAATAGTTATTTAATTGTTTTTTTTCAAGTGGGCCAATCATTGGGCTTTAATTTAAAATACCAATTGGGCTTCTATTAAATTGTTTGGGCTACTAAATTGTCAAATTTTATTATTCTCCACTTGGGCTACTAATTGACCCATGTTGGGCTAATTTAATAATTTACACATTAATTATTCAATCCATGATTAAATAAATAATTAGATTGAATAAATAATTAAATATTCTAACCCATAAGTATTAAATTACTAAATGGACTAATAAATATTATTATTAATATTTCACATTATTTGCATTAATTAATAATCATATTAATTAATTTATTATATTTAAATCACTCATTATATTCAATTTAATTGAATATTTAATTAATAGGAAACTTATCAATTATTTTGATATTAAAACTTTAGGGTTTGTTCACTAATTTAATAACATATTAGTGACCTCCTTTAATTAATTTTAGTAATTAATTACATAATTATTTAATCACATAATTAATTAATCACATAAAAAGATTTAAATAATCTCATAAAACTAACTCGTTGGAAATTAAATTAATAATTTAATTAATAAAGATGTGAAAATTCTAGGACATTACATTCTCCCCTCCTTATAAAAATTCCGTCCTCGGAATTGTAAAAATAAGGTTACTCAAATAAAAACGGGTAATTTGCCCTCATTTCCTCCTCTAATTCCCACGTAGATTCTTCAATGGCGTGATTCCTCCAAAGTACTTTGACAGAATGAATTATCTTATTTCTCAGTTTCTGTTCCTTCCTATCGAGTATCTGAACAGGAACTTCTTCATATGATAAGTCCTTCCCGACTTGAATTGGTTCATAGGAGATAACGTGCTTGTAGTCTGGTTTGTATGGCCGCAATACTGACACGTGAAACACATTGTGAATATGTTCCAATTCAGGAGGTAAAGCTACCTCGTATGCTACTTCACCCACTCTTCTCAATATTTCGAACGGTCCTATGAACCTTGGACTCAATTTCCCCTTCTTTCCAAACCTGATCTTCCCTTTCCAGGGAGATACCTTAATGAACACAAAACTCCCCACCTCGAAGTCTCGTTTCTGTCGATGTAAATCGGCGTATTTCTTTTGACGGTCTTGAGCTGCTACTAGCCGAGCTCTTATTACCTTGATAATTTCTACCGTCTGTTGAACCAATTCTGGCCCCAACAGTCGGCGTTCTCCTACCTCATCCCAACATAGAGGTGTTCTGCATTTTCTGCCATATAAAGCTTCGTAAGGCGGCATACCTATGCTCGCATGATAACTGTTGTTGTATGCAAACTCAACTAGTGGTAGATGGATTTCCCAACTGCCCTTGAAATCCATCACGCAGGCCCTGAGCATATCTTCCAATGTTTGAATTGTTCTCTCACTTTGCCCATCGGTCTGCGGATGATACGCTGTACTCATTCTCAACTGTGTCCCCAATCTCTCCTGAAGACTTCTCCAAAATTTTGACGTGAAGCGCGGATCTCTGTCTGACACAATCGATACCGGCACCCCATGTCTTGAAACTATCTCTTTGATGTACAATTTGGCCAACTGATCCAAACTGAACCTAATCTTGATCGGCAAAAAGTGCGCTGACTTTGTTAGCCGATCCACAATCACCCAAATTGCGTCATATCCCTTCTGTGTTGCTGGAAGTCCTACCACAAAATCCATTGTGATATGCTCCCATTTCCACTCAGGAATTTCTAACGGCTGTAACAATCCACTTGGTCTCTGATGTTCGGCCTTTACCCTTTGACAAGTTAGGCATCGGCTGACACATTCTGCAACCTCCCTCTTTAAATTCGGCCACCAAAAATGCTGACGTAGATCTTGATACATCTTCGTACTCCCCGGATGTATCGAGTATCTCGTACTGTGGGCCTCTTGCAAAATCTCTTCTCGTAGTTCAGGCACTAGCGGTACCCAAACACGATTTTCAAATCTCAGCAATCCCATGCTATCAATTTTAAACTTGACCTCTTCTCCATCGGTCATCCTCTCCCGGATTCTGTCACATTCCTCATCTTTGTCTTGAGCCTCTTTCACCCTATCTAACAAGGTGGGGCTCACCTCGACTTCTATTGACTCGTTTGGACTTCTCACTTCCAACTCCATTCGAGCCATCTCTTGAACCAATTGTTCTGATCTGTCAATATGAACAATTTCTCCCTGCTCTTTCTACTCAGAGCATCCGCTACTACGTTGGCCTTGCCGGGATGATATAGAATTTCACAATCATAATCTTTGATCAATTCCAACCATCTCCGTTGCCTCATATTCAACTCCTTCTGTGTGAAGATATACTTCAGACTCTTATGGTCTGTGAATATCTCACATTTTTCTCCGTACAGATAATGTCTCCAAATTTTAAGGGCAAACACTACCGCTGCCAATTCCAAGTCGTGGGTAGGATATCCCTTCTCATAATCTTTTAATTGTCTGGACGCATACGCAACGACTTTGCCGTTTTGCATAAGCACACAGCCAAGCCCCTTGTGCGATGCATCACTGTAGACCGTAAAACCTCCTGTATCGTCTGGTAAGGTCAATACAGGTGCTTCACTAAGTCTTTTCTTTAACTCCTGAAAACTTTCCTCACACTTCTCCGTCCACACGTATTTTACCGTCTTTCTTGTTAAGTTGGTCAACGGTGTTGCTATCTTTGAGAAGTCTTGAATGAATCTCCGATAGTAACCCGCTAACCCTAAGAAACTTCTTACTTCTGTCGGCGTCCTTGGTTGTTCCCAATTCATTACCGATTCAACCTTCGCCGGATCAACCGAAACTCCCTCCTTGTCAATAACATGACCTAAAAATTGAACTCTCTCCAACCAGAATTCACACTTTGAAAACTTAGCGTACAACCGCTCCTTCCGTAAAATCTCCAACACCAATCTTAGGTGTTCAGCATGCTCTTCCTCCGTTTTAGAATACACCAAAATATCGTCAATGAACACGACTACAAATTTATCCAAGTATTGCTTGAATATTCTGTTCATCATGTCCATAAATGCGGCTGGCGCATTCGTTAGTCCAAACGACATCACCAGAAACTCATAATGCCCATATCGAGTTCTGAATGCCGTCTTGGGTATATCCTCCTTCCTGACTTTCAACTGATGATAACCAGTCCTTAAGTCAATCTTTGAAAAGTACTTCGCCCCTTTCAATTGATCGAAAAGATCGTCAATTCGTGGTAACGGGTACTTGTTCTTAATTGTCACTTTATTCAGCTCTCTATAATCCATACACAATCTCATCGATCCATCCTTCTTCTTTACAAACAGCACCGGTGCTCCCCATGGAGAAACACTTGGCTGAATGTACTTATTGTCTAACAACTCCTGTAATTGCACCATCAATTCCTTTAGTTCTACCGGAGCCATCCTATATGGTGCTTTCGATATCGGTGCTGTCCCCGGTACTAAATCAATCACGAATTCTATCTCCCTGTCCGGCGGTAAACCCGGCAGTACATCTGGAAAAACATCCGTAAACTCCCTAACTACTGGTATTTGCTCCATCTCGGGACTCACCACTTGTGTGTCAACCACATGAGCCAAATACCCTACACAACCTTTCTTCAATAATTTCTTGGCTTGCATCATCGTTAGACAAGAAGACTGTCTTGACGACTTGCTGCCATAAAATACAACCTTAGACTTATTTGGTGTCTTAAGGTGTATGCACTTCTTCTGACAATCAATTATCGCCCCGTGGTTAAACAACCAATCTATCCCAAGTATTACATCAAATTCCCCCAGACGTATTGGAATTAGATTCACATTTAATTTCTGACCCCTGATTTCAGCACAACAATTTCTATGTATGTACTCTACCGGAATCACTTCTTTATTAGCAACTTCTATGTTCATTGAGTTTTCTAGTTTGTCCCTAGGCAACTCTAATCGTCTAGCGAAATCATCAGACACAAATGAACAGGTAGCACCCGAATCAAACAATACATATGCATTTATATTATTGATCGGAATAATACCTGACACCACGTCTTTTGACCCCACGGCATCCTGTACCGTCATATTGAAAGTCCGGGCTGTCGGCTTGTTCTGTGGTACCGGTCCCCCGATAGCCAATTTGCTGTTATTGCCCCTGTAGCCGCTACCCCCGTCATTCTTCTTCTTAGGGCAATCCTTTATCAGGTGGTCAGATGCTCCGCAAGAAAAGCATCTCACTTTCTTTGGGAGGGGACAATTTGGAGAAATATGTCCCACCTGACCACAATTGTAGCACGTGTTCTTGCCTTTCCTGCATTCCCCGAAATGATTCTTTCCACAAATATTGCATGCTGGCTTTTTCTGAACACTTCCTTGTTGATTCCCCGAGCTCTTGTCGTTGATGCTGTTGTCCCATTTACGTTTGTTGCTGTTATTATTGCCTCCACTGTTGCTGTTCTTACTTCCCCCTTCATTTTTCTTCTTGTTTCTCTCCTGGTTGTACTTGGTTAACGCGTCGCTTCCTCCTTCAGCAATAATTGACTTCTCCAACAAAGTTGCGAACGAGTCAATCTGCAGTACTGCTACCTTGTTGAATATCCAAGGTCTCAATCCATTCTCGAACCTCCTGGCCTTGCGTTCCTCCGTGTCTACCTGATGTGGAGCGAACCTGGCCAACTCATTAAATTTTGCCGCGTACTCCGGTACCGACATGTTCTCCTGTTTCAGTTCTAGAAACCTTACCTCCATCCTACTCTTCATACTTTTCGGGAAATAATTCTCGTCGAATATTTCCTTAAATTTTGTCCAGGGCACCACACCATCCCCAGCCCTATTCTGATTGGCTTCCCACCAGAAATTGGCTTCGCCCTTTATCATGTAGGTAGCAAAAACTGTCTTTTGCTCCTCAGCTACTCTTGCGATAACGAACGCCTTCTCTATCTCCTTTATCCAAGACTGGGCCTCTATCGGGTCCGACGTTCCCCTAAACTCTGGCGGTCCCACCGCTTTAAAATCTTTGAAATTTGCCAACTGAGTTGGTGGTGGTGGTGGTGGATTTGCTACAACAGGATGTCTGTGTTGCATTGCCTCAGCTAGCATGTCGACGAAGTTTTGCATAGGGTCTACATTGTGACCCCCCGCGTCGTTGTTAACTGACTCTTCTACCCCCTGGTTCCTTGGTGGTTGTCTACGTGGCGGCATTTTCTGTTATAACAAAAATTTACATTATTATACTGTTTACATCTTTTTCATTTCATTATTTTGTATCTTAGGCAATGTCTAGCTAAAATACAAGTAATTATTTCAACACGCATATAAACATAAATTCAACTGCATTTATACCCATATGCTAAAACAGTAGTGCGTAGCATTTTACATCAAAAGCATACTGCTATAAATGCTTCTATCCCAGAGAAGCTACATAAGATGGGATCTGACATATCCTACAACTTCCTAGAGTTGGGATTTAGTGACATATTAACCCTCTAATAAAACAAAAGTTGGGTTTTACTGCATCTATTTACATACGAAATTAGAACACAACTACTACTACTACTGAATGTGCATCCCCCTACGGATCGCGTCGTCATACTCCTCATCCCCGATGGCCATCACCACACTCCTGCTGATGGTGTGCATAGACTGGCCCTCCTCAGCTGGGTAGTAGTGCACCCTGCTCTGAAGCCTACCATATGAAGATCGGTAGACGTAACTAAGTCTATCCGTCCTCACCCGCTTCTCGCGGACCTCCTCCTCTAGCTCAATCATCTGACCATAAGCGGCATCCCGCTGTCTCTCCATCTCCATTCGGTCCTCTACCGCCTCCTGCCAGTGTGCACGGATGGCGGCCTTCTCTGCCTGTACTTGCTGAACCTTCAGCTCAGCCTCAGCCAACCTAGTCTCAACCACTGCCAATTTGGCTTGCAGCTCTACATCCTGCTCTACCAGCTGATGAGTTAGCACCGCAAAGTGCTCTACTGAATCCTCGTACTCCTGTACCTGATCCTCAAGTCCTACAATCCTCTCCTTCAGCTCTGTGTTCTCGCCAGAGAACTGATAAGCCGCATCCCTATACTGATCCTCCATGTGCTGATGGGTCAGATTCTGCTCCTCTAGATGCTGGACCCTTGCCTCCAGCCCCTCGTTCCTATCTGTCAGTCCCTCTATGATGTCAGCGGCAGTAGTGCCCATGCCATCAGCTGACTCCTCCTCCTCAGACTCCTCTGACTCTGCCTCATCCTCACTGTAAGGCCTCATGACTCCGCCCCAGACGGGCTCCACACGATCCCCCTCCTCAGGATCTGACTCTGGCTCCTCTACGGGTGCAGCCACCAGCGGCTGTGCAGTATCCATATGGATATCAATATAGTCCTCCTCAGCAGTGCGACTCGACTGTCCGATCTCTGCCATCCTATATCATAAAACAATAACACACGTTAGTACAGCAATAAAATATATTCATTGATGAAATGAAATGATATTTTATCATGTACATCTCGGCTCGATGGATTTTCTCAATCCATCTCCAAAAATACACAACATGATGAATCTCCCCGATTCATCCCCTAACGCACTCAATATGAGTTTAATACTAAGGTTATAACTTAGGTTTCGCAAATCCTAACGTTTCTAACCTACAGCTCTGATACCAACCTGTGACGACCCCAAATCCGGGTTCCATAACCTCGAGTTTGGTTCTCACTATTCAACACATTACTAACAATTAAATACATACATTGCATTTAAATATCGCGGAATAATACATATTGGTTCCCTTCAAAAGGTTACAATACCAGGGTCTATCAACCTTAACATAAAAACAGTTCCTATCATAAGGAATTACAAAAGGTTCTTCAACAGTAAATACATATTTAAATATCTAATTAGCATGCATAAGCTAACTTAATCTCGGGCTTTTCCTTTTCCCTTATCCTTCTTCGAGCAATCGGGTCTATCTGAAAATGGTTCATGATATAGCAAGAATGAGCAACTAGTTTGCTCAGCAAGTTTAGAACAATCATGGAGATTTAATATATCATGAATGAATGGGAAATGACATCAATGGTTCAACAATAGATATAACAATTGTGAATGAAACAAGATTCAAATTTTAATAAACAGACTATTTGAATCTTAAAATGCTGAGTGGTCACCAAGGACCCTGAACTAACGAGGGTACAATAGAGTTTCCTCCGACCCTTTGAGTTGTTTGGTTTTCAAGGGGATCAGCCTATTCAACCCGCTGTATATGCATTACATTTAGTCACTGGCGCCAAAGTCGGTTTCCCGACACAAAATCCCCTAATTTAGGGTTGTTCAATTCTCAGTCTTAATATAAGAAATCCGCACCCAACAATGGTTTGGATAAGCTTTTAAAAGTATTCCAGTTATTGAATTTAGAAACGCAATGTCTAGCTGAACTATTAGCTTCAGACATTTTTAATACAGTTCATGAATCAAGAACTAACAAGCTTCAAATGCACTAAGTGCGATTGTATAAACAATATGGATGTGGAATAATTTTCGATAATTAAACCACTTCAAGCTTTAACAATAAATACAAGTATGGAAACTTGTTCAGCAATAATAATTGAGTAGGGTTAGAGAACTTGCCTGTCTGCTCAGCTACAATAACTGTCTAGCTTTAACTAACTTGCTTTGAAAGACCTAACATTTAATAAAGTCGGTCTAATAATTAGTACGGCGTATTTGCATAACTATACGCTTAACAATGAACTTATTTACCACATATAAGTACTAACACATAATTTACATTAGTCAAAACAATATTATTAACCTTATAAACCCTTAATCATCTTAGGTTAATAATTTAATAAGTTAGAAAATATTTTTCTTAAGTGTTGGACACTTATTAAACCTTTAAACAACTTATTATAATTGTTTAATTAAATTCAATTTATTTTATTAACTCAATATCTTTTTAATTACTATTTAATCTTGATTAAATAGAAATTAATTAATTAACTCTAGTTATTATTTAAAATAAATAATAACTAATTGTACTTAATTATTATTTAATTATAATTAAATAATAAATAATTATTGACTTAATTTTAACCTTCTTTAATTTAATATTAATCAACCAATAATTAACTAAGTAATTACCCTTACTTATTATTTAATTTAAGGAAATTAAATAATAGTTTACTAATTTTAATCCTCTTTAATTATTATTTAATGTCAATTAAATAATAATTAATTACTTAATTAATTTTAATTATTATTTAAGGTTAAATAATAATCAATTCATTCTTATTTATTATTTAAATTAAATAATAAATTATTAATCTAATAACTTAGTTTCCATTAATCGTTATTTAATACTAAATAAATAATAATTAATTACTTAATTATCCTTATTTATTATTTAATAATATTTAAATAATAAATAATTAATTTATAAATTTTATCTCTCTTTACTTATTATTTAATAGGAATTAAATAATAATTGCTAATTTATTACCTTTATTTATTATTAGTATTTTAAATAATAAATAATAATAATTTATTTAACTTAACCATGGTTTAGCTAACTAGATTAATATTTAAAATATTTAAATATTAAACTTACTGAAAAATAACCTCTCCAATATTATTTTGTATTATTATTATTTTTGTTATAATTTTAAATTAATTTTCAAATATTTAAATTAATTTAAATTTACCCGAATGGCATTTTCGTAAATAAGTTGAAAAACCGGACCGATGGCAATTCTGTAATTAAGTTGAAAACTGATCCGAGGGCAGAAAAGTAATTTCGGCAAGAAAAACACGGAGGGGCATAAGCGTAATTTCGCCAGAAAAATTTCTACCGCGCATGGCGCGTGTGTAAATATTTTCGGACTAAAAACGGCGCCGTTTTGGAAAGGTCGGAAACGGCTTCCGCGCATAACGCGCGGAGTAATATTTCCGCTGTCGCCAAACGACGTCGTTTGGCTCCGCTTCGTCGGTGAACAGTGGCACGCGCGCATTGCGCGGACAATGCTTTTTTTTTTTATTTCCGGCAGATTGTGAACAGTACATTTTTAACAAAAATTATACCTTCAATAAATCTTTAACTTCACAATAAAAATCCAAAAAAATTGCCAATCACCTTATATTAATTTATAACATGAAAAAATTAATTTTTCATGATTTAATAACATATTTTTTTATAAAAAATTTTACATCACATAAACTACTATAAATCATAACTTTTTGTGTATAACTCCATTTTGAGTGATTCAAACTTTGTTTTTCTCATGATTTAATGTTCTATAATATTAGAACATCAAATCTAAGTTTTACAAAAATATTTTTGGTCATATATTTCAAGACTTGATTATACACTATTAAATACATATTTTAGCATATAAATATACCAAAATACAAATCAAACATATTAAACTCAAGCATGGCATAAATATTACCTCTACACATTAATAACTATATTAATATGTTTATACAAGCATGATGATTATTTAATTTAAAAATAAAACTTAGATTTAGAATAACCATTACCTTGATTTAATGGCTATCTTTCTTTTTCTTCCAAAGTAGGTGATGAAAGAAGATGACATGCACTAGCTTAGCACTCCTTCTCCTTCTCTTGCTCTCTCTCAAAATATTTTGCTCTCAAACTCTCTCTAGCTTGGAAAATGGAAGAAGAAGAAATGACTCACTTAAGCTCCAAAATTGTAAGTATACTTACAATTTGGATATATATAAAATATATATCTATCAAAATTACCATCATGAGATAGCAATGAAGCTTACACAAGAAAGCTAGTCCATACTTAGTTGGTGAGGATTTTGTGGGAAAAGACTTTCCCAAAAATCAAAACAAGCAACCTAATATTAATTAAATGAAAAATAAAAGAAAATAAAAAAAAAACTCATTTTCTCTCTCCTCCCAAGCACATGGTCGGCTGATCATCTACTTGTCCCAAATTGAGAGTCACTTTCCACTTTTTTAAATAATTAATAGTTATTTAATTGTTTTTTTTCAAGTGGGCCAATCATTGGGCTTTAATTTAAAATACCAATTGGGCTTCTATTAAATTGTTTGGGCTACTAAATTGTCAAATTTTATTATTCTCCACTTGGGCTACTAATTGACCCATGTTGGGCTAATTTAATAATTTACACATTAATTATTCAATCCATGATTAAATAAATAATTAGATTGAATAAATAATTAAATATTCTAACCCATAAGTATTAAATTACTAAATGGACTAATAAATATTATTATTAATATTTCACATTATTTGCATTAATTAATAATCATATTAATTAATTTATTATATTTAATTCACTCATTATATTCAATTTAATTGAATATTTAATTAATAGGAAACTTATCAATTATTTTGATATTAAAACTTTAGGGTTTGTTCACTAATTTAATAACATATTAGTGACCTCCTTTAATTAATTTTAGTAATTAATTACATAATTATTTAATCACATAATTAATTAATCACATAAAAAGATTTAAATAATCTCATAAAACTAACTCGTTGGAAATTAAATTAATAATTTAATTAATAAAGATGTGAAAATTCTAGGACATTACAAGTATAAACTAAGAACTCCTAAAACCGAGAACTTGAAATTTCTCTGAAACCTTAAGATGAAAGGACAAATGTATATATATTATATTTAAATATAAAATTAAATATTATATTTATTTTAATTATTAAAAAGTAAAGAATGATACAGATTTTAATGTCATATTTTATTTTTTTATTAATTTATGTCTCACTTTTTAATAATTAAGATAAATATAACGTTTAGATATCGTGTACTTATATTTATTCGGAGATGAAACACTCACTTTGGTGATGGTGGGTAGGGGTGTGCATCTTGTTCAATTGTTTGGACCTGTCCGAATTGGTCAGTTCGGGACAAAAAACTCGGTCTGATATTGATAAAACCCCTTTATATATATCGATTTTTTGGTACCAGTTCCGGTACTGAGTTTTTATGGTTCAGTATTTACTGAATCGTATCGATTTTCTAATTTAATTTTTTTAAATTATTATTATTAATAAATAATTAATAATAAGAAGAAGAAAAAATAATTAAATTAATAATTAAATTAATTTTCGGTATACTGTTCGGGAGCTACTTATTAAGTTGGACAACTCAACTTATAAGTGCTTAAGCTAAAAAAACAATTTGGGGAGTAACTTTTTTTTGACTTATAAGTTATAAAAAAGTAATTAAAAAAAAAAAAGTAACTATGTGTTGCTTAAAATAAATGACTTATAAGTCATTTTTTTTAAGTTGGTCAATGACTATGAAATGACAAAAATGTCCTATTTTATTTTTCTAATGTTCTTCTTATTGAAGGACATTATAATAATTTTTATAATTTATTATTAGTCAAACACATTCACAACTATTATTTATAATTCTTAACTTATAAGTAAAAGTGATGCTGAACACTTTTACTTATAAATTTACTAAAATTTTAATTTTAAATATTAAAAAAATAAGTCATTCTTGAATAAACCTTAAATTTTTCTGTAAACAGTTTGTTTAAACAGTAAACTAATTTTGAGTAAGGTTGTGTTTGATAAAATTAGTTATTAAGATTTGAACAGTTTAGACATTTGAATAATATAGAACATCTGAATAGAATTGTATCTGAATAAAAAAATATTATTTGATAATTATTTTTTTCAAAATGTATGAATAAAAGTATTTTACTATTTTATCCCTATGTACAAAAGTATTAAAAAACAAAAAAAACAAAGAAGCAACGGCTGACAATCTTCTTCTTTTCCCTCATCTCCCCGCCCCTATCCCCGCTGTCCCCCTCCTCCTCCCCATCTCCGCCCCACCCGCACCCCACCTCCTCCCCCCGCTGCCGTGCCCCTCTCCCCCCCAATTCCCGCCCCACCCTGCACCCTCACCCTCACCCTCCTCCTCCCTCTTCCCCCCCCCCCTCCCGCGCCCCACCGCCCCCCCTCCTCCTTCCTCGCCGTCCCCGCCCCACCCGCACCCTCCTCCCTCTTCCCCCATCCCCACCCCACCCCCACCCGCACCTTCCTCCTCCTCCCTCCTCTTTCCCCTTCCCCCGCTCTTGCTCCGGGCTCCCCCTCCCCCGCTCCTGCTCCCAAATGCCCCCCTTTCCCCTCCCCGGATCTGGTGTGCATGATGATGGTGTGGTGCCTGGTGGCGTGGTCTGGTGAGGGCGCGGTGGTGATGTGTGTGGTGATATCTGATTAGAGGATAGAATAGGAAAATGATAATATTAAAGAGGGTATTTTTGTCCAAAAAATAACAATATTCATTCAGACTTGTCTCTTAATTAGTTAGACTTGATTTTGTATCTTAACTGGTTAGAGATATTAAGAGGTAACAAAAAAACAACCATCTGCCTCTTATCGAATAAGAAACAGTCTATTAAAAACTATTAATAGATAAACAAACACACCTTAAATTTGATATGAACACATAAAGATTTGACCAAACTCTCGCTTGACTATTTATTGTCTAAAAATCTATATTTAAAGGCATGTATTTTTAAAGTGAACAGTCACCTAAACGGCTAAACCCTTTGCGGGTTCGCGCTCATCACTTTCGCAACTACCCCTCTTTTCTCTTTCTCTATCTCAAAATCTGGAAAAATCTAACAATCATCACCGCCCAGAAAATAATCTTGGAGAAAACACATGGCAGAGACAAATAGCAATCACCCATCGAAATTGTAAGTAGGAGAGGATGAACAAGAACATGAAGAGGAGAAAAACTTCGAAGAGCTGGGATTAGACCCTCGCCTTATCCGTTCCCTAACTAAGAAAGGCGTCGAGGAGCCCACTCCTATCCAGCGAGTCGCAATCCCTCTAATCCTTGCGAGTTCCAATTCATTCATTTGTTTCTCTTTCATTTTCCATTTATTTTTCTCAGCAAATTAACAAAATTTATTTGTTAGGAAGGCAAGGATGAGATTATTCGAGCTCACAATGGTTCCGGGAAGACATTCGCTTACCTTCTTCCTATGCTTCAGAAGCTCTTCTTTGGTTCTTCTTCACAAAAGAAACTTGTTCCCACAGCTTTCATTCTTAGTCAAACCGGAGAATTATGCCAACAAGTATTTAATCTTTTATATTCACTTCCATTTTAAAATTTCTAGCTTATATCACTTTACTAATGTAATCGTTTGTATGTTATTGATTTTTAGGTTTATAACGAGGTTCTGTCCCTCATTGAGTTATGTAGGGTTCAACTCAAAGTTGGACAATTCACTACGGACGCGCAAGCTTCTGACCTGGTATCTATTCTACTGTGTCTCTCTCAAATTTCCCAATTCCCCATGGGTATGTGTGTGTGAGATATTGTATGTTATCCTTTATTCCAATGTATGCAATATACTATATAGTATATCGATTAAAATAAACGATTACCTTGCTACTTTATGTTACTTTGTAGCAAAAGCTTTGTTCTCTGGGTAACTCACCCTTATATCTACTGTTTCTTAGACAAAAGAAGTCAAAATTATTACAAAAGAAAGAGAGTACAATGAAAAGGAAGGAGAAGAAATCCGCCATATAAAACAAAATGAATGAAGGACAACAATTCAACCCCTATGATTATCTGCAAAGTCACCGTATCTGTTTAGGGCAGCATATTTCTTCTCATAGTTCCCCTTCTCGATGTACTAGTGAGATCTAGGGAGTCATATTTTGAGTGAGTACTTTGTTTAAATTCCCTGAAATAAAGAACATTTTGTGCATTTCTAGAGGCATCCTTTTAGTTAGGACATTAAGCTCAATTATTTATTTATAATATATTGGAATGTTGTTTATTGCTTCATTAAGTTCTCCCTTTTGTGTTTTCTTTAGATTAAATGCAGTGCGCATGATAAGCTGGTCCACATCCTTGTCCTCTTGAAGTTGGAGTTGGTTAAAAAAAAAGTGTTAATATTTACTAATACAATTGGCATGAGTTTTAGATTAAAACTATTCTTCGAGTTGGTATGTTGACTTCTTCAATGAATTATAATTTTGAAAACGTTTTAATATTCTACGCCCTAGATTGATAGCTGATTATTGGATTTTGTCAAATAAGGGGTTTTCTCCTGTTTGACTGTTTTTGCGTGAGAAAAAAATGTGTTAAATCTTAGTATAAGGAACAGGATATGAAATTAAATAAGCTCTGCCCTCTTGTTGAATTTGAATTTTCCGAGGTACATCTGACTGCATTATCATTTGAATGGAGCTGCAATCTGTTGAGGATTTAGTTCATTTTGTTTATCTGAGAATGTATTTCTCATGTTTGTACACTAACCTTATGTTCTATGTACAGTCTATAGACATATTAGGATGAGTAGAATTATGCTATATTTGACCTGACTTGTCTTTTTTGGCTTGTTGAAATTGAGAGTTGAACTATTTGTTATCATGGTATACATTATTAGCTGTTAATGACTTCTAACTTCTTGTCAAATTCCTAACCCCTTTTCTGACAACATTTGTTGTGGAATTGATTTTATTACTGGCAGTTTGGAATCAAATCAGCTGTTTTTAATGCAGAGTTACCACTGAATTCTTGTAAACATATCATTGAGGTATACTTTTTGAGCGGTTTAATTGTCGTTTACCTGAAATTATTCTGTATTTATTTGGATTGGATACATTGTGTGCAATACTCTGGCTTGTATGCTTTGAATCTCACTAAGAAAGTAATATTTGGCTCTGATCCTTGTCATGTTCAGGCTTTGTCAGGGATTCAGTGCTGGGCTTTTTGATTATATGATTGCTACTGATGATGGTCACTCAAAGAAGAAGGAACAAGCCGATGATGAAAATCATACTGACCAGAGAAAATCTAAAAGGCATGCTAAGCATATTTCAGATGTGGAATCTGGTGTAGTAAGAGGAATAGACTTCAAAAATGTGCATACGGTAAGAAAAATGTTCTACAAAAAATCAAAATTCTAGTTTTTCCTCATGATATCTCTTTACTAATCAAGGCTGTCTTTGATTTTCTAATCTTTGCTGTCCGTGGATTGTGTCATTGCAAGTGCGGTTTTAAGTTGAATCTTTAAGAGGCAATTCTGGCTTCAGTTCTTCTTCTAGGATTTTTATTGGCATTTGGAGTCTTTTGGTCTTTCCTTAAATTGAATCAACATTTGTGCATATGGAACTATATTTCTGGTCTTATGGAAGATTTCCTGGAGGACCTGGAACATTAAATATTTTGTAAGAAAGATGCCAAGTATTAGTGCTTCTAAGAAATATGAAATCTTCTATGCCATGAAAGTATGCAACTATGTTTCATGAAACCTTCCGTACAAACTTGGAAGGTTGTTTTCATACATCAAGTGTTCTATAGTTGTTACTTCATTAGCAGATTGCTTTTGCAGGGAGCCACTTGCTCCCCCCTTTTTGATAGATTTATGCAAGGATAATGATATATTTTTCGACAAAGATGTTGCTACTTTTGTTGTTACCCATGTATCTGCACTTATTTACATACTGTGCCATTGTGTCTACTTGCCACAAAAGTCAACAATAGTTTGGCAAGATATAGTAGGACTCTTTATACATACACCAAGTTGACTACATTTTCTGTTACTTTTGGCATCTCTAATATACTAGATTATCATAACATGTGCAGTATCTTGTGCTTCTTCATTCTTTTATTTGTGCTTTTTGTGGTGGGTTGGGGCATTGTGGCTTGCCTTTTTGTTTCTAATGTTTTAAACTCCTAAATGAAACAATGTTGTATGCATATTTTTATTTATCTCATCTATGGAAATTTTTTCTAGGAGGGTGAGGTGTACATTTCCTCTTGCCGTGTTCTTGTTTTTTACATTACACACACACACACACACCCCACAGAAATGAGGCTAAGTATGGATCCTCTATTCTTATTCTGTTGTGGAATAGCTAATAAATTATAATTTTATCTAATGGGTTTGCCACTAAGATTGAGCTTTAATAAGTTAAGTGATCATCTCTTCCCTGTCTGCAATCTTTTTGTTTGCGGGGACTGGGGTTGATGATTTTGTAATATGGAAAGCATTCTCTGAGTTACTTAAGAATGCTGTTTTAACTGGTTGATACTTGGTAATATGTGCTCCTCTGTTTTTAGCAGGTTATAAATTTTGATATGCCTCAGAGTGCGGTAGGATATGTACATAGAATTGGACGTACCTGAAGAGCATATGATTTGGGTGAATCTGTGTCTCTTGTAAGTTTTTAGAGAAAGTTTAGAGCTTAATTTTTTTGGACAACAATCAAGGAAATGCATTTTTCTTTTTTAATATACTTAGGTGGCCCTTCTAAGTTCTAATACATGTATGCTATTATAAAAAGTGTTTATCAACTGACAAGATCTGATTCTTAATCCAACAATCTGTCATGTATAAATGTAGACAATTGTGATTACACAAATGTGTTAAATGATTTGGCCAATTTTTTTTTATTTTTTATTTTTCCAGATCTTTACTTCCCTATGTATGTGACCGAATCCACTTATATAAGTAGGCTGGATGATGATTATGATTTTGACACTATTTTAATCTTATAATATGTTATCTTGCCAGAGTGGTATTTTTGATTAATTGTTCTCCAAACAGGTTTCTCCAGAAGAGAAGAATATTTTTTAGGAAATTGAAGCTATGTTGAGGGAAAATTGGCCGGACTAAAATTCTATTGCTAAATCTCGTTTTCCCACAGAGAATGCTGTAGAGTCTTTACAATATAGATCTGAGGTAAATGTTTATTAATTTTGGTCTGTATTGTCGCCTTTTGCTGATGGAGAACCTTAAAGACCTTTCAGTGTCTTGAAATTAAACTTAGATATTAGCCTTTCAGGTTTGACAAAGGGTGATGCTGCTGAGCCTCTGAAAACTCATTTTTAGGTTCTGAGTTTTCTTTTTCCTGATGATGTGAAAATTTATCTTCTTTTCAGAGACGAAACCACTTATTTAGTGTCAATAGCATCATTACTATTTAATTATTGGTATATACATATGTATCCGCATAGTGTTTGCATGCTCTATTGTCCTTGTTTGTGCCTTTAAATGCTATGGAGTGTGGACAGTAAAAAAAATTGAGTTGAGAGTAGCAGTCTTGGAGAACTAATTAATAGCTGTTGATGGTAATATGCCAGTGCTAGTCCTGGTGAAAAGCATCTTGATCATCATAACCTTTGACAGTGATTTCTTCTCCTTATTTCTCTGGTCCCCTTTTGCCTTCAATATTGCCATAGTAAAGATAGCTATTTTGTAATGCAATTAAAATCTAAGGTGCAAGCCGTGTTCACTGCTAAGGAATGTCAAGACACTGATGGGTTGACCTTGGCAGTATGTTGTGACTTGTGAGAAGTGTAACAAAAATTGCTGTCTGAGAAACAAGGGCTCAAGATTTGAGGAATGAAATTCTTAATTCTGAAAAGTGTGTCGCTCTTAGGTGTCTTTACCATAAGCATATGAAGTAGTGATTTGTACCGCTAGAGGTTTGCAGCATGTGATCGTAACCATCTCTGGCTCAGGCTGACATGTAAAATTGGCTGTGAATCTCTTCATATAGATGCAACCACATACATATTTGTTATTGAAGTAAAACACTACACATGGTTTTGAGTCAGTTTTAAAAGTCAGCAAAGGCACTGATTGCATTTTTCGGACTAACCGAATGCAACTTCGATAATTTTATATATTAATGCAATTTTTTCAAAAACAACCTAAAATAATTATGTCACTTTTTTGCTGTTATTGATATAATATTGTGTCTATTATATGAAGAACTTGTCATCAAATCTCAGTTTGTATCATTCATGACATTTTTGATGATTCCACGAGCAAAGTTTTTTATTGCGAACTTGTGCAAGCACTAAATGATTAACATTATATTTAATTTATTCTCTTTACCTGATCAGGTTGAAATCTCATTTCCAGAATAATCCCAAGGATTTAGGTATTGGAAGTTGTTTTAGTTGCATATTTCCAGTTTAATTTTGTAGATATATTACTTACTGATGTGAAGATTGAATTCTATGAGGTTGTTTGTATATCGGCAGATTTTTTGAAACATGATAAGGTTCTGAGCAAGAAGGCTCCTGCTCCTCACCTACATGGTGTGCCTGAGTACCTATTAGACCCCATAACTCAAGAAGTAAGCAAGATTGTCAAGCTTGCTAGTGCAGCAATGGGGAGAAATACTAATTCTGCTCACTGCAGGGGATTCAAGGGAAAATCTAGGAATAGAGACCCTGTCGAGAGTTTCTCTGCTGAGGTATATTGAAGTTACTTCTCCTTTATATTTTAGTTGCATTCATTCATTACATTCAAGACTAGTTTTAAGGTGGAGGAGGAGAAGAGGGAGGGGGAAATCGGTAAATAAGAAAACGTCCTGAAGTTCAATAAATTATATGTTGACTTTAGGGATTTTAAGCAAACCAATCTATTTTGAGTTTGGCTCGAGCTTGGGCAGTTAAAAGCTTAACCAAGATAAATCTTCTGGGCTTGATCACATTTTCAAAGTTTCTTTAAGTTTTGTCTCTGCTTGAGTGTGGCTTGTTTAGTTTATTAGCTTGTGGATATGTTGTTTTCCCGAAGCTACTCTTAGCTGGGCTTGAGATGGCTCAGTTGAGTTTGGCTTATAAGTTCGATGAGCCAATCTTGAGTCTTATCTAAACTCATTAAAACGAGCCAAGCTTGAGCAATTCTATTGTTGTAAGAGATTGGTTGTCGGAGTATACACTGAGTGGGTCTATATAGCTGAAGATTTGTTCAGAGTTCATATCTACTTAATTGCTAAAATCACTAAATGGATAAAAATTTCTTGATGTAATTTTGTTAAACTACTGTTTGGTATCATCCAAGTATTTTTTTGTTTGTAAATACTGTTAAAGTTGCTTTTTACTTTCTTGTGCGCTCTTCTATGGCTGCAGGGACCAAAGCATGCTTCAAAAGGTGGGATAAAGAGGAAGGGAAAAGAAGGGGTTAATGGCCATAAACATAAGAAGAAACACAAGGGACCAAAGCATGCTTCAAAAGGTGGGATAAAGAGGAAGGGAAAAGAAGGGGTTAATGGCCATAAACATTAGAAGAAACACACTGTATGAATCTTTTTACCTCCAAATTTTGTGATCTGGTGTTATGAAAATTCCTCAATTTTGTGTCAGGTAGCGGTTATCTGAATCCAATATAGTGTTCATGTCGGCAATGGAACTAATTTCAGGCCTCCTTGTGAACTCTAGTTTAAATCTGACTAATGTTTACTCAAATATTCGTATTCGCTTTTGGAAACTAGTAGTGTTACAGCATCAAGGGTATTGCCCCGGAACAACTGGTCTCACAACTGTGAAACCCACTACCATGCAGTGGGGCCCATGTTGTGGGAGTTCCGAGTGTTCCTGGTATGAATCCTCCGACACCCTAGATTATTGTCTGGGAGCTTCAGCTGTTCGTAATGATACGAAATTAACAGCTTTTTATCTCATCCATTATTTGTGCAAATAAATATTGCCTAAATACTTTTAATCGCCACAACTCTATGATCAACCCCAAAATTTCCTAAAGCTATATGAGGCTAGGATGCTAAAATGGAGGTTGGTGAAGGAACTAACTGTAACCAACCAGCTGGTATTCCTTCCATCTCAATTTGAAGTGTTCTTGGAAACGACTATATGTATCGTGCTCAAAAATTAAAAATAAAAGAACGGAAGAAAAAATTGATTCTAGTGACTGGTACCACCTTTTAAATACTACCTTCTTTTTAAAATATAAATTTATTATAGATTTTTTAAGTTTTCTTTTTAAAATATAAGATTATTATTGACTTTTTAAAATCAATTTAAGACATTTTTAAAGAAATAATTTTTAATTTTTTTTTATTTAATACAATGATGAATATTATAAATAATTTTAAAAAAATTAATCATTGTAATAGATTATTTACTTTTTCATTATTTTTAATGAATTAGCTTAATTTTAAAAATATATTAAATTAAATTTTTAAAAATTAATAATAATCTTATAATTCAGAGTAGATGGAATTTTTTTTTGACTTACACATATATATTTATTTTAATAATGTTTGAAATATCATTAATAAAAAGAATAAAAAAATATAGAGTGTTATTAATAAAAAGTATATCTATAGCATGGTATGTCACTTCCTCTTTCATTTTCATATATAGAATAAATAAAAATATTATAAAAGAACTAGACATACTAATTTGGCGATTTTCAGCGAGCTAAAGCTTTATCAATTCTAGACTAAAAATAGTTTAAAACTTATGCTCTCTCTTTGACAATTAGACTAAATATAGTTTAAGAAATTTTTTTGGTGGATTCAAAAGACTATATTAAGAAATCTGATTCTAATGGACTATAATTTTTAATATATTTTAATGGGAGGAGGTGGGGATGTTGAAGAAGAAGAAGAAGGAGATGAAGAGGTTTAGATGACTATGAAGAAGGAGATGAAGAGGGGCAATGATGGCTTGATGGTCTGTCCAACGGATATAAAATAAAATAAAATAGGATTTGAAGTCAGTAATTAAAACGATAAAAAAAAATTAAATCATAATAGTAAAATAAAATAAAATCAGATAAATGGTAAAATTATGGCCAAACGTATAGAAATTGAAAATGGTGATTGAAAATTTTATAAATATGTACAATAATTCAATACATTTTATCATTTCTCAATCAACTACTTAAACCGTTGGAATATAGTTGTTGGAATTTTTTTGAATTCATTAATTATTTTAATTTTTTTATATTATAGTCCACGATAGTCTATCTGCTGAAAAGATTGAAGACTAAAAAACATATATTAATATTCTATAGACTAAATATAATACGTGAGATAGTCCACTTGCAAAAAATGCTCTTAATTATCTATTTTATAAAAGAGATGTCACTTTTTTTCTCTCTTTAACTTCTATAAGAAGACAAGTAGTGTTTGCTACACTATTGCTTTGATGTCTTTCGATTATGTTTTTTTTTTTGTAATTTGATTTTTTTATAATATAAAACATTATTTTTTACCGATATTATTACCAATATTTATTACATCATTCTTCTTTAACTCTTATTTTTTTAATTTTTTTGCACATACGTAATGTGTGGGATGACTATTTACTCGGCGCACGTCGGGCGCTCATAAAACTGGCGAACGGACAAAGAATAACCAAACGGGCAAATATCAAGAATTGAAGAACAAGAGCCGGAGGTCGGGACGGGAGAATCGGTTAGGGGTTTACTCATTCAACTCAGATCAAAATGTCGATGGGCATTAGAACCCCCACGTATCCCTCTTCCTTCTCTTTCCTAAAGCCTACCAAATCCAGACCACCCAGAGCTCGAATTAGAGCTGGACACACAAAATTGAACAACCCCTCCAATCCCATTACCATTAATAATGATAACACAGAGGTAGAGAGAAAAAGGCAGCATCAGCAAGATTTTGCGGTCTTATCAGCATCTTCTTCTTCGGGGCCTCAATTATATTCCTATACCAAGAAGATGGGGATCATGATGGATACGTACTATTACATTGCCGGAACTTTATTTGCTTCTCTGCTTGGCTTTTCTTTTCTCTACATTTTGGGCCACCATAATTCCACCATCGCCAATTCCAAGAAAAAGAACCAACAACAGAAAACGACTGCTGCTAGGTCTGTCGTGACCCGAAACGATCCGAACAACCCACGGGGTAATGGGTCAGACGCCGACATCATCATCGTCGGAGCTGGTGTCGCTGGCGCCGCCCTCGCTCACACTCTTGGCAAGGTTATAAAAACTACAATCTCCTTCTTTCTCTTTCACTCTTCAATAAAGAATTCTCTTGGCCTCATCGTAAAAATTGCTTCTTAAGAAAACAATGCTTTTCTTTTTCTTTCTTTTCAAACGTTGTTGCATTTATTTAATAAATGACATTTGATCAGTATGTTTAGCATTTCTGGCCAAAGAAAAAGAAAAAAGGAACGATGATTTTTAGGGGATTTCACACTAATAACTTGTCCTTTGTCACGAAATTGCTTCGTGACATTCTTCCATATTATCTAGGCGGAGTTACATCCTATACAACTTTATGTGATCCAATGATATTTTAATCGCCTTCTTGTTGAAGGTGACATGTTCCTTAACTTTTTTTTTTTGGGGGATGTATTATGTAATTTTGTTTTTCTATGTGAGATGAATTTTTAATTGGTCTAGTTAACTGCGTATCATTATATTCATCGATTATAAATTAATTTTGTTGTGGAGTTGAAGAGAAAGAAGGGGGAGGGGTGTTTGTGAGTTAGGAGAAGTTGTGGATTCTTTTGGAGCCTCATCTTGATTAGAATATACATTATAATTCCATAGCCTTCGGATAAAAGCTTGAACTAAGATGATGACGATTATACAGCATCATGATCCACAGACAGGTTGGAGTTATTTACTAACCCACATAAGAGTCAAATGAGTGCTAGAAAATCATTTAAATAAATAGACTTTGAACAAGCTTCATATCCTTTCTTTTCCCTGCAAGTGGTTCTGTTTTTTTCAATTTTATTATCTCACTACTAAGGCCATGTCTTTAGTTTTATAATTTTATGACAATTTCAAAAAGGGCATAGATGGTTATAATTTTATGTTCGCTGTCCCAACTGAAAAGGTAAATTGTCTTACGACTTATTACAGGATGAACAGCGAGTTCTTGTGATTGAAAGAGACTTGACAGAGCCTGACAGAATAGTTGGTGAACTGCTACAGCCAGGGGGATACCTAAAGTTAATTGAGTTGGGCCTCGAAGGTTTGCATGAAAATTAATATGCGTCTCAAAGATTATAACAACCTGAAATGAGTAGATAGTTGTTGGGGGCCATAACTGTTACAGAAGCAATTTCTTTGAGAATTGATTATAATTAATAAAGAGGAAAAAGAAAGATGCATAAGAGGAAGAAAGTTTAAAGAAGAAGTAGCGACCAGGCATGGGGTTACTAATATCGCTGCTCTTCTGCAGGCATAATGAATCTTAAAAGTGAAATCTAAAACATATGCACTTGGAATGCAGATTGTGTAGAGGAAATTGATGCTCAGCGTGTGATTGGATATGCTCTTTTCAAGGATGGGAAAAACGCTAAACTATCTTATCCCTTGGAAAAATTTCATTCTGATGTGTCTGGGAGAAGCTTCCATAATGGCCGCTTCATTCAGAGGATGAGAGAGAAAGCTGCTACTCTTCCCAAGTACACTTCACTTACCATTTTTGCAAATCATAATTAACTTAATTGTCAAGTTTTTTGAGGAAATGGTTTGGTGATAAATTATACAGAGTATTAAAAGATTCTTTAATATATCTAGTTGCTTTCTTCTAAAACCTAATTCTATCAAATACAAGAAATTGTAGTTGTTCTTTTACCTAGCTTCTAAATCTTCCAATACATTTAAACATGATTTTAAGGATCTATATACAACTTCTGTTCCAAAATGCATACATGTTTAAAGCAGTTACGGTTATAAAGTTAACCTTATAAAGTATTGTTTTCTTATTTTCTTATTTTTCTTCTTCGTACAAAGCATCTCCGTTTTACCTTTACATTTATTTTTTTCCCATTCAATTTGAAACAAAACTCAACTCTTTTTCAATAAGGAATCTACGTACTGCTATATAATAAAGTTAGATTGAAGCATTGAAAGCTCATTTTCAATTTAATCTTTTCAGTTTTACGCATTTCCATGCACAGTGACCTATTATGCTTCTTGGAGTGGTGGTACATATCAATAGTTAAAGTTTAGTAGTGTTTTAGTGGATGCTCCTCAACACAATTTCCACATCAATTACAATTTGTATTGAAATTTTACATTAATTTATTTTCATATTTTTCAATTTTCTTCAGTGTACGTCTGGAGCAAGGAACTGTATCATCTCTGCTTGAAGAAAATGGAACTATAAAGGGTGTTCAATACAAGACTAAAACTGGTCAAAAAGTCAAAGCATATGCTCCTCTTACAATTGTTTGTGATGGATGCTTCTCAAATTTGCGCCGCTCGCTTTGCAAGCCTAATGTAAAATTCTGAAAGGGCTTGAAGTAGTAACAGAATGCTTTTCATATTCCAATAAATTGCTCAACTTTCATTTACCATAGCTTGAAGTAAAAAATTGTTTACTTCACTTACTGCCTTGATGCTTCCTTAAGCTACATATTTTTTTCTGTGAACTTAGTTATATTTGCTCAATTAGGTATAACGGCTTTGGCCTTGTTCTTTTATAACATGTAATGTTTTCCCCTCTTTGCCTTCTAATTTTTTACAGGTAGATGTACCCTCATGCTTTGTTGGGTTGATCTTGGAGAATTGTAAACTTCCACACCCCAACCATGGACATGTCATTTTAGCAGATCCTTCACCCATTCTATTTTATCCAATCAGCAGCACTGAGGTTCGTTGTTTGGTAGATATACCTGGTCAAAAGCTTCCTTCTCTTGCTAATGGTGAGATGGCCACCTATTTGAAGACCATTGTAGCTCCCCAGGTATAGTAGCCCATAAATATAACATTATTTAGATGTTTTAAGTATCACATAAAGTTCCTTAAAAAACTTCTTTTCCTCATTGTTAAAATTTTGGCAATATATCAGTAGCCCGCTTTAGGCTTGTACCTTCATTTAGCTAATACATGCTTGTTTCAGATTCCACCTGAGCTGCATGATGCCTTCATAGCCGCCATTAAGAAAGGGAATATAAGAACAATGCCGAATAGAAGCATGCCGGCTGCTCCCTATCCTACTCCCGGAGCCCTATTAATGGGTGATGCTTTCAATATGCGTCATCCTTTAACTGGTGGAGGAATGACAGTAGCACTCTCTGACATTGTTGTGTTACGGAATCTTCTTAAACCCCTACGAGACATGAATGATGCAGATTCACTTTGCAAATACCTCGAGTCCTTCTACACATTGCGGAAGGTAAGTGGGATTTGTTTTCTAATGTTTTGCTTTATCCTGCTATGGTAATTAAACGTGTTTCTAACTAAAAATAAGAAAGGATTTCCACTTTTTCACTTAATCCTAATATAGTGGCATAAGAGATGATATTTATTAAAACAAACTATAAAGCTGGCATGCTGAATTAGTATAATAATAACTATTTTGTGCCCTTTTTATGAAGCTTTACTGCAGCATTATACTTCCCGATATGCAGAGACAAGTGACACATGTATGCCGTAAAGAATTTGTAAAAATGTTTGGTCATCCAACTGACAAGCTAGTAGTTCAATTTTCTTAGTGTCTAAAATTAGCTACCCAAATTTAAAAAGAACAACTTATATGTGACATAGATTTTATGCCTCAATCTTCATTGACTTGGTACTTAAATTGGTTTTCCTTTTTTCCAGCCAGTGGCATCTACAATAAATACTCTGGCAGGGGCTTTATACAAGGTGTTTTGTGCTTCTCCCGATCAAGCAAGAAAAGAAATGCGTGAAGCATGTTTTGACTATTTGAGCCTCGGAGGTGTTTGTTCGACAGGACCCATGGCTCTACTCTCTGGTCTAAACCCTCAGCCATTGAGCTTAGTTCTCCATTTCTTTGCCGTGGCTATATTCGGAGTTGGTCGTCTGTTATTACCATTTCCTTCACCTAAACGCTTGTGGAATGGAGTCAGATTAATATCAGTAAGTAGTTGCACTCTCTTCAAAACAGGGTAATATGATTTGAGATCATTTTGAACTTTATCTTCTGTCATGCCTTACTGCCACTCTCCAATTTCCCTACTATCCTTGTAGCCTGCATAATTTTTTATTTGGCATACACTCTTTGATAATGTTTTATATGATTTTGTGCTTAATTCTAGTAATCATATATTCTACGGTATACAATTTTCCTTAACCTATTTAGCAATACCAGCCATTTCAGATAAGTAACCCTTTTTCAGTTATGTTGTAGCGATCATGCTTCTAGTTGTAGCTACTTACAAATTCTCCATTTAATATTGGATATGAATTATAATCCAATAAAAGTCAATACATTTCCACTATCATTATCAGATTATTAGAACTCTAAATGTGGTTTCCTTTATTTTACATTTTTGAAGAGGAAAAGGAATGAGACGAAATGAATTTATCTTTCTAATCTATCTTATATGAACTTTTCTCTATTCAGGTTGCTTCAGGAATAATTTTTCCCATCATACAGGCGGAAGGTGTTAGGAAAATGTTTTTCCCTGCAACTGTTCCAGCATATTATCGAGCTCCTCCTGTTGATGTCATCAAATTCTGAATGTCAAAAATCGAAGTAGCTTTTGGCTGCATGAGAAATTTATGTTGTCCAGTTTGAAAGAGTAGTTGTATGCATAGTAGGAGACAAAAGCAATTGATTTGATTATTGACAGGTTTGAAGTTCAAATGTATGAATGCAATTCTCTGTTCAACTGTATAATATGGTCTTGATAAAAGTATGTGCATAAACTGTCTTCTAGCAATATTGTCTTAGTTCTAACTTATCTGGTTATTTAGAATTTGGGTTTTTAAGAGTAAACCACGAGGTATGCACAGCATATTAGATAAAACTTTGGCTTGGTTTATCTCCTCTACATACATGAACAAATTTTAGATTAGAAACCATCATGGTTACAGAATCCATTGATTTATACAGAATCTGTTGCTTATGAAGTATTATTTTAGGGTCTGCACTGTGCAGTTATGAAGATGTCATAAAATGGAGAAATAGAAGTGCAATTCTTTCTCCTTCTCTCGACAAATCAGCTCTCCAATATCCTACATGACAACTATCGAGTTCATGGCATTATAGAATTCATGACAGTTAAATACATTCTAATATTCCTCAACTAATTTTCCAATTTCTCAAATTCTATGTTTACTGGCAAAAATGAGATTTTTCTAACTTCAATTATGATGGTGTTTCCAGATTACATCAAGAATCACTTTTCCTATCATAAAAAAGAGGTGGAAGTAATCTTTCCGTGCTGCTTCATTATGGCGGCTTCTCTTGATTATGTGAAAAGTGCATGCAAAACAAGAGGTATTTTTGTGTATGCTGTTCTAAAGGTATGTTACTCTGCAGTCTGCATTTATAGCTGCCATTTATAGATCAAGTGATTTGAATATAATACTTAAAGATTCTACCGGTACAGGATATATTGTGGTGCATTGAAAATTTAGATGACTAATATTTTTTATTCAAACTAACCTATCCCTATGACTGAAAAATTATATCTCTGAAATTCTTATCAAGGCGTTTTTTGTGTGAAAAATTCGACCTTGCTTCTGTCATTTGTGTTTGTATTCTGCCACTAGAGTAGCCTTGAAAATTAGATGTAATTATACATGTTACTTGTAAGCTAATGTAGATGTGATCTACACATCCATACAATTTCATAGGGTCTACTCAAACTGGTTGACTTCAGTTCTTGTATCAGAAACTTTCTGATTCCTTTATACTCATATTTAGCCACTCAAATCTAATGTATCTTGGTGCCAGAAGCACTGAAGCTAGAGTATTCACCATGATGATCTATCTCATCACAGATCTCGTCCTACATGACAGATCATTCACCTGATGCATAAATTTTCTGGAGAAAAAAATTTAACAAGTTATATATCATTGAAAAGAATATAAAGTGTTCTAGTACTTTTAGCAGCTGCTCAACGGCATCTTCCATTGTTATAATGCCAACAACTTCCTTTTATTTAGTGAAGCTTGGAAGCGGATCCTCATCAATATGCAGGATCTCAGAGTCAAAATTTTGTGACCACCTCCTGCTCTTTGAGGCATCTCTGCGCAAAACATTTGCCCTTCCACTCAAACCCTTCAACTTCCTGAGTGATCTCCTGCTCCTCCTCAAACCCATATTTTGTTCGGCTTTCACCATAAGTGTTCAGTCTCACTTCTGTCACTGAATCAAATTTCTTATTAGGTGATCAGCTTAAGAGAAGATGAAAAAATAAGTACAATAAAAATACTAGGTATGAATTATGCAGCTTCCCATTTATTAAGAGACATGCTCAGCGTTGAAAGTTCCACTATTTTGCTTCAATGTCTTAGAACAAGAGCCATGAGGCTGAGGCCTTTCTGAAACTCATTTAGTATGTCATACAAAGGCATGGACTCTGAAACTCTAGTAAGTCAATGATCAAGCATTAATCTATATATCTCTCAGAATCCGTTCACTAAATTACAATAAAGTGAAACCCTACAAATGCAACAAAAAATAACAAAGACAGGTTATAGTACTCACTCCAAACTCTTACTCTAGTTTAGTTTGTCATCCTTTTGATCAGTTTGAATACTTGGGGTTGTACATTTGAAAAAAAGAATACTTGGGGTTGAAAATTAAGTAACTCGAAAGAACTACCATCCAATATTACCCTGTCTGTAAATCATTAAATGTCAAGTGGAATAAGAAAAGAGATTTTTTTTTTGCTACATATGCAATGCAGCTACAGAAAAAGAGAACTAGGTTATGGTTTTTCACCCTAGAGACTTTTTCTGAAAGAATCATCCTAGACTTTGTCCCACTTCTTGTATTTAGCAAGCAGTAGGTTTAAAACTCAATTTTGTACTTGCCCTTTCAAAGCTTTATAATATGATGGTAGACATTTTAAAGATAATTTATCATATGTTGTGTTGCTGCGTTGACAATGAAATAGTTTTCAATTTCTAATCGCTACATAAATTACTTTGGAATCCGACGGATAGTGATGTTCTTTATTGGTTCCTCGTCTGCAGGATTAATAATCAATAAATTTTTAACCTGCAATTTATTTGCATGAAGATTATCAAAGTGAAAAATGTAATCAGAGATCAGAAGCCGCGAGTAAAAATAACATCCAGATATGGCTGAAAGACAAGAATCACAATAAAGTCAAGAAACAAATAATATCTATATATAGGATATGACCGATAGTAGTTAGTAGGCCTACTGTACCAACAAATAGAAAGGAATGTAACGATAGATGTTTCGATTAACCAAGCAGCAAAGTATACATAAATGATGTTTATGAATCTATACACAGGTAACCATTTAGATATTTCATGTTAGAGGAACTACTAATCTGTGGTTCAGATATTAGAGATGCTTTTAGGACTTCAATATTACCAGTTTATAGTCAGCGTCCCTGAATAACCAAGGCAAACTGATGAAACTCAGTTATACAGAATGGAATGACCAGTTATCTAGACACCAGATGACTTGTTAAATTCTGGGAAATTATATAGTTACATGATATATGTTAACGCTTAAATTTGTCAGGACGTTTGACCACCGTCAATGGTGCTAAACCTATACAATTAAACAACCAAAAACACTTGATGGCTTGTGGACTGTTGGGGATAGCTCCGGCGTGAGAGTAAGTATAGATTCCAAGATTCGTTAACAATGGAGTGCTTAGTATTTAGTAGGCAAAATGACATTAGATTCTACCTCTATTGTTAACTCTCCTTTTATAGCTGACGTTCTCCTTTAATCGTTGAAGCGTGCAACGACTACCTTGGAGAGATAACCCACGATTCCGTCATGTTCGGTAGCTGTCATAATTTCTGGAGTGAGCGTTGTGATAACTGCCGCACTTATTCCATCTTCTGGAGTTTAAATGGTAACGGTTTAAGCCTACTGGACTGGGTACACTTGGCCTAATGGGTTGAAGGAGCGATGCCCAGTTTAGACAACCCATTCACCTTATTAAAAGTACACATCTCAACAATATACATTAGAGGGCCAAATCAAATGGGAATATGTCATTACTCGGTCGAAATTTGCTGTCGACCAAAATTACCAGAATCGGTCGAATAATGTTTTTTGGCTGCTCATGGTATATTGACACTCTGCTATGCAATGTTTTCACCCTCGGACTAGTTATCAAACTGGAAAGGGTACCGGATGGATGGATCACTGGTCCAACCAGTGGTCGAACCATTATTAAACTGGTGTTGTCATAAATACATAAAAAAAAATATATTATTAATAATTAATAAAATTTTAAAACATTCTGGCTATGCAATCACAAGCAGAAGTCCACAACCAAGTAATAGCAAAAACACCGACAGCGTGATCAAAATTTCAAAGGAAATATGAAATGTTTTAAATCTCTATATCTGGACATAGATATACCTCAAAATCATAGTTGCTTTCAAAGGCATTTTCTACTTAATCAATGTATGTATTATTCTGATTTCAAAACTAAATTAAGAAAAATCAAGCATTAATTCAACCATTTTGTTAGCAAACTTAGACTTTGTGACCTACAACTCTAATGAAGTTCATGGCTTTCACTGAAATATAGGTTATGTTTTTCCCATACTCTTGATCGCACTCTTTTGTCTTTCTTAATTATGTGCTTGCTATGCATAATAGTACCTTCAAATGAAATCTTCAGTTAAAACATAGTTGTTCATAATCAACTTCTGTTGAAATTCAAGTAATGTGCATGCAAGATTTTTTACTTCTGAAGCTGTACTGCAGTTAGAAGCATATTATGAAGGAATAAGTAGGTGAGGAAACAAATTAAGGGATATATGTGATGCATACAGGCATGATGGCGATCTCTGCACTTTCCAGACTAGCTGAGAACTTCAAGGTCAACTCTACTCAGAGACATGAGTCTTAGAGTGATTCCAGACATTATCCTGGCAAACAACACTAACATAATGATTGTTAGATGTTTTAAAAGAAGTGTAACCCACATCAGTTGTAGTCCTTGGGAATTTCTCTCTCTGTTGCTGTTATTTCAAATTCCATTCTCTTTTTTCTTGTTTATTAATTCGTCACCTTAATCAACATGTGTTCATTTATGCTCACACATGATGGTAATACTGCCAAAAAAGCATCACTTCGAGTTTTTTTTCCTTCTTAATTACTTGTGTTTTTCTGAATTCTAGGCGTGTTTTTAGTAACCAAGTCTTAGTAGGAGGGAGAGATAGTGAGATATACTAGTTTGATTTCTCCGATGATATCCGACAGTGAGATGGAACTTTCGAAAACACTCTGCAGCTTACCCTTTGATCAAATGATCAAATGGATTCTGGAAGCAGCAATCAATGGACGGTCATACATATGATGATTATGTCGAGTAGAATTGGACAAAAGGTAATGTTTATAGTAGCTGTTTTGCTTATGAAGGCAAGTATTTTTAGTCCTCAAACATAATTGCCATCCACTGAATTTCTGAAGGGGCAGTGTGATGTAATATGATAATTATTTAGATGCTTATAAGAAGTATTAATTGATGTTTTACTTCGAATTTGTATCTTTCTTGGATTTGTTTTATCTAGATGAAAAGTTCCAACTATTAGGGTGGTTTAGGCCGGTCTATGGGAGAGAATTAGCATGGGAAAATGGAATGAAATCATCCTAATATGCGTATTCATCTTCAAGTTTTGAGTTCATAGAAGCTCATTTGTTTGAAATCACTTGAGCTATGTTTGTTTATAAAAATTATGTTTAAGATTGAATTATTTGTATTAATTTAACACTATTTCGGATTATTTTATCTCATAATAAGGGATTAATAGTTTTTTAAATAGTCCATGGGACTATTTTTTATCATTCTTAAGGTTATTTAAGAGAGATTATATAATTTTATGATGAATTTGAGATTAATAGTCTTTCTCATTTTAAGTTATTAAATGGCTTTATGAGATTAATAGTCTAATATTGAGGGACTAATAATTCCTTATTATGGGATAAAATAGTCCGAAATAGTGTTAAATTAATACAAATAATCTAATTTTAAGTATATTTTTTGCAAACAAATATAGCCTTGAAGTATTTGTCTGATGGAAGAAACTAGGAAAAATAATAATATAGTTTTATAAATATCAGTTTGTATTGTTTATGGTTGTATCTTTAGCTGGAAACCTCTGTTTTGCTTTAGGAGATGTTACCTCGCCTAATGGTGAAGATATTTTTTTCCCCAGTAAAGTAAATGCATGCGTGCATTTTGGCGTAGCTTTTTAAGATCTTGTCATTCCTGATCTGCTAAATTACGAAACTATGAACACCAAGGAACATTCTATATGCAGAACATAACAGAAAAGAAGAAGAATCGTAGTATATGTATTGATGTTTATATATACTGCATGTGATACAAATGTTCTCCTCCCTTTGCTGCACGTGCTCTCATACAACACGACAAGAGCCTTGTACCAAATTGGCAAATTAAAGTAAAAAATAGTAGTTAAAAAAATCAGATCAATATAGAATTATATTGTGCTTAAAGTTGGACCGACGTTGGTGTCATTACCATCCGGAAATGCTTAGACATAATTAGTGCATAAAATATCAGCTGCAGATAATATATATGTAAAGTCGAACTATATTCATATATAATGACAGAAACATAAGCACGTCTAGTGACTATAAAGTATTGAGTATATTTGTAGGTAGTTGGGGAAATTTTAAACTAAATTTCACCCAAGTGGAAGATCAATTGGAATATATGTTCGTATAAATGTATAGGAGGTGGTAAGTATTGTTTAATCAGAAGAACCACCATGTACTTATTCTTATAAAGGCAATTTATATTTTGGTGCCAGAAGAACCTGGGCTATTAGTACCCATCGCGATGATCCATTTCATCATAGATATATACATGAAAAATAAAGCAAACATGAAAGGCAGAGATTTCATACAAAGGATCTATCTACTCTCGAAATTATACGATATTAAGAGGGAACAAAAAGGAAGAGGAGGAGAATCCCATAACTTTTAACAGCTCCTCAATATCCATCTTCCATTGTTATTATGCCAGTAACTTCCTCTTCTTGAGTGAGTGAGGAGAATGAGTTGTCATCTAAAAGCAGGAAATCTGGCTGAAAATTCTTTGACCAACTCCTGCTCTTTGATGTTTCCCTGCGGGAAGCTTCTCTTCTTGCAGACAAACCCTTGAACTTCTCGAGTCCAATCTTGTTCTTCATGTCTCTCTGTTGTGGATGCCTCCATCATGAATGTTCACTATCACTGAATTAACTTTCATTGCAGGAAATCAGATCCAGAACTAAACAATCACGCATTAGTTCATCAATTTTAAAACAAAATAAGTAAAATCCACTATTTGATTAAAAGATGACTGAGCATGCCATATACGCTATTATGACGTCTAACATGTAATTTAGCAGTGTCATCCATTTCAAGTAGATTCTAAAAAGGTGAAAATAGCAAACCATTTTATAAGTTTATCAAAGAAAACTTATGAAGTATTTACAACTATAAATAAGTAGAAGATCGTCCAACTTGGATCCCACAGCACCACCCATAAGAAAACATCCATCACAAATCTTTGAAACATGATCAGAAAAATTCTTTTTCTATTTCAGTTCTTCAGACTCCCCGGGCCTCAAATTTTACCAATAAATAAGAAGAATGCCGCTTACTGAAAAGAGCATAACAAGATTTTATTTTTTCACTTCCCCAAATCCCAATGCAAAGTGAGCATCATGTACTACTAGAAGCAGTTCATTATCCCTCGGAGACTAATCAAAATCCCAGATCACCATTTGACTACTTGGGTTTAGCAAGTAGATTTCTATAAGCAAAGTTGTTACCATTCTAAACTAATAAATGTCAAGCTACTTGTGTACATTATTAGCCTTCAGCTGCACATGCGCAAAAACAATGCACACAGGGATTAAGAGAGAGAGAGAGTGCATAAATGGTCAATAAAACGGTATGAAACATGAGCTCCGTATTCAATCAAGGGAAAGAAAGCAATAACGGATTGCTTGCCACAGATGGCCCCAACTGAAACTGACATGACACGGACAAAATTGCTTTTGGGCAACTACAAATTCAAATTTTGCTTCCAAGATCAATTCAGATTGATCTTTTAATATTTCCTACTCATGATATTGGTGTTTTGAGCAGCATTGAACTTTTTCAAGCTACGTAAAAGTACCTTGGTATCAGCCGAAGGGGAACGTCCTTTAGCTAGGTACCTCATCTGTTTCAGTGATGGTCATTAAATTTTTTACCTGCAATTTGCTAGTAAATGTCGAGTGAAAACTACAATGACGTGATGTTTGTAGTGACCTCCTATATCATCTATGAATACCTGAAGAAATATGGGTGAAGGAGTGTGATCCATTAATCAAAAAGGGGAATACAAACATGTAGAGAAAACTGTCAAAACGCTAACCCCAAATTACATCATATTCTCTCGCTCCTTTATGTAATCAACACCTCTCATATTTATATGCTAATCACTCTAGAAGAAAAGTCGGAGTGAGGAATTCGATTCAAAATATGAAAAGGTTCGTGCTGCGGGACATCTGACAGAAAATTGATTAATTACCAATGTTACTGTAGCCAGAAGATGACAGTTACATAATTTGCAGTAAAGAGCTGGGGTTGGATACACCCCCATTACTTATTGAAATGTGGTCAAATACAGCTAAATTTACCAGAATAAGTCCAACTATGTTCTTTGGTTGCTCATAATATACTGCCACTCTGCTATGTCCCGTCTCCAAAATATGATGCAACAAACTCCTGCCACAGAGTTACATACCATGGATATGTTATGCATCTCATGAGTGTAAAAACAAAAAATCCAACAAGAACCTAGTCTATTCACCCATGCAAATATATAATACCTATCAAGCTTTGAATTAATATCGACAGTAAAAGTTTCGGATATGGGAGTCATAGCATCCCTTGCTGTTTTCCCTGTGCGTTCAAGTGCTCCAGCAATTATTGTTGTCTTGTGACGTGATAGTTCTCCACCTTTTCCAGCCTAGTTCCCCACCAGGAGGAAGAAAATGGCCTCATTAGTAGGCAAAATGCATATAGTCAGAACAATATAAAAGAGGGGATGAAACTACAGGCACAAACACGGAGAGATTAACAGTCAAAATGAAGAAAAAGAAATATGAATGATGTAAAATAACCAGCAAAAGAAAAACAAGATACCAAGTTTACATAGCTTGGCTCAAAAGCCTACATCCAGAGGCAAAGATAGCAGCGAGTGACCTACTGCACAAGAAGATGACACAACCTTCTCCAGTTATTTTATAGAAAATGAAGAGTAGTCAACACAATAAAAGCCTAACGTATACCTTTCCTAAGCAGTACCCAAAAAAAGTTCTATATACATAATTAAGCAAACAAGTCGACAAGAAAAAAGGGGAAGAAGGTGCAGTGGTCAGCCCATCGCTCCATGACCCAGGTTTCAAAATGGAAAAGTTTCACACAAGGCCATGTGCTGGAGTGAATGCAAAACATATGCAACACATAATTTCATCAGAAAAAGTCTACCATGAATAAATATAACCAAGTAATCCAATTAATAAGATTCCATATATTAAAATCAATTACAAGAAACATACCTCATCACCATGAAAATCAACTAATGTTTTCAACTCAGATAGAGAAAAAGAGCTACAAGGTCTTTACCGAACAAAAAGTCCAATAGCTGCCAAAAAAAAACAATAACATGGATTTAAATTACAGAAATTAATATACATCAAGCTCCATTCCTCAACTAACAAATATGTAAAGAACCAATCAATGGCAAAACTACAAATCTTAGAAAATCTACCTTGCTTATTGGATATGCAACAGGAAAGCAAAACCAAACAAGAACTCAGGACAATTGGAGCCAATGCTGCACCAATAACCAAACAATATCTGGAACAAACAGATTGTGGTATAATCTGTGTGAAAATGGACATATCAATCAGTTCACAACAAAAAGGGTAAAGTGATAGCTATTACCTTAAAAAGTTCAGCTTATTTATTTTCCTTTCTTTGCAATTTGGGGTTAGAAGTAAAGGGAAATTTTGTTATTATGAACAAATATGTTAGTACAGGAAGGTATAAATGTATAATACATCTCGTTTGTGCTCTGCTTGAAATTAGATGCAACTTCCAGTGTTTCCTACCTTTAAAAGCTCCTTGATTAAGTATTTTAAGCTGCTGGAAAAAATAGAATACAAGTCTGGCAGCTACCTTGATTACGTATTTTAAGGTGCTGGAAAAAATAGAATACCAGTATGGCAGCTACCTTGATTTTGTTAAGCTGCTGAAAAAAATAGAATACAAGTATGGCAGCTAAAACAAACATAGCCAAGCTACAAAACTGACCTCACAAAAAAAAAGTGCCAATGTCAATGAGATGAGAATGGCACCCCAATTAGGAACCAAAGCATCTAGAAATAGGGGAAGTGCCTGGTACAAAGAAATGCTTGTCAAGTACCTAGGGTATATGTCGCTAAAATAGTACAAAATATACTCCGTTTTAGTGTCAACCTCCATAGCAGCGGCATTGCTGAGTAAAAGAGTGCAAAGCAATAGATGCTCTCTTCACAACTGACAAAATCTTTGCTGTAGTGACATAAAGAGATGTAACTTATTTTGCCTTGCAAGCCTTGATCATCATATTAATAAGAAGCATTACCATAAAACCCATGGGTGACTTTTAAATCAGATTGCAGTTTGTATTCAAAATATGTATCTATTAGATTTTAATACTGGCAACTAACTCAAAAAAAACCAAGTCCAACAACTTGGGATTAACTAACCTAATATATGTCACCTTGCAACAACAGAATTTAGAAGCAAGATTTATGAAAAATTTATTGGGGGAAATAGTGAAGAGAGCATAATAATACATACAAGCGTGGAGGCGGTCCCTGTGGGTTCCGGACATGACAAGAACTTGAAGATCAACAAGGCATGTGGCCCATTGTTAGTCCATACATCATCCCAGCAAACATAACAATTACAATTATTACGATGTGAAGGAAGAAGTGTGGTTCACAACATTTGTAGCATGTTATAGTACTGCTATGATCAAGTGTATTACTATTGTCCCCGACAAAAGAGTTGTTCTTCGCAGCCATCTAAATTTGCCTTGTATTCTATTTCGTCTCTGATTTTATATCTTCAGTTGAATGCTTATGGACAAGAAACTGCCTGTCAACGAAAAAGAAACAAGTGAAGAGGGCATTTGGGTAGGTAGGGCCGTAGGGGGATGGGGAGAAAACCCATTAATTAAAAAGAAAAAAAACTTGTTTCCTATGGACAATTTTAGAGGGAGCTCTTTCAAACTTCCTAGTGGAGCAGTAGCCAAGACATTACGAGGCTGTTCGGAATTACTTATAAGTTCTGTAACTCAACTTATAAATAATTAAGTTAAAAGAACTATTTAGAAATAATTTATTTTTTAGCTTATAAATTAAAAAAAAGTCAAAAAAAATAAATTAATTGTGACTTAAAAAAATTACTTATAAGTCATATTTTTTAAGTTCGTCAATCCAAATGAAATGATAAAAATATTTTTTTTATTTTTTTAATACTCTTTTTATTAAAGGACATTTTAATAATTTTTATATTTTACTTAATTTATAAGTCATTATTAATCGAATATATTCATAACTATTATTTATAATTCTCGATTTATAAATAAAAATAATATCAAATACTTTTACTTATAACCTCACCAAGACGACACCATATTTTATTTTTTATTTTATTTATACCTCTCTCCCACCGGAGGATATAATCAATATATATATATATACTAGGGATAACCCGTGCCTGAAGGCACGGTGCAATTAATATAACAGTTGAGTACTGTATTTAATATTTTTAAATTGAAAAATCTAAAACTGTTGTGGCTAACCATTAATACAAAAAGATTAGTACTCAATCCAGTCATAGTTTCTTTTTGAAACAAACATTAGTGTGCTACTCATTCCCAACTTAAAATTAGTTCTTAACTGGTTTAAGTAATTAATTGATTGACGATAGCGGACTCAAATTTGTGTAATATAATATTTTCGAGTATCTTACACACCTTTCCTTTAATGACAAAACAGAATGAGAAGTTTGACAGCATTTATTTGCTTATAGTATATCTAACCATCGATCAATATGATCCATGAACAATATTTTCTGTGGAAAAATGGTAGTACTGCAAGCCATTTCGTGAGATCCAATGAGGAAAAAAAAAGATGTAAAAATTCAAAAGAAATGTTTTTGCATATATACCCAAAAGTATAAAATGAGTTCTCTAAATCTAAATAAAAAAATATTGTCATAACACCAATTAAATCGCATCACCATAACATTTTTTTCTCTATATTTTTTCTTGAAATTGGACAAAATATTTTCATAGCATGAGTCAGATCTTACTACAATAGTTACTTTCGATATATCCCGTAAAAATACTAAAGAAATGATACGTAATTATCCGTGCCTAAAGACACGGTGTAGATTAAAATTTCAAAAATACTCTATTACCTAAATACTCTTTGCAACATAAAATAACTTACTAATCAATTAGTATGAATCTGAACCGTCTCCGTGATTTTCTGTCCAAATTAATTTGCATGCGTAAATATAACGACCGCAATACCCGACAAACAGAAAAATGACATCAATGCTAAAAGGGTGACTCATGTTGTTTACGTGCAAATTTTTTTATTTATTATTATTATAATAATTATAATTATTATTATTATTACTACTACTACTATTATTATAATAATAGTAATAATAATAACAATAATTATAATTATTATTATTATTACTATTTTATTATTATTATTATTATTATTATTATTATTATTATTATTATTATTATTATTACTACTACTACTATTATATTATTATTATTATTATTATTATTATTATTATTATTATTATTATTATTACTATTATTATTATTATTATTATTTTATTATTTTTATTTTTATTATTATTATTATTATTATTATTATTATTATTATTATTACTACTACTATTATTATTACTACTACTATTATTATTATTATTATTATTATTACTACTACTACTACTACTACTACTATTATTATTGTTACTATTATTATTATTATTATTATTATTATTATCATTATTATTATTATTATTATTATTACTATTAGTATTATTATTATTATTATTATTATTATTATTACTATTATTATTACCATTATTATTATTATTATATTATAGTTTTGAATTTGATTTGGGTGAGAAATGTGAGTGGGTAGATTTTTGAAAGTTAGAATTTGAATTGGGAGTGGGGGAAAATGAAAGATATATTAGTGACCGTTGGATGTTGAAGCCTTAAAAGATTTTAGATCGTTGGATGTTGATGCCTAAATTGATTTGTGATCGTTGGATATTTAAGTATTGGGATTGGAGCCGCTCTGTTTTATATAATAGATTCACAATCTAATATTTACGAGGGGGAGACTGATAGTTGAGGGTGGGATATAAACTTGCGGTAATGCTTTAGTTTTAAATTTTACAATTTATTTTATTTGGGACAAACATTTATTCTTATCTAAACTTAAATTATCAAATATAAAAACAGCATTTGTGTATAGCATCACTATTTAGTTTTATTATTATTAATATTATACTTTGTTACGTTTGTTGTGTACTTAAAGCATGCAATTTAATATGAACTAAAGTTTCATAATTACTTGTATGAAATTTATTATTCAAAAATTTAATAACTTTAACTTAACAACTTTATCAACTCTATACAAAAAAGGAGTTGTATGTGTAGATATTTTTTTCTTTTTAATTATTAAACTATTCAATTAAAAAAAATTCATTCAAATATTAATATAATCGATGTAAGGTAGTGTAGAATTATTAGGAGTCTAAGAAGATAATTAATTAATGTATTGTTATAATTTTAGTTTGGTAAAAAAGTAAAATTATACATTAGGATTTAATTGTACGTATGAATTTTTCTGATTGGCTCTGATTTAAAAATTAAAAGGATTTTTTTTAGAGTTATGAATGTTTGTCAAAAAGAAAAGAAAAAAAAAAGCTTGCAATAATGTTGATGTTACCAAAAGTATAAAATTTTCTTTTGATAGTTACAAATTTTTATGATTGATTGTACTGGGACGGGATTGCATATCCCACCCTCATTTTTGGTGTTATCAATATTTTTCATATTATATAAAAATTAAAATTTAACAATCATTTTCATCTCTACTATAAATTTAAACCTCCACAACTAATTTAAATCACCTTGAAATTAATACTTTATGAGCTTTTTTATTTAAAAAAATATAATTTTAATTATATTCACAATATTACATATATGCAAAATGGATCATATATTAACATATACATGATATAATTAATTAAAATAAAATAATAATAATAATAATAATAATAATAATAGTAAATATATTAAATCACATGTGTGTGTGTATGTGTGTGTGTATATATATATATGTATATGTATATGTATATGTATATGTATATTAGGACATATAGTTTGATTATGTAATATATAAAAATATAAATATTAATTTGATTAATATATAGTTATTTGGATGTAGATACCGGCCAAAAATTAGGAGGGAGGAAGCAAATATTATCTTTTTTCCATTTTTATATATAACTATTGAGGAATTCCTCATTTTTAACCTCAATGTAGATCACAATTATAATCACCGATCCATTCGAAGTGGGAAGTATACTTATACTTGCTTGGTAACTGTTGTTGTAGGAAAATTCCACCAATGGCAAGTACTTATCCCAACTTCCTTTGAAGTCTAGTACGTAAAGTCTTAAAAGATCTTCGAGGGTCTGGATTGTCCTTTCCGATTGTCCGTCTGTTTGAGGATGGTATGCAGAACTGAATCGTAGCTCAGTGCCCATAGCTTTTTGTAGACTGATCCAAAAGCGTGAAGTGAATCTAGGATCTCGATCAGAAACTATGGAAACTGGCATGCCATGCAATCTCACAATCTCATTTATGTACATACCGGCAAGACGTTCAAGTGAAAAGTTTTCTCGTATAGGCAAGAAATGAGCAGATTTGGTCAATCTATCTACGATCACCCAAATTGCATCTAAGCCTTGAGAAACTTTGGGAAGACCCGTTACGAAGTCCATATTGATGTGTTCCCACTTCCATTCGGGAACTTCAAGTGGTTGTAATGGACCCTTAGGTACTTGATGCTCTGCCTTGACACGTTGACAAGTTAGGCACCTTGAGATAAACTCTGCAATCTCCCTTTTCATATTGTTCCACCAAAATGTATGTCGAAGATCTCGATACATCTTGGTACTTCCTGGATGGATTGCAAACGGCGTGTTGTTTGCATCCATCATGATTTTATGCTTTAATTCAGGATCGTTAGGAACACAGAGTCGAGAGTTAACTCGAAGTATTCCTTTCTCGTCGATTCTTGCTTTGGGATTGACACCTTCTTGTACTTGCTTCATCATGTTCATCAGTTCTGGATCGGTAGCTTGAGCAACTTTAATTTTATCGATTAAAGCCGGTTCTACTCGCACGTGAGCAATCTTCTCAAAGATTTGCTTGGCTCAAGAGAGTTGACCGTTCTAATTTATTTATTTATTTATTTTCCTTATAATGAGGAACTAAAATATATCATAATATTTGGAGTCCATTGCAACACGTGAATGGTTGGATTCTTCATCAAAATAAAGAAATAAATAAAGTTGTCACGAAAAGGCCTACAACTCAAAAGGGAGAAAATAGAAATTAGTCAAATGACAAGGGTCATATCTGTCATATTCACAAGATTTATTTTGGATGTGACAAAATGGACCACAGCAACAATCACGTGCTAAACTCGACCATTGCCTAGATAATAATGCAAAATAATCGTCCGGGTGATGATTGTTGGCCTAAAGAACGATGATACTGTCACAATGTTATAATATACCTTATACATATGTGATATATAATAAGATCAAAATATCATTATAAAACCAAAGGCGATAATATAATAATAACAGCCTCTCTTTTTAACAAATAATTATTTAATAATTTTAGAACATTATTATGTAATATTTTAGATTAATAATTTTTTTTTTTATTTTAGTAAATTTAAAGTTATAAATAATTGGATACCATTAAAATAGAAAAATATAATTAGTCTGAAACACTACGTGACAGTACTTCAAGATCATTGAATAATTTATTTTTTTTAACCGTATAAATTTATAAGTTAGAATCTATAAAATAGAATTAATTATCCGCTATAAAATGAAAATAATTTTTTTTATATTTCATAAATTATAGTAGTCTTCTAAGATGAAAAAAATTAAATTGTAATAATATAAGTTATTAAAAAGGATAATACAAGGAGATATCAACAAAACAATAGATAGATAGATATACTGAAACCAAGTGACTTCACAAAATCTCACCTATTCCAATATATATGTATGTATATATATATATATATATGTATGTATGTCTCAAAACAGATCATATTTGTCTAAGTCAAAAAAATTTAAGTGAATAAATTTACTACCGAAATACTCCCACATATTTGAAGACTCTTTTCATGATGGGGAGGGAGGGAATACAACGAACCTAGCTCTCACTTTTAACAATAAACAATTTAATATTAGTGACCGTTGGATGTTGAATTGGGAGTGGGGGAAAATGAAAGATATATTAGTGACCGTTGGATGTTGAAACCTTAAAAGATTTTAGATTGTTGGATGTTGATGCCTAAATTGATTTGTGATCGTTGGATATTTAAGTATTGGGATTGGAGCCGCTCTGTTTTATATAATAGATTCACAATCTAATATTTACGAGGGGGAGACTGATAGTTGAGGGTGGGATATAAACTTGCGGTAATGCTTTAGTTTTAAATTTTACAATTTATTTTATTTGGGACAAACATTTATTCTTATCTAAACTTAAATTATCAAATATAAAAACAGCATTTGTGTATAGCATCACTATTTAGTTTTATTATTATTAATATTATACTTTGTTACGTTTGTTGTGTACTTAAAGCATGCAATTTAATATGAACTAAAGTTTCATAATTACTTGTATGAAATTTATTATTCAAAAATTTAATAACTTTAACTTAACAACTTTATCAACTCTATACAAAAAAGGAGTTGTATGTGTAGATATTTTTTTCTTTTTAATTATTAAACTATTCAATTAAAAAAAATTCATTCAAATATTAATATAATCGATGTAAGGTAGTGTAGAATTATTAGGAGTCTAAGAAGATAATTAATTAATGTATTGTTATAATTTTAGTTTGGTAAAAAAGTAAAATTATACATTAGGATTTAATTGTACGTATGAATTTTTCTGATTGGCTCTGATTTAAAAATTAAAAGGATTTTTTTTAGAGTTATGAATGTTTGTCAAAAAGAAAAAAAAAAAAAGCTTGCAATAATGTTGATGTTACCAAAAGTATAAAATTTTCTTTTGATAGTTACAAATTTTTATGATTGATTGTACTGGGACGGGATTGCATATCCCACCCTCATTTTTGGTGTTATCAATATTTTTCATATTATATAAAAATTAAAATTTAACAATCATTTTCATCTCTACTATAAATTTAAACCTCCACAACTAATTTAAATCACCTTGAAATTAATACTTTATGAGCTTTTTTATTTAAAAAAATATAATTTTAATTATATTCACAATATTACATATATGCAAAATGGATCATATATTAACATATACATGATATAATTAGTTAAAATAAAATAATAATAATAATAATAATAATAATAATAGTAAATATATTAAATCACATGTGTGTGTGTATGTGTGTGTGTATATATATATATATGTATATGTATATGTATATGTATATGTATATTAGGACATATAGTTTGATTATGTAATATATAAAAATATAAATATTAATTTGATTAATATATAGTTATTTGGATGTAGATACCGGCCAAAAATTAGGAGGGAGGAAGCAAATATTATCTTTTTTCCATTTTTATATATAACTATCGAGGAATTCCTCATTTTTAACCTCAATGTAGATCACAATTATAATCACCGATCCATTCGAAGTGGGAAGTATGAATCAATTTAGGGATGGGATAAATTGTCATCACTTTTGATTAAAAGTAATTTTCTTTTCTGGTTCAAAATGTGAATATTTTGTAAATAATTAAAATAAATTTGAGCTTTTTTCATGCCGCTAATTGATTAAGCTCTTGTAACTATTTTCTTTTTGTTGCTAATTGCTTTATATATTTTTAAGTACTCCCCCATATATTTACAAAATAAATAAACATAGTTCAAAAGCATCATTACCAGTTTATCCTATTCATCTTCGTTATGTGAATTTTCTGTTAGATTAGAACTAGATCGTCTGTCATACACATACACATACACATACACAGTCGAGAAGATTGAAGAAGCAAAACTAAAATGCTGAGAGTCATCTATCACATACGCAGCTCCCTCCCTCAAACCCTAATCCCGGTTCGCAATTCTCTTTCTTCCCCCTTTTCGCATCTGCCAACGCGACAGAGACACCGAGGCGCCAACTCCGAGGAGGACAACAGAGACCCGGATAGTCCTCCCAAGTTGTTCGTCGTCCAGCCACGCCTTCGACCGGACACCCTTTTGAACTCTAAGTTAGCTGAAGCTCTGAATCTCGCCAATTCACTCGAAGATCAAAGAGAGGGCATTTCCAATACCGATAAAGGATTACCCTCGCATGTTGTTGTTCAGAACCCCGCTGCCCGATCGCGTCGCGCAGGTGGGTGGCTTTCTTTAACTTTTTTTATTGTTAGGTACTAATATTTCTTCATTTTGGGTCATATACTGTTGTCTTTGTGTGTTTTTCCTAGAGGCTTAACTCTGGTAATTCGATTTGTTTCTTAAATAATGACTATTCTGAAATGCCGTGATTGGCATTCAAGCAGAAGTGAACCATATTTGCATGTATAAATCGTACCCATTGAAAATCCCACACGAAACTACATAAAGTGTAGTTCTTTAAGTGGGCCTCTCTAGGAATATCTCCAAACATGAACAATCCCATACCAACACTCATTTCAACAATATCATTCTCATATTCATTTACGTCTTATCTTAATTATGCTCAATTGCCTTGTTCAACAAAATATATATTTGCGTATAGTAATCACATTGTAGCTGTAGAGTCGCAGAAAACTGAATTTTATTTTTGCAAGCCTTGAGCAAACATATGGAAATAATTTCCAAAAGAATAGAAAATCATGGTGTGATAAATGGCAGTAAAGTTATGGGGAACAAGAAACACTTGACACAAGATGCTGCTTCAGTAGCTCTAGGTTCTTTGCTGATCTAGATATGTTTATTTATCGTGTAAGATTTTATTTATATATTTATTTTTTTTACATAGATATATGTATCTGTTTCTCCTATTTTGATAGGTACATAAGTATCTGTTTTTTCTAATGTGGCAGATACGTATTTTGGATCGGGGACAGTGAAAACAGTTAAATGCCATCTAAATGCAGTAGACTCTAAAGTAAGGAGCTTTAAATTTACCACACATAATTAGTTGATTTTCTGCTTCAAATACAAATATTATAGCATGTTACTGGGGAAATATGCCCACGTCTGTGTTGTTTTACAGGGTGCTTTTGATGCTGTATTTGTAAATGCAATTCTAACTGGGATTCAGCAGCGGAATCTGGAGGTAAGTTGAGCCATTAGATTAATCCACCTTTCCCAGTAAGCCAGTTAAAACTTGCTTAACTGTGTTGCTTGTGTTTTGAAAGAAATGTTATTGTTTTTCTAATGCTACTGCTTAACTAGCAGCTAGATTGGGGAAAACCTGTTTTGGACCGCGTGGCTCTCATAATAGAGATATTTAATGCTCATGCCCAGACCAAAGAAGGAAAACTACAGGTCTGTAATATATCACTACATTTGTATTCCTCTTTATTTTCCTGTGGAAATATGTTTAAATCTTTGGTCATGTATGCATTCCTGTCTCCATTTTAGGCCGAGTTAGCTGCTCTAATGTACAAGAGAAGCAGACTTGTTCGTGTACGTGGTCCTGGTGGACGTTATACTTTTGGTTCAACTGGAGAAGCTGAAGTTGTTAGCGCCCGAGGGTAAATGTTTTGCTTCAATATATAGCAAAACAATACGCAATTATACAGTTAACTGACATGCAAACACACAACAGCTCAGTAAAAATGCTTTAATAATATTTAAATTGCATGGTATTCATGATCTTCATCTCGCTGTTATAGTGAACCGAATCAATGAATTGTTGGTTTTATGTCTCAAACAAATGCAGAACGCATTAGCATGTATTTGATCATAGATGTTTCTAGTAGGATATATGTCACGTAATCAAGTAAAGCTGACATTGTAATAATAAGTAAACTTTGGACCTCCAGATTTCACATGAGCAACTCATAGCTTATAATTTCTTCTCCCAACTATTTAAAATTTTCTATTCCAACCAATGAACATATGGGTTAACTTCACGGGTGATTCATTGTACTTGTTCACCCCCTTCAAATGTACTTTCATCTCTTTGCCCTAAAAAGATTGCAATAAATAACAACGATGCAAATCTCGTCACATTTGTCATTCAAAAATGATGTCCTTCCTCCCTAAACTCCCAAGTTATGGGAGTTAGGTTACAATTATTCTCATTTTTTCTGATCCAAAGCCGACCTTACTTTCAGCCTATTTTTTTTTTAATATTTTAATTTTTTTTAATAGCGTTCTAATTCTTTATAACGAATGTCATTCATTTGCGTTTTCTATTTTAGTTTGAGTACCTTATTGTGTCTTTGGCTACTGATTCACGGTTTATCATTAGTTTCCAAACCTCCTGTATAATTAGACTATACAGTTAATAGTTTAGTAAACAGATAGTTTATGATTTGCAGGAGAGGAAGTGGAGGACGTGGTTTTATTAGTGGTGCCGGAGAAACTGAACTACAGCTACAACGTCGAAGGTTTGCTCATTGACGCTAAACTGAACTTATTTTAATAATAGATGCTTGATAATTTTCCCACAGAATGGATGTTTCTATATTAAATTTGAGTTTATGACACTGGAAAGCATATTTACTGAATCAGAATGATTGGTGTTTTCTTCATAATTGAACCATCATGTCACATGGGTCATTGTTTGGAATTTACAGTAGATAATACTACTTGCGGGACAATAATATATGGTAGGAGGATTTATAATTAAAGCTTAACCTTTCCAAAATAAAAGATATATGTCCTAGGAGGAAGCTCTGATATCAACTCCAAAGTTATGTATTTATGTCTCCATGTGAGAGGCATAAAAATAAATTTTTTTTTTTTTGATGCAAATCCTTAAGAAAATGATTAAAAAAAACCTAGAAAGGACTTTAAGGTGGTGATTGCCTTTGAAATTGTATATTAGGTTGCAACACCTTCTAAAGAAATCATTTGAAATCTTACTTGAGGTAGGGTTTGGCCCAGATCATGGGTTCAGGCACACATCTTTAATGTGTTGATTGCCGTTTAAATTGTATATTAGGTATCCAAGTCTTCTATAGAAATCATTTATTTTGGGCAACCTTTCTCAACCTTATTCTCTGAACAATAGACTGGACATACTTACGTGTGTTTACATTAGGTAGATTTGTATCACTTTAGAAAGCATTTGATCTTATGGTGGTGCTTTAGATGAAGCACTAGATAACTGTCTCTGTATATGTGCACCTATTTTACGTGAGCAAGTCCTATATACTTGAACCACAGGTGTCTTCCTTACTGGACATTGCCATTAATTAATTATGTAGTGATTTTGTGTTTAGTATCTTAATCATCCTGATAGCATAATGACTTGCATGTATACATAAATTTTCTTTAATTTGTGGTGCAATTTCAGAATCATAGAACGTCGGAATCAATTATTATCAGAAATTAAAGAGGTCCGTCGCACGCGAGCTTTACAACGTGCTTCTCGCAAGCGGCATGGAAGCACAAATGGCCAAGACATGGCCACTGTAGCTGTTGTTGGGTACACAAATGCTGTAGGTGGAATAAAATATGTAAATTGTATTCGATTTCAACCTTGCAAACAACCTAATACGGTGGTAATTTTTTCTTTCTTTCAGGGTAAATCTACATTAGTTAGTTCACTATCAGACAGTTATCTCTACTGCGATGATCGGTAATTCAGTTTACTACTAATAATTGTGTCATTTAGACTGTAAAGCATTATGCTTTGTTTTGTGAGTTAAATTTGATTCCTCTCTCTCCCCCTCTCGTTTCTTATTGTCATATTATTCTTATTGTGCAGATTGTTTGCAACAGTTGATCCTAAACTAAGAAGTGTTGTTCTTCCGTCAGGGTAATATGGAGTGTTTATTGTATTCGTTCTTTTCCGTTTTCTTGTATTTTTTATATCTGTTACGATTGAAGGTTATATAATGTAAATTTTGCTTAACTATATATCTTGATGATGATCAATACTGAATTATTGTTCAGGAGGAAAGTGCTTCTTAGTGATACCGTAGGATTTATATCAGAGTTGCCTGTGCAGGTAACTAATAGTAGTATGTGAAATCATGCTTTCCTTATAATATCATTTTTGTAACTCCTCAGTTCCACTTTGATCGGCATGGATATAAACCATTTTATGGCATGTATTTTAAGAAACTCAAATATCATATTTTAAGAAATTTTCAAATTTAAAATTGATATGAATTAATTTAGTTTTAGACAATACAATTATGAAAGCTATAAACTATTTAATTGATTTATTGTTTTCAAAAGTTAAATGAATTACATCAATTTTGATTTTAAAAATATCTCAAATTCGACTTTGAAAAGTTGAACTTGATCTTACATTTTAGAACGGAGGTAGTAGTTCTTTTCTAACTTATTGTTTTAATAAATAAAAAATATTATATCTAAAAATGTCAACTTTACGTCTTGAACTCCTTGCCTCAATAACGATTTCCAACACGTCATTTAAAGTGGAATGGAGGGAGAATTCTTTATAACCAATATGACTCGTTGTTGCAGTTGGTAGAAGCATTTCATGCCACCTTGGAAGAAGTGGTGGAAGCTGACCTCCTAGTGGTATGGTGATTTTTCCTTTTTTCCTTCTGCTGGTGTTACAAAGTTTTATTTTTCCATGTCTGAAACTGTTGAAATGTCGTACATTGGTTTTCTTGTTTATGTACTTAATTTATTTCAAGAAACAGAGAAAAACTAAAGGAATTATTTTTATTCACCGCTCTTTGACATATATTTATTTCCTTGCGATCATTCTCTTTCAAAGAAATATTAAGCTTGGACACAGCTTTTATTTATCATTTTCCTTTCCTGCCAACTTTACATAAGGAAAACTGGGTTGTCCCTTTGCAGCATGTATTAGATTCAAGTGCTCCGAATCTCGATGAGCATCGAGAAACTGTAATGCAAGTTCTTGAGCAGTTAGGAGTGTCAAAGGAGAAGCTTCAAAATATGATTGAAGTTTGGAATAAGGTGCTACTTCTATGTCCTCACAACTTCTTCCCACTACCCTTCTTCCTGCGAAAGTTGGGGTGAAAAATGAAACTAAAAGAAATTTAATCATAATGCACAAATTGATCTTTGTTTGGAAATCTGCTCAGATTGATATTGGAGAAGAGGAGATGGGTGTTGATGAATATGGTGAAGAAATAGAAGTACGTAGTTATTCTGGTGCAGAAGACAAAGATGTTGAGTTTGAGCAGTTATCTGGAGAGGACCTTGGTGAATATGATGACGATGATAATATAGAGTGCGAGCAGTCACCGGGAGATCCTGAAGAGACGATGAATGATGATCAAGGTGATTCCTCTGATGGTTGGATTGCATCAGGAGATGGACAAGAGATGTGGGGTGATCATGATGGTTCATCTTTGGGACTGGAGACAGCAGACGATCCACCAAAAGATTCCCCTAAAGATTGCAGATGTGATGATAAAGATTCCCAATGTCGACCTGAATCTGTTCCACATGTGAAAACATCTGCCATAACAGGAGTTGGCTTGCAAGAGTTGCTGGAGCTGATTGATGAGAGATTACAGACTCAGCAAGTAGTGCAGCGAAGTCACTTTGATCGCAAATGGAGACCCCCTTGCACAGATGAAACTGGTATAGCAGTTGAGCAGTAGCATTCATTTCTGAATACACACACACACACACATATACATGTATGCATATATACTTGGGCCTTTCCTATTTGTGGCATTTATCATTTCCAAGATTGGCGAATCAAGTGCAAAGTTGGTTCTCCTCGTTGTTGTCCCATGTTAAGCCTAGCTGCGAGTCCAAATGCGAAATTTGCAGAGACCCGTCTAAAGGAAGTCTCTTCTGGAAATTCAACGTCTGTTGTTGTGGTGTGTGGCTGCTGAAGGATATAATTTCCGAAGGGTCATAAACATGCTATGAACTATTCCCCATCAATTTTCTCTTTACTGCAAGTTTTGTATGAAAAGCACACTTTAGTGGTGGAAATTTTGGATAGATCCTTTGCATCATTTCGGGTGCTTGTGTATGTAGTAAGTACCGAGCTCCCAATAAAGTTATATGAAAAACATTGTAATTTTTTTGTAGGGGTTTCTACTGTTGATTCTTCAACAACACGTGAAAATCTTCTTGTCCTGCACCATGAGTAAATATATAATTATTCTGGTTCAAAGTTACAAAACTCTAGAAAAAGTCCCTACTTCTATAGTATTTTTTAAAATTTATTTTGTACAAAACTCTAGAAAATGTATTGTTAGTTTGATATTGAGAAAATTTTTTGCCGAGAATATTTGATTGATAGGGTAGCACATGCCAGTACTGCTATATTTTTAGCTAAAATTAAGGATATATTTAAAAAAAAATAATTATTCTTAAAATATTTTACAAATGTTAAAGAGTAATTTTAATTTTTTGTTGGTGTGACCTCTGCATGCAAGAAATAATACTCCACTTTTCACAACAATAGTTTTATTTAGAATTTGTAAATTTTAAGGATATATTTTTATATTTATTTATAAATATAATAATTATTTAGTTTAATAATAATGGCCTGAAAAATATAAATTAAAATATAAAGATGAAAAAATTATAAATTTTACGAGTGTTGGTAGTTTTGTTTTGGTAATAAATCATGGTACACACCACAACGGGCTGAATGACACCCATACAATTGACGATCGACACCAGCTAGCTGTTACTCATATAACAAACAAACATCATACTATCACATCGAAGAAAACAGATCTCCAGTTATTAGACCCTCGAATGTCCATGTTTCTTCGTTCCTGATACGAGGTTACTCTGCTGCACTCATTGTCTTTTCCATCAATTTTATTTACAGTAATCGATTGATATTCTTATGGTTGAATTTGTGATAATTGTTATAATTTTATTGCTATCGCTGTTGTAATTGTTGTATTTATTTTCTTTTCACATTCGGTCACAATAATGCAAACTATCTTTTGCAGATCAATACGTGTTTAATTCATAATATCCATTTCACATCTATAGTTGTGCAATTTTCTTAAATTGATAAATGCGTAAAGTTTGCAGCCTTTTTATGCCCAGGCAATGCTGATAAAATTACTGTCGAACTGCTTATGATTAACATCACTGATTGTTTTCCATTTCTGTCCTTGGTCGTTATGATCACTTTTATGTATATATATATATATATATATATATATGCATGTATATATATATATATATATATATGCATGTATATATGTATACATATGTGATAATTCATTAATTGTTACTTACTACTAGAATAATTAGTTATTTAGTATCACATGAAGTTGGTTCTTCAACGACCTATTTATTAATGCACTATACAATTCATGAAATTTCCAGTACTTCTTCTCTCTTAAATGAGAACCATAAGCTGCTACTGGGTCACTATAAAACTATCTGTTGTTACTTGTAAATTTTTTGCCATGCTGCTTTAAATTGGTGGACACATTCGACAATATTCTTTTGATTATATTTGGTAGGAGCTAATTGTGGTCTCCTTGTTTTTCTTGCAATAGTGCTTAGTCTTATAAACTCAAAGCTCCGACTTAATAGCCATGTCTAGAAGGCAATCAAATATCACACGGCGGCTTGCAAGCGGTCCAAGTAATCCATTCAGTGGATTTTCTCATTCAAAATCACCTGTTGTCCTTGTCTTTTTGGTAAGATTCATTATTAATAATTTTCTTTGTACTTTTTTTTTTTTTAATAATTTTTTTACTAGGCTATAACTACTTGTGCCAGACTTTTCTTTCCCCCTGACCTTCTAATCATACTAACTGAAGTCTTTATGATGTAAAACCATACAATACCCTGAATTTTCGTTTTCCAATTACTGATTATTTGTCCCTTTCCAAAAATCAGGGTGCAATATTCTTTATTGGCTATTTCTGTAGGGGCTCAGGTATGCATTTGAGTGGCTGAAATTTATAAAGTTGTTACATTAGTATTTGATTTTCTAGGCCAGCAGCAATTTGATATGTGGTGTTAAACACTGATAATTAATTATTCAAGAGCATTGATTTTCTCTTCCCTATCAGTCTTCCAACACTCAAATTTGGATTTCTTTCCTAAGCGCAAGTCCTAGGTCTAGTAGCTACTTTGAAGTTGAAGTAGGTTTCTTCATTCTTTCTGTGCATCGACCGAAATTGCTTTCATGCCTCAGGTGTATCTGGAGGTGTTAGAGGAGTTTTCAGTAGAATAGAAGGTAAAATGGTTTAATTTTATTTCAGATTTTTAAAATCTTCTTTCTTAATTTCATCTTTAAACATGGTATTTTAGCACTTTGTAAATTCTGAACAATAATTCAGCTACCTGGAGTGGTTGTTTCCTCAGCATGAAGTACACATCAATGAAAAATCAGAAACCCAGAAAAAAGGGCTATATAAAAGTTTTTCCAATGTTTTTAGGTGACTTCACATGCACATATGAAGTTCAGAGAGCACTGCCTGTTTTAAAGAAAGCACATGGTGACAGCATGCACAAAGTTTTGCATGTTGGACCTGATACTTGTTCAGTTGTCTCTAAGTTGTTAAAAGAAGATGAGGAAACAGAAGCATGGGGTGTGGAACCATATGACATAGAAGATGCTGATGGAAACTGCAAAACACTTGTGCGCAAAGGCAATGTACGCGTCGCTGATATCAAGTTCCCTTTGCCCTACAGGGCAAAATCATTTTCTCTTGTTATTGTGTCGGATGCACTTGATTACCTATCCCCAAAATATTTGAACAGGACTCTTCCAGAATTAGCCAGGGTATCCTCTGATGGTATAATTATATTTGCAGGTGATTTCCTGAGAAGTTTAAACCTCCTTGTAAAGAATCTGCGATTGCATATGTTTTTTGATATGTTGGTAATTTATTTCTTTTTGATAGTATTTTTCAATACTTTCGTTGTGTGACTGAGCATTTAGTTCATGTTTTTACATTGCGTCTTCTAGATTATCTACCTGTGTATGGTTTGATCAAAGAAATTATAAATTAATGTTACTAAACCTCCATGGATTAAATTTTCATGTATAGGTTATCCAGGCCACTCTAAAACTAAAATTACTCAACCATCAAAATATGGACGTCCGGTAAGCCACACTATCCACTGCTATTCAATCTCATTTGCTTGATAATTGTAGGAAAATGTTTTAACTGGTTGTCCTTTGATTCTTATGTGTAGTTTCACTTCTAAATGGTAATCTAATTCGTCTGTTCTTCTGGAAGGGATGACAACTCAACTCAACTAAGCCTTAATTCCAAACTAAGTTGGGGTCGGCTGGGTGAAGAAAATTTGTTACTTCTGCTTTGAAGGATTAAATGAAATGGTTGTCAAATTACTAATTGACAATGTTAAGGGAGTTCAAGTAGCTAACCAGAGCTTTAAAAATGGGTAGTCTTCTTAGGTAAAAATAAGTAAAACAAAGAATAAAGGAGGATGCATTTATTTGAATGAAATAAGGGAGAGCTTTTGGAAGCATTAGCCCGCTTGCTTAGGTTAAATAAGGTTCCGTGACGTGATAAAACAAAGTAAAAAGGATACATTTATTAAAATAGGGATATCGAAGAATTAAAAGAAAACCAAAAAACTGAAGCTGCTACACTTGCACGGCTAATATATCTGTGATGATAAATCTTGTTTTATTGTGAAATAGATTGCACGAATTCTGTACATGGTTAACTCTGCCTCGTGTTTCAATGTGCTCTATTCATTATTTCTGGTCACTACTCTTCATCTTCTAAAGTCAATACCACAAAAATGATTTTTTTTTTTTGGGTGTTGCTTCACATGTGAAGGCTAAAAAGCGAAGCACGTCTTGGTGGGTACGGTTTTTTGTTCAGACCAGCTTAGAAGAGAATGAAATGGCCTATAAAAAGTTCGTGAAGGCTGCAGTCCAGGATGCATACAAGCCAGGGTGCCAAATTTTTCACCTCAATTCATACCATTAATATAAGCAAGGTTCATTATAGCGACCTTATCAAATTTTTTGGGTATATTATTCAGCTCTCGGCATAAAATGTGCCATGTTTTTGGGATATTCAATTTGGGGGAAGGAATTTTGGTCACGTTTCTTTTTGTTATCCTAATTTATTAATTTAGTTTGACAAGAATTTGTTGTCTGAATTCATCATAATCAATCCTTTTGATCTGTTTGTTGTATCTATCTTCACAAGATGTAGCATCTTATACCAACTTGAGCCACAAAAGTTTCAGAATTTTATAGTACTGCTACCAAAATTTACAACACAGTAGCAGGACTCGAGTAGAACAAACCAGATCTACCAAAAACTGATAATCAATTCCAACTCAATGAAACAGATTTTTGTTGAACAGGCTGTTGAAATCTCCCCACTTTGGGATTAGCCTTTTATCTGTTCTTAATCTGTGAAGGTTATACATCACTAATACTAACATGCCCCTCAACGGAATTCAGGAGACGAAAAGTATAGAATTTGATCAATTACTTAACAACCATTTGAACTAAAATGCTGCCAAACCTTACATATCTTCTACACTGCAGTTTTCAGCAAATGTCATTCCCTTCGTAGTGTTGGAATTGTTTAAGAAGATCCAATATCACCAGTAATCCCCACAAGAACAATGCCCTCCTTTGAAGGAATGAAATCTGTGGGTATCCCTTACAGTAATCTCCCTCCCTGTTATAGCAGATATTAATTTAATTGCATTATGACAATCCCCACATATTCTCAAGTTCTTCACCACTAGTATAGGTTCTCCGTCTTTAGTTGATAGAAGCCCAAAAGCAACTGCTAGCTTCTCACTATGATGCCTTAACCTCATCTCCTTTTCTCCTTCCATTTTTCCATCATCCTTAACCAAAGTCCATCTCACATCCGGTACATAGCCTGCTTGCTTCATTTTATTTGACATCTTCTCCCAGAACACACAAATTTCCTTTATCATTGGGTGTGAACTATCTTCTGCCACAAAAACATGTACCCTTTTGTTCATCTCAATCCAACTACAACCTGGTTTCTTCTTCACACCATTATCGCGCATAAGTTTTCTAACTGATGCCACTTCTTCCCATCTGCCAGCATGAGCATACATATTTGCAAGCATGACATATGGGGCTGCATTTGAAGGCTCCAGTTGAAGACATTGGTTAGCGGCCTTAACTGCCAGCTCTATGTTTCCATGTGTTCTACAGGCCCCAAGCAATGATCCCCAACCAATTGAACCAGGGTTTTGTGGCATTGACTCAATAAGCTTCTCTGCTTCCTTGAGTTTTCCTGCTCGACCCAAAAGGTCAATCATGCATGAGTAGTGTTCCGCATCTGGCATTATATGAAATTTCTCCGTCATCAAACTGAAAAACTTCTGCCCCTCTTTAACTTTTCCTGTGTGTGCACATGCAGAAAGGACAGAGATGAATGTAATCCTTGTAGGGGCTATATCTGTTTTGAGCATCTGTTCAAACAGATGCAGTGACTCCATTCCAATTCCATGCTGTGCGTAACCTGCAATCATTGAATTTAAAGAAACAGTGTTGTGCTCGGACATCCTATCAAATAATCGCCTCGCATCTAGCAAATTTCCACACTTAGAGTACATTGCAATCAGGGCATTGTTCACTGAGATTTGATTTGATGGGATATCAGACTTAAGAGCCAATGAGTGAATCTGTTTTCCTTGAGATGGAGACAAACTAGAGCATGCACTAACTACACAAACAAAGCTGCAATCATCAGGGCGGTGACCAGCACGTTGCATCTGTCTAAAACAAAAGAGAGCCTCTATAGACAAGTCCTCACTCTGGGAATATCCAGAAACCATTGTGTTCCAAAGAACCAAGTCTGGTTCATTAATTTCTTGAAACACCTTTCTACAATCTGACATACCCCCAAAACATTTTGAATATAAATCAATCAGACTACTTCCTACATGGGAATTCTGGTGGAACCCCGTTTTTATCAGATGAGCATGAAACTGAAGCCCACCACCCAAATCCTCTAAGCACGTAAATGCAGTCAAAACACTAGCTAAGGTGAACATGTCAACGTTTAACTCCAAACGAACCATTTCCTGATACAATGACAGCGCCTTTGATCCTTCTCTGTGCTGCCCATATGCCACAATCATTGAATTCCAAGACACCTCATCTTTTATTATACCCATCCCATAAAAGACCTCCTTGGCCTCATCTAAAAACCCGTTCTTGCTATAGTACGTGATGAGGGTATTGTTCACCGAAGTAAACGAAATAAACCCACCTGTAACTGCCAACGAATGCAACTGACTGATCAAAGCAATATCACCACAGGAAGCAGTGATTGCCGCAGAGAAGGAGAATCCATCCATGTCAAGACCCATCTCTCTCATACCCATAAACAAGCTTAGTGCAGGAAGGGTATCGCCGCGATCTGCGTATGCAGAAATGAGAGTATTGTAAGAGACGAGGTCCGGTTGGGGAATTTTGTCGAACAGTTGGTGTGCAATATGAGGTTGTGACTCTTTGGCATAGGCTGCGATGATGGAATTGAAGGAGAACACATTGGGGTCCGGGGTGGCATCGAAGGCCTTGCGGGCGGCCAAGAGGCGGCCGCATTTGGAGTAGAGAAGGATGAAGTGGTTGGAGAGGTAGGTGGAAGGAGGGAGAATGGACTTGATGTAAAGTGTTTGAAGGGATTTCCCTGTCAAAAGGTCTCTTTTGGCAATACATGTTTTTAATATTTGTGTGAATTGCTGTAGAGGCAATGAAATTTGATTCATCTAATATGCCTAAAAACAAAAGGCATGAGGCGCACTAGTATTAGTTTTTGCAAGGGGAGTTTTGGCTGCCACTAAACTTACATCATACATGTGAATTATTATTACCAACACGTGCGATGATAAAATTAAGCTTTCATGAATTTCGGTGAACTAAATAGAAAAATAGAAAAAATTTAAATTAAAAAAATAGAATAATTATATAACTAAATTTGTAGGGTCAAAAATAGAGAAAAAAAATATTGTGACACAAAAATATCAAACTAATCTAACGATTTTATCCGACTTTATAATAGTTACCGTTAATTTATTATTGTTATTATTATTTTTGCATTTCATTTTATTTTTCTCACTAAAGTTACTAGTTGATGAATCAAGGCCCAATCGTATATATGTCAATTTAGTCATGTGAGTTATTATTATTATTATTATTATTATTTTTTGTGGCAATAAAACTACTTACTATATGTAGGCGAATAATTTTATACCTTATTAGGGTTAGGGTTTCGTGTCGGGGTTAGAGACGAGTAATCTGTGAAGAATACGGAATTGATTGATCAATCGGATGGGAGAAGAACAGGTGGACAATCACTCGAATAACACAAGGCAGAACTCTCGAGATCCCAGAGTAATATCTAATTTCCAAGAACCTTTTGTGTGTTTTTAGAGTTTTAAGAGAATCCAATCATCAAAAGCTTTCTGTGGTGTCTCGGGTCTCAAGAGAATTCAAGTCCAAATTTCGAGGGTTTAAGAGTATTCTCTTGTGTCTCAAACTCGGAGAGAATTTCCTAGAGAGTTGCTAGGTTTCCAATCCCTATATCTTGAAATGAGGGGGCTATTTATAGAGTCTCCTGGTAAAGGGGGTCATGTGCCAGACATGTGACTTTGAGGAAAAATTCAAGAAATACCCTTAGTCGTAGGAAAATTCTTAAAATACCCTTAGTTACTCGAGTAATGTCCAAATCGTCTCGTTCTTCTAGCCACCAATCCAATCGCTCAATCAATTCCCAAAAATGAGTTGCCTCCACGAGCCTTCTGCCTCGAGACTCATGAGAGCCCCTCTCGGGTCTTGTTCATTTATTTTCAGCTTGTTCATTTAATTAATTAGGTCAAATACAAATTCTAATTTTATTTATGGACTCACAATATATATTAAGTCTCAAAAAGGTTCTTTAAAAAAAAAAAGTCTCAAAAGGTGGTAACAACAGTGTTCGAAATATGGACTACATATCTAAGGGTAGTCCTCCCTTTCAAATGCAAGGTCAAAAGAGAATTAATTATCTGCGGCAGAACTGCAGAAAAATTAACAAAAATATCTAACTGATAAGAGGCTTGCTTCGCTAAGCTATCCGCTACTCTATTCGCTTCCCTAAGCAAATGTTGAAGTTTCACCATTCATCTCCTTTGCAATAGGTTCCTGCAATTGCATGTGAAGAAGGGTAGAAAGAAAAATGTTTGTAGCATTATTAAAATTTAATAAATTTACCAAATTCATTATTATCTAATTCAAGGATAATGTTCCTATATCCTTGATCCCAGGCCAAAGTTAAGCCATCAAAGATTGTCCAAGCTCAGTCATCATAATTGGAACTCCTCTTAACCGTCTGGCACAATCATAAATCCAATGCTCATCAGAGTTTTGCAACACTGCTGTTACCCTAGATGAGAGTGGGATAAAGTTGATACACTCCCATCAGTATTGATTTTTATGAAATCATAAGGAGGAGGGATCCACTTTATGTAAATAAGCTGTGACTGTCTAGCTGAAGATTTAGGAACACAGCCAAACAAGAAAGCATTCAAGGCTTGCATATAACTTAGTTTAATGAGCATATATATAGATAGACCACCTTTTAGGTTTAAAGATTTTAGCATTTTTGTGAAGCCATATGTACCACAAAACATGAGTCAACAATAAGTACTAGGGAATCCCATGAGAAGGAACAGGAGATTTTAGAGTGCTATTATTTTTGACCCAAGAGAAATACCAGTCACAAAATTTGGATGAGCAGAAAAAGGGTTAAGTTTTTTCCAAATTAGTTTAGTAAATCTACATGATCTGAACAAATGGTCTGACGTTTCCTCACAAGAAAAACAAATTGGCAGTGTTTCTCTATGAGCCAAAAAAGATTAGACTTCGTACAAAGGTGATTAAACTCAACTTCCATAAGAAAATTTGGAGTTTAGGAGGTAGGAAGGCTTTCCAAATCCACCCTCGATCTTCTCCAAAATTCTTATTATCAATTGTTTTACGAGCATAAGCTGCTTTAAGAGAACAGTTTCTATCCTTACTAGGCCAAGAAGGATAATCCTCAGTAACATAATGACTAGGGATAGGTATAAAAAGTACAAGTTCAGAAACTTCAGCAGAAGGAATGTGTAAGAGACTATACCATGACAGCACATTATGATTTTCATCAAACAACAGAATTGGATTAAGTTTACGAGTGAAATCTTATTTGGTAATGGGTCCAATAAACAAACTTCTCAAATTCTTCCCCAGGCACCAGTTATCAAACCAACCACAGGGATATTTTCTGACCATTTCCAATTTGCCAACCACAAATATTCTTTCAATTCATTTCTAGCATGCAATTTTTTTTTACCAAGTAGCACTAGCTGTATTTATCATTGGAGCTTCCCAAATATCTTCATTAGAAAAATATTTTGATTTTAACATTCTCAACCACAAATCAATCTTGTTTTTCCAAATTATCCACACCATATTCATAAAAAAAAGCCTTACCATTTATGGCAGCCTGTCTAATTAATTCCTAATCCTCCTAGTCTGTCTAATTCTTTATTATTTATGACCAGATATGAATTCATGTGAGTTATGAATTCATATCTGGGCTATTGATACATCTATTTTTCTTGGAGTGAATTGTCCATGGGTGGGAATGGGACTATTGTATTTCTTGACTGTTATATTAGTTTTATAATTAATGCTTGCATGTTGCTTTGGCAATAAAGTCACTTCTTACCCTATAGTTTTTTTTTCTTCCGAGAATTGATATTTCAGCAAAGCTCTTTTTACATAAATGGTGAATGAGTTTTCACTTTTACATGGGTGAGATTTTGTGAAAATTGAATTGCAAAAATCTGAGTTTGACGACACCTTTTAAACGTGAATTTGGTAGGTTTTACAGCGATACAAACTTGACTTGATCCCTTAACTTTCATATTATCTAACCATATTACTGAATCAGTATTAATAAAATAGGTTATCTCATTCCTAATATGGATCATTTTAAATCTTTCTTTGTTCCCGCTCCAAAAAGGTCATATTATTAAAAAAGAATATAGTATTCCCACCGTCTCAAATTAAATGACCAGTTTTGATTTTTATGGGTCAAATTGATATTTTTCAACTAATTTGTGTATTATTTTTGTCACAATATAGGTGAAAAGATTATAATCAAAAGAAATTAAGTATACATTATTTACTACTAAACTCAATTTTTATAATTTAAAAAATATATTTATATATGCTTAAGTATTAATTTTAAAAATAACTATTTTGACTAAAAAAATCAAAATCAAAATTTTAAATTAATTGGGACGAAAGGAGTATTTCCTAATGAGGCCGTGCTAGTCCAGAAGGACTGAAATATGGGCATGTTAATATAGCCCATGACTGATTTAAAACCTTGAATTGAAAGTACAATACTTATAAAACATATAAATATGAAACACTGACAATAAAACAATTTTGCAACTAAATCTTCACAAAAATATAAATAGTAGTGTTTGGAGTAGTGTTTAATTATAATACAAGTAAAGTTATCCTACATATAATGCAAAATCATAATACTGGGCCTAACTTGCAAGAGAGTGCAAGTCTATGGTCTAGGGTAATTAAGTACTTCCTCATTATTTAGGTAATTAATATTGATTTGATATTCCATTAATATTCATACATTACTTAATTACCCTTCATTCTCTCTCTTAATTACTCTATCTTTAAGGGTAACGTAGGAAATTATTAAATTTTTTCTTTTAAATATATGTAAAACGACTTATATTTTAGAAAGAAAAAAAACTCTAAAATGATCTATATAATGAAAAGGAGGGAGTAGTTAGTACATGATATGCATGCTAAATGATTTATTCATCAAATTAAGTGTGTTTTCAATAATATATTGGAGATTAAATGATGGATACTATGAGTAAATATAAAATAATGTGTATCATTGTAATTTGTTGTAATCATTAACTGCATTTATTTATGTGTGATGAATTATTAACTAACACATCATTTATAAGTTATTCTTTTGAACGAGGTTTTTTAGTAGATTTAGCAATATTATAATTTGCTCACTGAAAACCAATTGCAATTGTTATATATGCAATACTTTATTACGCTGATATCAACTTAGTCTGATTAATTAACAAAACGAAGAAATTAACAGTCTCACAAGAAACTGAAGCTCAATTAGAACCAAGGATACAAAATCTTGAAGCGTATTAGAGAAATAATAATTTAGGATAGTTTTATATTTATCAAGTTGTTATATTAGGATTAGGATAAAGTAGACTTTGAATTATGAGATAATTATTCAAGTATTTGTATTACTTGAGAACTCTCCAAACTCATGATTATATATTAGGATGATGTATTATTATTTAATACACAATAATATAATATTCATTCACCCTCATTTGGTGTTCTAATATGGTATCAAGAGCCATATAGCCTAACGGCAATTTTTTTTCTTCTTTTGATCCTCTATTTTTTTTCCCATTACCTCTGTTTCTTCACTCAATAATTCCACGCTACCTTCTCTCTCACTTTCTCTCTCCTCTCTCAACAGATTCTGCAATAGCCTGCACCTTGTTTTCTTCTACTCCTTCAATTATTCATTTTGCAAACTAGCACTTCGATACTATTTCCCCCCTTATTCTTCTTCATTATTTTCCCAATCTCTTGTTTTTCCTATTACCCGAAAAATAATTCTTCCATCAGTCTCTCAGTTTCCATCTCTATGGAAGAAAATACTATTTACCCATCTCTAGATTTTCAATCCTCTCCATACGATCCCAAATGGTGGCTTGATCCTCCATCTTATTCAACCATCTCAGATGATTTTGCTTATGATTATTCTCATGAGTTGCACGATAAATTTTCCATTAACAGTCCTGTCTCCATGGCCGATCAGATATACGGTCCATTTCCAGATTTTGACGACTCCTTCGTTGATGAAAATGATGATTACAATTTTGCAAGTGAAGCAACATTAAGTTGGTATACGGATGATCTGTTTGATCAACTTGCTTGCTTACAAAAGCATCCTACTCAATCTGTTCGGAGTTATGTTTCAGAAGCCAAATCAATTCTAACGGCATTAAATAACGCGGGAGGGTCACTCTCTGACTCTGAATTCACTGATTTTTTGGTTGAAGGGTTAGATGAATATCTTTTTAAAAGAATTCAATCTTATTACTATTTGATGCATCATTGTTTCACTTCTCTATGTACTTTGCTTCTTGAGCATGAAGTTGTACCACCATCTCTACCGGGCTTTCATCAGCCTCTTTTAAACCCAACTCCTTCCGTAGTTCCTGTGCCCTCCTCCTCATCATCTAGTACACTGCCGGTAATTCCAGCAACTCCAATCAAGACAGCTACTAATAACACAAGTCCATTTAATATCTCTTCAGATGAGATTTCTTGTTTAGCGGTTCCAAAAAGTTGCACTCTTCTCAAATCCCAATTATTAGACTATTTCTACGCAAGTCTCCATGGCTGTCTTCATTCACATGTCCTAGATAATTCATTTTTACTATGTCCTTCATCTTCATTCCATATGAAGCCAGAACCTATTCACTTCGGTCCAGGATCCTTTTTTATTCATGATGCCTTGTCCGACATTGGTAAGCATGTTTACGGAGTTTTATGTTGCACAGATGCAAACCAAGGATGGCAAGGTTCTTATTTGTTGCAATTGTGCGTCAAACCAAAAGCTCAATATTTCTGGCTTGATATTATAGCTATGCGTGTCATGCTCTTGTTCAATATGGCGTTGAGATTGCTCGTGTTGTCTATTGTTGGCGGTTTTGTTATTTCCTTGATTTTCTGTTTACGCAGATGTTCTTTCCAGTGCAAGCAAAAGCTTCAGTATCTTACGTTTTGCTTGAGGGGGTGTATTAGAGAAATAATAATTTAGGATAGTTTTATATTTATCAAGTTGTTATATTAGGATTAGGATAAAGTAGACTTTGAATTATGAGATAATTATTCAAGTATTTGTATTATTTGAGAACTCTCCAAGCTCATGATTATATATTAGGATGATGTATTATTATTTAATACACAATAATATAATATTCATTCACCCTCATTTGGTGTTCTAATAAAGCGATTAAGTTCTTAAACTTAACAACCTCAAATGTACAGACAAGGAATTGCCCCAAAAGCGTATCAGATGGATTATTGTTCTTCCTTAACTAAAACCAAGTGGCAACAAGTCAACAATGCATGTAAAAATAGTTAACTGCGTAAAAGATCCTTAGAGCTCTCTAAGCCGGCCATTAAATATGCGTACTCCATATGTTTATATTCTATATAGTTAGCGTGCATGTTATAGCGGGTACGGAAGCCTTGAATTTCAAAGTTGTTGAGACAAATTCAACGTGCGGCAGAGCTAGCCGTTGAATTGCATGCCACACCCACTTAAAAATATCATCACTATCAAGCTTTGCTGGAATTGTCGCCATCAAACTTCACTCACTCAGTTGGGATATACGAAAAATATCATCACTATCAAGCTTTGCTGGAATTGTCACCATCAAACTTGACTCACTCGCTCAGTTGGGATATATATATATATATATAGACACTCACGAGAATGATCCATATACACAGTTAATTACTGGCCAACCGCTGATATATTATATGTCAAACAATATTTTACACTAACATTTTCTCTAATCTTTCCTAGGAGAAATGAGCCGAGAGTCTTTGACTCAGTAATATTCTAGGCCTCTTTACTAAGTAAGAGATCATAGGTTCAAATTGTGTGGGTGGATGTATGCGTCAAATTAGTAAGAAAAAAAAAAGAAAATGAGCCATTCAAATTTAAAAATAAAAAGTGTCATGCGTTATTAATAGTAGCGGATAGATAAAAATTTTATATTTACACCACACATCCGATCTACTCTGAACGACTAGCTAGAGAGATGTTTGTGTGAATAACAAGTACTTGCCCATGTATATAATATGTATATATATCAAGCTCATTTTTAGTAAAATTAGACGAGGGATTCTTTCTTTTTTCTTTTGGTCTTAGACGGCTACACTCCATGCTTGAGTGTTAGATGTGATGACCCACACAATTACATATATGTTGACATAATCTTAACTGGTTTGAAAGATACATGTTGGAGTTTTCAAATTTATTAGCTAGCTAGTAGTACTGGATTGCATTGCATTGCATGCGCATGGGTCCTCAACTATCATAAATGGTCGATAGAGTTGATATTCACAGATCACTATGAACAATTTGGACCTGACTGTGATGATGTATTGTTTTGTCTAATATAACAATATTATAAATAAAGATCGAATAATCAATTAAATCAAATGGATAACGACCTTAATTAATTAGGTATCCCCGAATTTCTCATTTTATCAGATTCCCCGTACGTTCATGTAGATTATGTTATGAATGGACCTGTTCGTAGCTAAGAATTTCTTTGTCCTGTCAACTTCAATCAATTGCTTAATTTGAATTTTTTTTTCCCCTTCCGACGGAACATATCCATAGTTAAATGTACTATACACTCTGTAGAAGTTTGACTTCATATTGTTGATGATATTGTGGCTAAAAGAAAAAATTGATTAGAAGCTGAGAACCAAACCAATTAATCTATAACTATCTTCTTCTTTTAACTAATAAATTTAAAATTTTGATATTCTGTATTAATTAAAAAAGGTTGAATTTGGCTTGTGTAAAGCCAAAATAGGAGTGAATAACTTATTTACTTCTGTCCGGATGTTTTGGGGACATGGACCAAATAGCTAGAAAGTGAACCCAGCAGGAGTTAGGGGTGTTTGTTTACGTCTAAAAGTCTCTTAAAATCCCGTCTAATTTGTTAAGAGTAAGACCCTAAAGTTTTTGGTAAAGAAAGTCCTTCATCACTTGGGAATCAAGTCGACATAAGTCAAATAATATAAAATAAAAAGAGAAAAATAATATAAGATTTAGCGTAAAAATCTAAAATATCATAATAATAATGGATTTACAATAATCATATCAAGTTTTATGTCCTAAAATTGTAGGTTATAGAATACCATAATATAACTTTTTACATCGACTAAAAGTTACAAAACTCTCTATCTCATAATACAATTTTTTTTGTATGGAACGTAAAAGTTACAAAAATTCTCTTCCTCACACAAACGCAAAACCACTTACCCAATCTCTCTCAACTTTTAGGATGCTACATGATTTTTGGTTAACTAAACATAAGATTTTATTTATAGAGTATCAACTATTTTTCTCTTCCTATTTAAAATAGGACACTTCCAAAAATAGTACTCCTACAAAAAATTAGATTCCTTCTAATAATAGGACTTTAGCATATAATAAATATCCTGTTAAAATGGGCACCAATCCATTTACAGCATTATAGAAATATATTTATCTTTACAACAGATCTCAGCCGTCTAGGTTAAGATCTGACGGTTGAAATGACCTTCGTCCGTATTATAATATTCAGGTATCCGCAATATTATATTGCGGACGGTATTAAATGTCCAAAATACCCCGGTATACAATACACTTATTATTCATAGTATAATACCGCAAATGGTGAAGACTAGGACTTATTCGAAAAACGACGATATTTTAAAATTTCACCGTCCGCTGTATTATACTGCGGACGGAGTAATTTACCGTTCGCAGTTTAATACTACAAACGCTAGTTTAATTATAAAATTGCATTAGTCTTTATTCATAGCAATCATTTTGGATCTCATCTCATTTTCACAATAGCGATGTAGGTTGTTTTAATTATGGCTATTACATTCTTTATTTTTTTGGGGCAGATAACATGAATCTGTAACGAGGATACATAGGAGAAATACAAATTTAATAGCCTTAATTATAAAAATGTGTTCTTCATTGTTCATAGCAATTATTTTGGATCTCATTTCATTTTTAAAGAAGTGATTTTGGTAGTTATAATTATGCTTGTCAAATTTCCTATTTCTTCTTCTATATAGCATGAATCTACAACAAGGATACATAGGAGAAATAGAAAATTAATAGCCTTAATTATAAAACTGCGATCGTTCTTGTTCATAGCAATTAATCATTTTAGATCTCATTTCATTTTCATAGTAGTGATTTGGGTAGTTATAATTAACGCTATTAAATCTTCTATTTCTTTTAACGTATAACATGAATCTGCAATGTTTTAATGCAGGAGAAATAGAAGATTTATAACCTTAATTATAAAACTGCATTCATCATTATAAGCAATCATTTTGAATCTTGTATCATTTTCACAGTAGTGATATGGGTTGTTCGATTTATGGCTATTAAATTTTCTTCTTCTTCTTCTTCTTGTGTATTCTTATTCTTACGATTCATGTGATCTGGTCAAATAACACGAATCTGCAATGAGAATACAGATGAGATAAAAAAAATAGATTTTTAATCCTTCATCCGCAGTATTATATTGCAAACGGGGGTAAATCAAACGATATCATCCAAAACGATGTCGTTTAGGGACTGTCCTATCTCCTCTTTCGTCTGCAGTACTATACTACGGACAAGGAACTCAAACGACATTGTCCAAAATGACGTCGTTTAGGAGCTGCCCTATGAATTCCCTCCGTTCGTAGTTTAATAGTGTGGGCGCTGGGTTTGAATTTTTTTTTTGTTGCAATCAATTCTTGGGAATTTCAACCGATTACGTTGGGGTAATTGTCCCGGTTCTTTGAATCTGAATAATCCAGTCTATTATAAATAAGATGTAGGATTATTTTCTATTTTCCAATACTCAAAACGCTTAGAAGGAAAAGAAATATATATTTTTTATGGGCATAAATGTTGTCCATGTCCATATCATTCCGGTCATTAACCATTGCTTATTGATTATTGTTCACTGTTCATTGTTTTGACAGTACTGATCTAGATAATTAAAAAAATTTACTGTCCTAAGTGTTAAACTGCGGACGAAGTCCACATTCGAGGAGGATGGAAGAAATCTGGGTGAAGAATTGTTGAATAATCTATGTAAAAATGTAGCAACATCGTTATGAAAATGATGTTGCTATTTTTTTACAGAGATTCTTCAAAAATTCTTTACCTAGATCTATTTCATTTCCTCGAGTAGACTTTGTCCGCAGTATTAAACTGTGGGCGATAGTTTTTTTTAGTTACATCATCCGCAGTATAATACTGTGGGCGGTGAAATTTTAAAATATAGAAAGATAAATTACGTACCTTGTTAGGGTTCGTAGTAATGGTGGAAGCGATAAATCCACAAAGAGTATGGAATCGATCAAAGTATTGAAGAGGGGAGAAAAATCGGTAAACAACTACCAAGATAACACGTGGCAGAACTCTCAGAATCACGACATAATTGTTGGTATCCGAGAGCCGTGACAAGTATTTCGAGTGAATTCAAGATAAGCGACGCTAACACTTTTGTTCACTCGATTCAGAGTTGATCACAAGTTCTCAATTTCTTCCCACCTCTTATTTGTTTTGAGGGAGATAACTTTCACGTGGAAAGAGATTCTTCAAGTGTCAAAAGTCCTTTCATTTGTCATGTGAATGGGTATTTATAGGCTCTAGGTCATGTGCCAGACACATGTTAAACGGGAAAATTTCAGAAATACCCTTAATGATAGGAAAATTCCTTAAATACCCTAAATTACTCGGGTAGTGCTCAAATCATCCAATTCTTTTAGCCACCAATCCAATCCCTCAACCGATTCCCAATACAAGTTGTTTTCATGAGTCTTCTGCCTTGGGACTTATGACAACACCTCTTAAATTATACCTTTAAGGTTGTATAATGTCTAAAAAGATTGAATAAATCAATTTTATTATCAAAGAAACACATAACTGGGAGGGAGGGGGGGGGGGGGGGGGGGGAGACCACCCTAGGGGGCGAACCCTAGGGAGTCTTCGTTTCGTCTTTTTTGATTTCCACGTATTCGTTATTCGTTAGCTTTTGTTTTAGTTCATTCAATGTGAACCTTAATTTTATTCATGGGATCATACAAAATATTGTCGCTTCTCGAATAAGGCCTAGTCTTCTTCGTTTGCAGTATTATACTGCTGATGGTGAGTGTATTAAATGCATGTTGGAGGTATTTTGGATATTTAATACCGTCCGCAATATAATACTGCGAATACCTAGATATTATACTGATTCCAATAGGCAGATCTCAACCTAGACAGCTGAGATCTGTTATAAGGATAATTCTATTTTTATAACATTGTCAATAGATCAGTCCCTATTAAAAATAGGACACCTTCCTTTCTACAATAACAATTCTTTTTTAAAAAAAATTCGAAGAGTATCCCAACACTCTCTTAGTCTCTCTAAGAGAGAAAATCAAGTCTAAACCATTAAGAATTGTCTTTTAATGAAAATTTTAATCTATGAACAAAAATAACCTCAATAAATATTATACTCTCTTTATTCTAAATTTTAAGATCATTATTGATTTTTGAGAAGTCAATTTGAGATATTTTCAAAATTAAAATTGAGATGATTAAAAATTATGAGATAATAAATGTTGCAATGAATATTATTTTTTCAATATTTGTCAATATTCATCATTGTAAACTAAAATCAAAGAAATTAATGTCAATTATGAGTTTGAAAGTATTTTAAATTGACTTTATAAAATCAATAATTATTTTATATTTTGAAACTGAGGAAGTATAATTCTTCTCTTGAAAATAACGTTATGTTGTTGTTCTATTAAACTTAACACATTTTTTTATCTAATATAATAGTCATCATATTATACATTGTTGCTAAAAAATTTAATTGATTTTTTTAATATTTATTCACTGTAGTATATAAATATATTTAACAATATTATTCACTCATTTTTTTATTAGATTATATATTTAAAATTAAAAAATAAAATTTTTAAACAGTTTAGAGAGTTAAAATGATAAAATAGTGTTACTAAGATATTTTACACATTTTAATTATCAAATAATATTTTAAATTCAAATATTATTTCACTCAAAAAATTTAATTTATTAAAATATATCAATTATTCAGCTCTTAATTACTCAATTTTATGGAACACCACGTTGGTTAACGTTGACATCATCTCTGTATATTGTGTGGGGAGGGACTGAGGGAGCATGACGCTAGCTTCACCAAACCTTTTTTCCTATTTTATCTCAAAGTTCAGAGATTTTCATATTTTATTATCTAAATTTAAATTTTGATTTTTAAATTAATAACTACACACAACGTGTTTGTCTCCGGGGCTAGATATGCTTTTGGATATGTTGCATGTATGTTGTGGCTGATTCAAATATCTTGACAAAATTACAATGAAACTTTTGACATATGGTATGGGCAAGAGGATCAGAGTCTGTTCAATTGGGTATTACTGAGGGATCGGGCCGAACTTTTGACATTTCTCCCATTTCTTTACATATTCCATCGTCTCTTGGTATAGGGTAGGCCAAAAATAGCCTTGCCTTAGTGTCTTAAGTGCCAAAGCTTTGCCTCCTTGATGATCGCCATAGATACCTTCGTGAATTTCTATCAACACATATTCTGCTTCAGATGGTCTTAGGCATCGAAAGAGAGGCGAAAAGGCCGATCTTTTATATAGTTCTACTTCTGTTATGCAGTATTTTGCTGCCAAATATTTTAATTTTTGTGCTTCTTTATGATCCTTGGGTAACTTTCCTTCAGCCAAATAGGCAATGATCGGATCCATCCAACTTATCTCTTCATCGATATATCTCCATCACCTCGTTTTTCTCCAAACATAATTCTGTCATTGTCTGAACATAGACCGAACCTTCCAGATCTGAGTGTTCTGAGTTGGCAAGTTTGGAGAGGGAGTCTGCATTCGAATTATTTTCTCTGTCTATTCCCTAGATTACAAATTCTTCGAAGGAAGCTATCAGAACCTTTACCTCTGCCAAATAGGCGATCATCTTCTGCCCTCTAACTTGGTATTCTCCCAAAAATTGTCTAACCACAAGTTCGGAGTCACTGTGCGCCCAACGGCTGGATGCAGCTAAACTTTTAGCCAGACAAAGGCCTGCCAGCCAGGCTGCTTCATTGTTACTGGTGCGAAAAGAGAAGAGAAGGCTTGTTTGACTTTGATCCCTTTATTCTTTGTCGGGATTTTTATAATAAAAATAGGGAGCCGATATTTTTGTATGTAGGTCCTATTTTTTTATTTATAGTAATGATTTTAAAATCGTCGCTATATATTTATGATTACATTTTATATGTTGAAACTGTCGCTATATACTTCTTGCGACACTTTACATATGAAAAGTGTCCTCATAGGTCTATAGCGCCGGTTTTAAACCGTCGCTATAAGTAAAAAATAGGGTCCACATACAGAAATAACAAAAAAAATCTTGCAGAAATATCAGTTTCCTTAAAATAAGATCAAACTATTTCTAGTTCAACTTCTGTTGAAATAATTGACGAACTTAACTTGGATGGTCACACTATCAATTTGGATAACAATAACCAACTTATGCATGCAAAACTAGTTCACTATAGCATGCAGTCTTGACCTCGTGAAACTAAAGTATATATGTATAACGTGCAATTTAATTTCTACGCACTAAATATCTTTGAAATTCTCATATTAATGGAGATCCAAGTAGCAAGTCAAACTGTAAGGGCTGTGTTACAGTCGCGGCTGGATCCAATTCAAACATCCCCAATTAATTAAAGGGTTGAAAATTTTGATTGATTCACCTATATATACATATAGAAGAATTCAAAAGTCAAAACTTAAAACTACTATTGGTCGGATATATATATATATACACACACACATATTTGCAAGAAATATTAAGTTATCGAGGTTCACTCTTGACTCTTCATCTAGCTCTTTAGCTAGGTAGCAAGCATTTACGTGTGTTCTGTTTCAGCAAATATGATCAAGTTGGTGTGTGTAACTTTCGATGACCTTCAACGTATCATTTGGCTGCGCGCCCACACACACACACACACACACACACACACACACATATATATATATATATATATATATATATATATATATATATATATATATATATATATATATATATATTTAATTGGTTTTAGAGAGAGAGATTGGGATATAGGAGTATCTAGCTAGGTGGCTAGAGGCGTGGGTCCGGAAGAGGCTACGGACCTACGTAATTGAAGAGAGGGAATTAAGCAGATGGTCCATGTCTCCTCGGAAGAGTGTGAGCTAGGAATGGACTAGCGTGAGCGTCATGTTAGTTGTCACCAAGGACGAAGACTTGGTCTATAATATATGGTCCCTATATACATTTTGGCTTATAAGCCTAGCTACCTAGCTCTACCTGCATATAGTTTTAACTCAATTCGTTTTCTAAGGGCGGGTATATATGTGAAAAATTGGTGGGGGCAATTAAACAAGCCTTCCACATGCCCTAATGACCCTTCTTCTACTACAAACCACGTGCCCTCCCTCCCTCCCTCCCTCCTCGTGAAACCTAATCCCTAACTTAAGCTCAACATACGTACGTTAAATGCTATATATATGTACTTATTTCAGTTATGTTCGTATGTGTTTTTCCTCTGAATCTTCCCATTAATTTTTTTGGTTACAAAATTGTTGGAGGGAGGGAGAGAGAGTGAGAACATCTGGTATTGATAATATAGGAATATTCACTTCTTGTTCATTAACAATACCTTTCGGCCTCATCTTAAAGTCTCACTCGCCCTTCGTAAACAATTTTTTCATAGCAATTCTTAGGTTTTTGAATAATTGAATTTTCACAAAAGTTTGCATTACTCAAGTCAACATTCCTGTAGTACTTAAATTCACACCATGTGTATATACGACTTTTAAGAAAAAATTTACATTTTTAGTAATGGTGATATAACAATACTTAGTCTACTTAGAATATAAATAATAAAATGTATGTTAGAAAATTCATGTGAATTTAAATTTTAAAATTTAAAATATATTTTAAATTTTAAAATTAAAAATTAAAAATATATTTTTTATTTTAAAATAAACTATAATATAAACTGTATCTCTAATTTTAAAATGAACAAAATATTGTTCCATTCGAAGTTTCTTGTTCTTCGAGCAAGAATAGATTTGTGTGTATATATTCATCGATATATTAACTATTGGTAGCAAGAACAAAACTAAGAAATTAACACTACATTTTTGCGTTCATGTCGTCACTTGTCCCCTATGAAACTCAATCCCGTTGAGACAAATTGAACCGATTAAATGAGTTTTACTACACTTGGAAACCCGGATTATGTCGTGTTTGTAACAACTGTGACATTAAATGATGGAAGGGTCCATCATTGTCATAAGCGTTCATATAGTACGTTGATGGTAGTCCACTAAAGCCAATTATTTCCCCAAAATTAAATGCATTTTGTCTTGCTCATTCAATCATTGATCAGCTCAATATTCAGATTTTATGTTACCTTAATGTTTCAAAATGATATATAGTGTCTTGATTAAAATTATTGAATGGTCCCAGCATTCCAATTAATCTACAATTTTAATTATTTTCGACATATAGTTTTCCTCCATTTGCAAATGTGGTAAATGTGAATACAAGTGGCCTGAAAATATGTAAAGTGAAATTAAGCCTTAACAACTTTAAAATTTCACTGTTGAAATCAGATTTCACATTCAAAATAAAAATTTAGCTAGCTAGGTAGATGCTGTGTGATCCTTTAGTCTTGAACTCGTACGATCATCATTCAAAGTCATTTAGTGACCAAATTAATTTAATTAATTATTTGCACAAGTCAAAAGCCCGGTGGGATGGGGATGGATAGAGAAAGTGAGAGAAAGAGAGAGATGGTCCAGATATATTAAAGCAAGATTTCTACTGTAGTGGGGGAAATTAAGGCTACTTCATGGTAGCTTCTTGAATTTAAGAGGGTACTGTTGGTTTAGCTAATAAATAACATATGGTCCCCTCTAAACTAAACTAAACCCAAAGACTACCTAGTTAATTAACCCAGCTGTTCATTAGAGAGGTGACCAAATGAAACCACAAACACCCCCACACCAAAAACAAAAAAATATACTAAACAATGTTCTACCATGCATCATCATGAGTTGTCCCTCACTGAATCCTGACCATGTAACAAATTCTCATAAAAAGTGGTACTAGTAAGAAAAATATATTATTTTGCCAAAAAAGTAAAGAGAAAGGCCTCCAAATCAGGGAGCTAAAGGGGCACCACTTCACCTCACTTGCAAAGTTCCAACCTTTTTTTCTATTTTTAAAATTTTATTTTTACATTTATGTTAAAATAATCACTTTTATTACCTTCTATTGAGTTCAGGTGAGATTTGCATTCCTACCTTTTTAACTTTTTTGCTAGTCGGCCGGGTGATCATGACACAACTTCTTCAACAAAATCATGTAAAATTTGAAATCAGGTGGCTAAAACTATCTGCGCGACGAATTGTTTAGTAATTGTAAATAATAATTATTTCGTTCCCAACCTGAAATTAATTGGCTCCATAATCGTCTTTTGTTCAATAAAGAACAAAGATTAGGTGTTGCGCGACAGTCCATGTTAGTGTGCCATTTTAAGATGTCCTTCAATCTCACTCATACACAAGTTGACTCCAAGTTACAGATATTCCCATAATCTAATTAATGAGATAAAAATTAAAAATGACTACTCGAATAAATGAATGAGCAAAATTAAACGCTATATTTTAATATCAACTGTATACCCAAAACCCTTCGCATTCCTACAGGCTCATGAGGGAGGCTACATTTAAGTTGACTTGAGATGAAAAAGATGTTAAGCCATTTGCATCATTTAACAAAAACAAATTGAGTCTAATCAGGGTGAAATTAATTAAACTAGATGGGACTAGTGGCCGACATGAAGTAGTAGATGGGGCAATGGGGGCTGGGGAACATACGGACCAGGGCACGCTCATGGGTCCGAGTTTGCATGGGCTTTCCGGGCGCTTTAGCCATTGTGTTCAAGATTTCTCGTCGGCAATTTGCCTTTTCGACCTAGCTAGTTTCTCAACAAACAACAATCTCTTTTTTTTTTCTTTTTTCTCTCTCTCTCTCTCTCTCTAATCTTATTTTTGTTTTGATTCAACTCTTTCTTTTCTTTCTTTTTTTTGGGTTCTGGATGTTTTTAATCTCGTTTTTCCCAATTTTATATAAAAAATAATAACAAAATCAGAGAGTGGGAATTCCAGTTGACTTACATGTGATTGAGCAACACGGTCCAAGTAGGTAGCAGGGTGTGTTAGTAGGGTAAGTAGCGTAGAAGCGCGTGGAATTAACGTATATCCAACAAGATTAGATTATTATTATTATTATTAATAATTTTAAGTAAGATTTAGGGTCTGTCTGCCTATCCCGGTCAAAAGGGAGTTAATTAGATGCTGAGTGCGCATTTCTTCATTTCCCTATAAATGAGATCCTGTTAATATGAAATTAATTTCATAGTAAATTGAATAATGGATTAATATAGTAGTGGTACTTAAGTTGGGAGTGTTATTTCTCTATGCGTGTTAATACTGCATTAATTTATTGTCCAACTTACTATAAAATTAATTTCGTACTAACCGAATTCCTATAAATACCTCTGTCCTGCCAATATATTCCTCGCAACAAATTAATCAATCAATCTCTCTCCTCTCCTCCTACTACACTTACTAAACGCGCATACTTCCTCTTCAACAACTCCTAAATTCTGGGAGTCGTCAATTTTTCACATTCGCCAAGCCCTTTTATTTGCAGCTATAATGAAGATGTTATCAAGAAAAGCCACGTGTAACTCACACGGGCAAGATTCTTCGTATTTCCTAGGATGGCAGGAGTACGAGAAGAACCCATACGATGAGGTTAAGAATCCAAACGGAATCATCCAGATGGGTCTGGCTGAAAATCAGCTCTCCTTCGATCTTCTTGAATCTTGGCTCAAAAATAACCCAGATGCAGCCGGCTTTAAGAGAGAAGGAGAATCCATTTTTAGAGAGCTTGCTCTCTTTCAAGATTATCATGGCCTTCCAGCTTTCAAGAATGTAAGCATTCATTTCTTTATTTAGTCAATGCAATTAATCATTATATATATATATATATATCAACTAGTCGCTATAACGTTTATCATATAAATAAATATAAATATTACATCTATCTACACTATTAACAAATGGAGTATGAAATTGAAATCTGTGTCATGTTTTACTTTTTAATAATATAGGTAAATATAGTTTTAATATAATATTTGATTATTGTGTGTGTAAAACTAGTCCTTACCATATATAGTAATTTTTTTTTTTCTCACAATCGTATTTTTTACTATAATTTCCTTGCAGGCATTAGTAGATTTCATGTCAGAAATAAGAGGAAACAAAGTTACATTTAATCCAAACAATTTAGTCCTCACTGCCGGTGCAACTTCTGCCAATGAGACTCTCATGTTTTGCCTAGCCGGACCGGGCGACGCTTTTCTCCTTCCTACCCCATACTATCCCGGGTATGCATATTTTTCCCTCTTCTTTTTTTTTATTTTTACATGTCATCATCACACACATGTAATGATGTGAATCACTCGTGGCCAAAATTTTGAAAAAAATAATATTGCTCTCACCTTTTTCTTTTATTTCAAAATTGCCATTACCATACTATGTTACTTAAGCATCAAGCAAAAGTTGCTAACCAATTATTATAAATATTAAGCAGATTCGATAGAGATCTCAAGTGGCGCACTGGAGCTGAGATTGTACCGATACACTGTACTAGCTCAAATAACTTCCAAATCACAGAATCGGCTCTCGAAGACGCTTATAAGCAAGCACATAAACTCAACCTCAGAGTGAAAGGTGTCTTGGTTACTAACCCTTCAAATCCCCTAGGCACAACATTGAGCCTAAAGGAGCTGAACCTCCTCGTTAACTTCATTGAAGTCAAGGGAATTCATTTAATAAGCGACGAAATTTATTCGGGTACAGTTTTTAGCTCACCAAGCTTCATTAGTATCATGGAGGTCCTAATGAACAGGAACTTGATGAACACTGATGTTTGGGAAAGAGTTCATATTGTGTATAGCCTTTCCAAAGATCTCGGGCTACCGGGTTTTCGTGTTGGAGCAATTTACTCCAACGATGACGTGGTTGTAGCAACAGCAACAAAAATGTCAAGCTTTGGATTGGTTTCTTCACAAACTCAGTACCTTCTATCCGCTATGCTATCCGATAAGAAGTTCACACGAAACTACATTTCCGAAAATCAAAAGAGGCTAAAGCAACGTCACAAAATGATGGTCTCGGGGCTTGAAGAAGCAGGAATTAGGTGCCTAAAGAGCAACGCTAGTTTGTTCTGCTGGGTAGACATGAGACACCTTTTGAGTTCCAAAAGTTTCGAGGCGGAGATGGAGCTTTGGAAGAAGATAGTTTACAATGTTGGATTGAACATTTCTCCGGGATCATCCTGTCATTGCACTGAACAGGGATGGTTTCGTGTGTGCTTTGCGAATATGTCGGAGGAAACCCTAAACCTAGCAATGCAGCGGATCAAGTCCTTTGTGGACTCCACCACAGCCACAAACAACAACCAGAGCGGCCATAAATCCAAAAAGAATTCAAAGAGAAAGTCACTTACCAAGTGGGTTTTTCGACTATCGTTTAATGGTCGTCAAGCCAACGAACGATAGTCGGTGTGAACAATATATATATATATATTTTAATTTTTTTTTATCTCAATATTTCAATGTTGAGTTACATTCTTTTGTAATTTATATATGTAGAGAATTAATGCACTCAATCCATGTGAATTAGTAGTGGCATCCGATTCACTTGTATACCTTTTTGAGTTCTTCAATGAAATCTTCTTTTAAATCATGGAAGGATCCACATGCGTCTATATATGTGTATGATTTATTTGTAAACATTAATTACATATTTGAAATCTGCTAATGACCATCTATAATAATAAAACAGAATGGTTTTTGAATTTTATAAAACTCCCGCTCATCTCATCTATTGATCCAGACCGTTCAAAAAATAAGATAAATCTCACCATTCATTATCTTTATATCCCATGTATCCCGGCTCAGACTGTGTTCTTCATTCTTCGTTCTCCTTCTCCTTCTTCTTCTCCTTCTCCTTCTCCACAACACACTTACTAGGTCATAGGTAACAGACACCAGTGCAGTGCCGTAGGCACGGGTGGCCGCTAGTTAATACATATTACGTAGTTAATGCTTGCAATAGTATCACTGACGACAGCGGCGGAATTACCGGTTGGGGAGGTAATAGATAGAATTAAGTTACCGAGGTTGGCCGGTTTCTGTTTAATTAAAGATTAAAATGGTTTGTCAAGCGATTCTTCTAAGAGTGTTTGATGTTGATTAATTAAGCTGTATAAAAAGCATATATTTCAGTTGAGTCGTAATTAATCAAGTGAGTCAAAATGAAGACAATCGTGTTTTGTATTAGGGTTTTGAAATGCATGCCTTTTTCGGTGTGTGAGAGAGAGAAATCCATATAGAACTCTTACTTGCCATTTTGTTTAGAATGGATAGAGTAAAAGTTATAATGTTTAACGTCGTCACTAAATGCGTAATTGGAAGTAGCAAGAGTTCCTTGCAAGCAATCTTAATTTGAACTGCATGGAAAGGCTTTTGAATTTCTAGAATTAACTACTAATTGGTACTACATAAAACTTTTTCTGTTTTAAAGTTGCTAATTGGTAATGCATGAAACTTTTTTGTCATTTAAAGTTTACGCGGTTTTGTTGTCAATACATATAATGTTCCCAAATTATATGAGTTGGTGACAAGATAAAATAAAAAAAAGTATTATATAAATATAGATATTGCATATATTTAACTTCTTTGCAGATAATATTTTAAGCGGTAATTAATTTGACTGAAAGTTTATAATATGGCATTTCAAGATTAATTAGTAATAAAAAGACAAAAACATTTAAATCCTGAAACAATTTTTATTGTGTCACACGAAATAAACTTTACATGTACACATCTCTAGACCATCACTGCATTGCGTTAATCCTCATATGTCACGAATATGAAATCTTATATATCTTTCCTTTATAATCTAGACAATGATCAAACAATTATATGCGTTTTTGGAACTCTAATAATCCTACTAATATAATTACAAATTAGTTTAAGCTGGATGAGAATGAATTAAGAATGTTTTTCTATGGTAGGACGTCCTTGAAGACTAGCTAAAATTGAAATTCGTATCTTGGTAGCATTTAAATTACTATTATTCTGGCTTTAGAAGTTGGACGACACATAAACAAGCACTAGATATTTAGAGACATAGTAGTATATTATTTATAGCAATAATTTATATGCCCATTATATAATATATGTATTAAACAAATTCATATATATTTAATTAATACATGTTCCCCATGATATGCGGCTAATAGCTTTCGCAATGGTACATGATCCGTGCATGTGAGGAGGTTGGTAGCTCTTATTAGTAAACGAGATGATTAAAAACTGTAATGAAATAAATAAATCCATAGAAAGTGGTAATTTCGGTCCATTTTCATGTTCTTGTTGACTATATCATGTGTTTGAAACGAGAAATTATTTCATGTTTATAGAGTATAGTGAATAATTTGTTTTTCCCATCACATGTATGTGGGTTCCTTGTGGGTTCCACCACAGAGAGCCCCACATACATGTGAAGAAAATAGCATACTACTTACCATACTCTAGGAGCATGTAATAATTTTTCGCTTGAAACCTACTAGGCCTGGTCTTGCTGCAAATGCTACCATATTAGTACAGCCTCTCAGTTCGAGCTTATAAATAAAAAGATTAGGGCACACAACCAAAAAGGGTTGGAGACTTGGAGTAGGTTTATCATATCGATTATTTGCAATTTTTTAATGAACTGCTCTTTGATATTAAATTAGTTGATTTGGTTAACAAAGTTTTCGCTGATTTGATTACTTTCATTGGATCTAAAATTCTGGGCGGTTGACTATATATTCATAACAAGGTCGGGTTGGTTGAGTATATATGGCAATCACTTATACACTTACATATGTGTGTGTGTGTGTGTGTGTGTGTGTATGTATGTATAATTGGTAGTTGTTGCATTTGTATATAAAGATTGCAGATCACACTTTTTATAAAATATAAGAAATAGAAAAATTGCCGATTAAAGAAAAAAATACGGTCCATGCTGTTCGTGCACAAAACAGCGAAAATAGTCAGAAAATATGCCAAATAAAAAATGAATCTTTCCTCGCACCAACCTAGCAACCTTTTGGCTAGAAAAAGAAGTGGTAAAAAATGGTACATAAAATCAAAGTTGAAGTCAACAGACATGCAGCTAATAAAATGGCTTTACACGCAGACGCGGAAGACAAATTTAGACATGAATACCATTTCTTTTTGTATTGTTTCTTGACAAACACCGGACACCAACATATATATTAGACAGTAATCACTTTAAGGTGGCAACTTTACAACTCAAATCAAGTCTAGCTTAATTTGACAAGAAATTAAGCCAAAACAATCCATATTTTGTAAGACTAATTAATTAATGGTTCTTAATTAATCACAATAGCAGTGAATCTTCTTGAGAAAAAATTAGTTAATTAGAACCTAGCTAGATATGTAATCTTTGAAAAGCATATATAATAGGAGAATTCCAATGATTTAATTTAAATGAAGCAAATGAAAGAAAGGGGTGGGGGGTTGGGGGGTTGGGTGTGGGGGGAGGTTATGAATATATATCATGTGGGTTTCACATGAAGTAGTACATGGAAGCACATGGTCCCTGGACAATTAAAGGGACCGGCCGGGTGAGAATGGGTCTGAGAATTAGAGTTTGTTTTTGTTTCTTCCCTCGTGCTTGAATGACCTGGTATGCTCTTCCTTTGTGATGCTCAGCTTGAGGAGGACAAGGTTGGCCAAATGAACATGACACCTTATAACTTGTTTCATATTAAGACCATGACCCAGTACCCATACCCTCTAATTAATATATATCCTTAGCCACTACGTACCAAAAATTAAGTCACGGTCCAAAAATTAATGACAGAGTATAAGAGAAATAATAATAGACATGTACAGTCTAGGAGGAGAATTATATTGCTAGCTAGCTATTTCATGATCATTTATATATCTTGCATGTAAACCTACCTATCCATATGTTCTCTAGCAGGTAGCAACCCTAACGTCCCCAACATCTATGAGGCTAGGGGTGCTAATATAATTTGCATCCTCTTTTCCTTTTTTGTTCCTCTTTTCTGATTTTTGACCATGTACTGTATCAGGGATGATTTAAGATAATTTGGAGACTAAAGTAATATTTCTAAATGAGACATTTTATGTTTGATACTCTTTCATTGACTTTTATGGTCAAATTGATCATTTTTCAAATCAATATATCATATTATTATTTAATATACATGTAAAAAACCTATAAACATTATAAACTACATAAAATTTAGTACTAATCCCAATGTTTACTTTTTTAAAAATCTAAATATATATGTTTAATTGTTAATTTTAAAAATTGTCAAGTTGACTACAAAAGTCAATGGCGAACTTTTATTTATTTAAATGAGGTTTTTTTTATACTGTTAATTTTTTTTAGGTATTTAATATTTAGATTAGACTATGGGCCCTAAAGAATTGATTGGGTTTATATTTTTATAAGGTCTTTTTTAAATAGATTATTTATGGTGTTTAATAATTTAGAGTCTTTTTTTTAAAATAGGACCTAAAGCCAAGCTTTTTTTTTTATGCCATAGGAGTAGTAATATGTGTTACTATAAAAATAGAGAGAAATATATCATATTTATTTCAAGCTTGTCGGTTGGGTGCAGTGACCAGTTTACTTTTCTAATTCTATGGATTAATTCAGGGTGCTAATCGTCAAATCCAAGGTGGTCCAATGATGAATATTGGCATCAAGAAGTATGCAGTAGGTAGTACGTACTAGACAATGACTTAACAAAAATATGCACGCAATTAATTCTTTTTTTTGGGGTTTATATATAGATCGCAATACAAAGGAATTTTTTTGAGACATTACTAAAGGAATTTTGTTAAAAGACTTATTTCCTTTTGACGTTTTGGCTAATTTGCAATACACATAGTTAACTTTCCGGGAACCATTTCGAGTGCACCCAGATTTGGACGGCTGAGGTCATATCATTATCAAATTGACTAAATAACTGGTTGTCATAAAAATATATATTGTCTATATTTCCTAAAAAAAAGTCTCATTTATAAGAAAATTTGTTTCACAAAATAGCGTGTTTATTTTTAAGAATAAACATGAAACCAAAATTTATTTTAAATATTTATAAATTTTATAAATAAGACTTTTATTGTGAAATATATATTAAAATAGTTAGTATTTTGGAATTGGGTTTTCTTGGCTACTACACTCCTGCAAAGTGCCATTGAAGATACATTTATAATTTATAGATTGTTTTCATATTTGAAAGAAATTTCTAGAGATTTTACTTTTTGCTTCGAGAGGGTTACTATTTCTCTCTCTCAACAATGCCCTGTCGCATGACAAAAAATATAGACAATGTCACTTTCGTACTGTTTCATCTCGCAGTAGCATCCGGCTAATAATGTGATAAATATATCCTGATCTATTATCTATTATCCATTATTTATTATATCTATTAAAATGTAATATATTTTAATCATAATTTGCTATGTGTCACACTCATATTAATTCAACTTTCTACTAGCATTTATTATAATTGATTTATTATTATATTTATTCAATAATTTATTTTTTGAATATTATCCCATAAAAATATGAAAATAGCTACAAATATATATCTGATTTTTATATAATTGCACATCTCACACATAAAAATATAACTCACACAATAATTTTTGTAAAGCTATTTTTTTAATAATATTATCACATAATTGCATGACTCTCACACGTAAAAATACGTAATTTTGTTTTTTTTATTTATAATTTTTTACAGCTAATTCTCACACAAAATAATAATAATAATATCTCATAATTCAACGCAAATATAAATCTGAATTTTATTTATATAATTCTCACAAAAAATATTTTTTTTTTCACTTTTTGTGTGAATATGGAATTAAAAAAAAATTATAAATGTAACATTATTCCATAATTGCAGATAACTATCGCACACTATTTTTTTTGAATATTATCCCATATAATTGTAGATAACTCACAAAAAAAAAAGTAATTTAAAATATATAATCATCTAAAAATTTGGTATTTGAAATTATCCAAAAATTAAATTTTGTTCTTTATATAGATAATCTTTGATTTTTTAATTTCTTAACATCTGATTCTCAAAAAGAAAATATATATATATATATATATATATATATATATATATATATATATATATATATATATATAGTATCCTATAATTTTCACAAATAAAATTTTAAGATTTTTTTAATTCCATACTCACACAAAAAAATGTAACATTATCCTATAAATACAATTCTAAACTGATATTATATCTCAAAATTGTATCAATTTCAAATTGATATTATATCCATAATTCTAGTTTGATATTATCTCAAATTGACGGGTGACTGATTTAAAAAAAAAATTATTTATATATTTTTTAACAAAATAAATAATCTCACCGCAATGTGCAGAGTTGTATCTAGTATACAAATAAATGAAGGGTCGAGATTACACCAAAATGGATGACTAAAATCGATTGTTAAATGAAGCCCCTAGATTGAAAAATTATTTTGATAGTATTCGATACCTCAGTTTCAATAAATAGTTAACATTATATAGATTTCATTTAACAATCAATCCTAATTATCCATCTTAATTTAATCTCAGTCCTCTATTTATTTTATATGTTACGCTCACAAATAACCCTTTATTATTTCACTGTCCTATAAAGTTCCTCTAATTATTTGGCATAGTGTAATTGAATATGCAATTATGCTAGGTTATTATGAATCCACATAATTGGATACATTCTATAGTATTAGATCGTCGCACCATGTTACCTAGGACGATAAGATGCATGATATGGGGCGGCAATCCACAAAAAATTTATCAAGCCTTACGACCCGGGCAACAAGTGAGATGCATGATATGGGGCGGCAATCCACAAAAAATTTATCAAGCCTTACGACCCCGGCAACAAGATGGTCAATAGCCATGCTCAAGATTTCTACGGATCAAACTGACAAAATTATTCATATTTTTATTATACATGACCGGCCAACCAACCAACTTAATTTACCTTGCAACTGCATCATATTTTTTGTGTTTTTTTTTCGTTATTTGGAGATAGAATCCTCTGGGCTTGACTTAGATCCCTAAATTTGATAGTATATTCTAATGGATACTGCCAATAAACAAAGGACTTCGCCATAAGAGGAAAGATCATAACTGAAAAATCATGTAGAAATATTTTTCTAAAACAATTATCCGATTCCAATGATTCCTTATAATTATATATGTTTCTAGTAGAATCAATCAGGTGGTAGGCCTGCACATACGTCTTTAATTATAATTGACAGAAAAAATCTTAACGTACTCGAACAACTATGAAGAAAATTAATGTTGTGTAGAGTTATAAAAAAAAGGATCAGATAAAGTATGAAGAAAATAAATCTAATAATTGACTAGCAAATCATTTTATATATATATATATATATATATATATATATATATATAGCATAATTTGGAATCAAATTGATTGATTGTGGTCTTCTCTTTATTTTTTAATGGGTTAGGATTCATTCGAGTTAAAGATTACAAGTTGCAAATGTGATATAAATAAATCAAACCTTCTTCTTTCGTTTTTTCTGGCAGAAGCATTGACCTGATAATTGTTCTTTTATAGTAATACATATTTCAGTTGGGGCCATCTGAGAGCCGATGTAAAATCTCTAGCCGAACAGAAAATAAGGATTTCGTTTAAAAATCTAATCCAACAAAATTTGAGTGGCATTTGACTTAAATTAACATGCATGTTGCCATCGAATCCTTCGATATTTAATAGGAGTGTCATTTGATTTTTAAATTTTTTAATGCATATACAAAAGACTAAATGCAAAAATGCTTTCGTCATCAATTTAGGTATTGACAAAAATACTCTCTCTCTCTCTCTCTCAAGATATAATTAGTAGTGCTAAAATATTTTATTTGAGTAAATTTTGCACTATTAATTGAACTAGAATAATTTTGCATTAATAGTTATACTCTAAAGGTGATATTTACTAATTAGTTAAATTCAAGATGAAACTTCACACATGCACAAACACGTGGGGCATGGTTGCATTTTTCACATTTAAATATAACTTTTTTAATTCATTATTTTAGTAATAAATTTAAACTAAAAATGTAGTTTTAGAGAAAAAGTATCAAATATGCATAAAAGTAACGTCAAACGTCAAATATCTTGACATAGAGGTACTGATTTTCTTTCTTTTGAGATGTGAATCTTTTCCCCCTAATAAGTAGCTTTATTGCTTCCAAAAGTGATGTAAAAAATCCCTAAATTCCGTTTAATCAACAACCTTGGTCCTTGGCAGGGAACCCTATACTTTTAAATCAGTACTTGATGCATCCACGTATGTCCTCCCAAGCATAGGCAATATTAATGGTATTCATGTGTCAATTTGATAGTGGGTATCATGATAAGCTCTGCTTCTAACTGTAAAAATTAGTTTGAAATTTATAGACACGTAGTGTACGGACTCAATATCTAAAAAGACAGTGACTATATATATATATATATATGAATGTCATATTGTCATAAATATAAGAAAATTATTATCTTCATATATATTCAATACCAAATAATATGCATGTCAAGCTAATAACTCAACCACAATATTGGTACACACTAAAAATAAAAAAAAAAAGAGAAAAAGAGAAAAGGAAAAGAAAAAAATTATATATATATATATATATATATATATATATATATATAGAGAGAGAGAGAGAGAGAGAGAGAGAGAGAGAGAGAGAGAGAGAGAGATTATTAATTTTTCCAATTTCTCTTATTTTTTCTCTTTCTTTTTAATTCAAAGATGGCTAAGCTTTGGGCTAGCTAGTACAAGCCGCTCCATATCAATTATATAGATAAACCCTAATGCAGACAGTATTAATGTAGGTCATTATAATGACCCCAAATGAAAAAGTTTTTCCTCCATTAACACACTAGATCTGTTCGACTTCTCTTGGAAGTTAATTGCTTAAGTCCTTTATTGAGAAGAAGAAATTAAATTCATATTTACACATTTATAATCATACTCTTTTTGAGAACTTTATAATCATATATAGTATGTATATGTTGCATATATGGTGCTGTGTACAATCTACTTATCTCATCTAAAACGTTACTCCCTTTCTGAAACGTTAGTTTTTCTTTTTTAAATAAATAATACTTCTGGCTTTCATCTAGAAATGTTCGCGAGTGTTATATTATTATTTTTTAAAAAAAAATTCTCCAAATATTAATTGTATAGGATAAAAAAAGATATAATATTTTTGAATATTTTTTATTTCAACATTAATCTTTAATTAAAGAGTTTAATTTATTAATAGAAAAAAATATGTCTAACTTTCAAATGCAAACCTTAATATTTGGGGAAAAAGTAGAACTCTTATCTGTAGATGTAAAGTTTATCTTTCTAAGAAATCAAAGACTTACTAAATAATTTCAAAAGTTATTTGGCTTAATTATTTTGGATTGAAAATAGAAATTATTTTGATATTATATTTTACACCGGAGGGAGTAAAACGTAAAATTATATATAAATAAATCTTAGGCAAATTTTATATAAGCAAAATGAATAACAAATTAAAAAGGACTCGTTCGAGGGAGGGAGGACCGGAGGGGGAACACTTGATAACTGGACTTTTCAGAACGGATGGATTCTTATGTATGTACTCCATGCCCCAGAGAAAAGAGTGAAAAAGGGGCCTAAAGCCCATATGTAGGACCGTGTGAATTGTTGGAGTTGGGCTTATTTTAAATCCAAGGTTTGTAGTCTTCACTAACACCTTACTTTTCCAAAAGCATGCTATTCTTTTTACAAATAATTAAGTCGATTTTTAAAAATACTTTTTTTATTCAGATAAATAGATTTCATTTAAATTTATCCTCGGTAGGTAGTTATGGATAATATCCTTATTTCTAAGTTCAGTGTTTTTTTTTCCATTATAGTCCCGCTTTTGCTTTGCTTTACAGTCCACAATATTGTTCTCCTAAACTGATTTACTATGAACCATGTAAAGATATACTCCGTGATAAAATAAAATAAAATATGGGTCTCATTTCAAAATAAATTTTCAACTTTTAACTAACTTCCTAATCTAGTTTATATAAGAGTTTTTATTTTATTAAATGAAGACTAAGAATTAACTTTTTATTATGCATTTTTAATTTTATTACGAAAAGGAAAAGTCTCTTTTTAATTAGGATGTGCAAAAGGTCAACTAACTCTTCATTTAGAAAATTGATATTTTTACAAGATCAAAATATACAGATTTTGATCAAATCCCGAATTCGAATCAAATCATAGCACACTACATGTTTACCCAAAAGATCATAACTAAATATGTTAATGTTGGTCTACCCACAGACTCACTCAAAATGTCATGATTAAAGGTATTAGTGATAGCAGTTTGGATCCTTATATGTATATCCAAATATCTCATATTAATCGATGTGGAATTGAGGTGTTACAAGGGTCAAATCTTGAGTCCAAATCAAATCATAGCAGAATAAGACTTAATGTGTTGTCTTAATAGTATCTTCTTAAATCATCTTAACCTATCCCAAGCTCACCCAAAATGTCATGACTGAATGTATTAATGATAGCAGTTTGGGTCCTTATATACACATCCAAATATTTCATATTAACTGATGTGAGACTAATGTATTACAACAAATAGGACCTACTTATGAAAATATCAATTCCCATATAAAATTGATATTTTCACAAGTTAATTTGATATTTTCACAAGATCAAATAGGATCCACTTACAGAAATATCAAATTAACTTGTAAAAATATCAATTCCCTTTATTTATTAATCACTATGTCCATTCTATTAAAAGGGTCTTATTTTAACTTTTTGAAATCAAATATTCCTAAAATCCTTAAATTCAAAATTGTTCATTTGGTTTTAATCAATATAGTCGTCTATCTAAATATGACTAATAATTGCAAAATTTGTTATTTTTAAACTTATATGCGTGAATCATAGTTCATCCGTGTTTAGAGAAAGAGTTTCATTTTCAAAAAAATATTAAATATTAAAGATGTATTTTTCTGCCATGTTTACCTTTCAA
>OX359267.1:51954291-51964291 GCA_947179155.2 Hedera helix
GATCAACGGTGCACAATATCAGTCAAAGTTTGACTCAATACTAAATCTTATTTTAAAGATATTTATTTCTTCTTATCATCCCCTTTATTTAATCCCCTTTATTTAATAAGGTTAATTTCCTATTTTAGTCTCTCTTTGACTTGACTCAGTGTTTCATATTCAGCACCATAAATCTTTTGTTCGAAACTACGCAATTCTGACATTTATTAATGTCACTGCATTAAAACTTGGACCCTATATTTATTTAGGTCGATCCACCAATTAATCACTAATGGACCATACCATTGGTTTAACTTAATCACATCATTTATCTCGATACCTATCATAATATTACCCACCTTGGATAATATTTTAAATTTTACTATCAATTAGTAATAACTTATAATGTTATTTAATTGTTAAATAACACTTTAAATAATCATTACTATTATTAATTTATTTTTAATAATAGTTTACCTTAATCATTATGATTAATCTTTTAATAATAATTTAATTGCTTGCTAATATTATTACCCTTTAATAATATTTTAATTGACTTCTCATTATTATCAATCATTTTAATAATAATTTAATTGTTCATCAATATTATCAATCATTTAATAATATTTGAAATCCTCACGTATCATTAGTAATTATTTAATAACGATTCAACCCTTAACTATTATTACCCAATAGTTAATTACTTGTTAAACAATATTATTAATTCTTTAATAATATTCTAAATCTTTATTTATCATTATTATTTATTTAATAATGATTTAACTCTTAACTATTATTATTTAATAGTTAATTAAATGCTAAATAATATTATTAATCCTTTAATAATATTTTAAATTAATTACATATCATTATTAATTATTGAATAATGATTTAATTCTTAACTATTATTATTTAATAGTTAGTCAATAATATTATCAATATATTTTAATTACTTAATAATCTTCTTTCGATTAAGTAATAATTTATTCCACTTAATTACCATTTAATTATTATTTAATATGAATTAAATAATAATTAATTAACTAATTATTCGAACTCATTATTTAATATTAATTAAATAATAATTAATTAATTAATTAACCTTACTTATTATTTAATATTAATTAAATAATAAATAATTAGTTTATTAACCTTAATTATCCTTTAATTATTATTTAATATTAATTAAATAATAATTAATTACTTAATTAACCTTACTTATTATTTAATATTAATTAAATAATAAATAATTATCTTTCTAACTTTAATATTCTTTAATTATTATTTAATATTAATTTAAATAATAATTAATTATTTATTTAACTTTACTTATTATTTAAGTGCAATTAAATAATAAATAACTAACTTATTCATCTTAACATCCTTTAATTATTATTTAATATTAATTAAATCATAATTAATTAATTACATAACTTCATATATTATTTAATATTTATTAAATAATATTTAATTAGATTATTAGCCTATTTATACACTAATAAATAGCTAATATATAGTGAATCACTCCAATAATTTCAAATTTTATTTTATAACACTTAACTAGCATGCCAATAGGTCAAATATTATTTTTCTGAAATTAAAAATAATTTTCCCATAATTATTAGCAATTTAGTAAGCTTTAATCCACCATTAATTCTAATAAATACCAAATTACAAAAACATTCGGATTTTAAATTTTGATAATTTTCTTTATAAAATTATAAGCATTTTCTCTTTTGGAACCAACCCAAGAACCGGCCTAAAAATGCCCGAACCGGCCCTACCTAGAAATCATGAAAAACCGAAAAAAACCGAACCGGCCGGTTTTTTTAAAAAAATAGGCAGATTGCTTTTTGAGTTTTCCAGACTTGGGGTCTCCGACGGGAACTTGAATAAAATGAAATCCACAAGTCCGATTGAGGCCTATTTGGTATCGATGGATTCGTAACTTCCCGAACTACATTTTTCTGTTATCAAACATCAAATTTGGATTTGTTTTGGTCACGGAAATTGGCTCCAAACCGGACTGTTGTGCACAGCCCTAAAACAATGGGGTGTTTTGGTAGAAAATCCATATCTTGCTCATTTTAAATCGGATTTTAGTCATTCAACTTGGAGAATCTTCATATTTCATGGATCTATCATCCAAAATTGACGGATCATAAATCCGACTTACGGATTGTGAACAGTAATTCCGTGAATGGGCTGCTACGTATTAGATTAATTTGTTTTCGTCGGTAAAAATTTATTCAATGAGTTTGATGAAATTTTTCATCATAAACACATATAAAAACCCATGTTAAACCCATGTAACCCTAGATATACCAATATAGCATGGATCTATCCATTTAGACTTTGAAAATTATATTTCTACCATAGAAATTACATAATACCCAAAGAACAATATCAAGCTAGAAGGTTTTATACCTTTTGTTGATTATCCTCTTTGTTAGAACTTTGAAAAGACTTGGATGATCAATTTTCTTACATAGATAACTTCCTCTTGAGGAGACCTCCATCTTTAAACCTTGCTCCAAGATCATCCAACCATCAATGCTCACAAGATCTAACTTTCTTTTTCTTTTTCTCTAGAGTTTTTCTCTATTTTCTTTCTCTCTAGCTTTTCTAGTAAAAAGACTAACAACCATATCACAAGTGTGGGAAGCACTCTATATATAGCCAAATGCTAATACTTTATTAACTCTCCTAATTCACCAACATAGTCAATTTAGAGCTTAATTGAGATTACTATAGCATGGATTGATTGACAACTTGATTGACATCCATCAAGGTTGCTTGTAAGCAACTTTTGGAGTGTAAAATAAGCAAAATAAAGCCACACTCAACATTTTCATGTGGACCCCCCTCCAAAATTCGGGATTTGCCAATAAATTACACCAATTTGGCTTTATTTTTATATCCTATATCATTATATAAGTATCAATATATATATATACCAATGTATATATATTGACCATAACTTTGACTACCATTTGGGCTCCACATTGGATCAATTTAATATTTCTATTGGGCTCGTCAATTAAATTTGTTTGGGCTCAATTTAATTACTACATTGGGCTAATATTAAATACCCTATGTTACATTTAATTAAACAATCATTGGGCTTGGTTAATTATTACATAAATCCATGTTCAAATTAAATTATATGGACTACTAGGTTAAATTAATTTGACCTAGTTTAATACCTCAATTGGACTTATAATATAATCCAATTAGATTTGCTATAATTAATTCTACCACATTGGGTTACTTAATTAACCCATCCACGGTTAATTCTTAACCCCACATTTATTTATCTAGCAATTAACCAATGATTGGTTAATGCTATCTCTCTTGTCAACCAACTAGGGTTATTCAATTAACTAGACACTAGTTAATTCTCTACACTCAATCAATACTTGAAATGCTTCTCCCAACCATTGACCATCATTTGACTTTTAATGGTTTGGGCTACATAACTTACTTTTTATTGGCTCTCTTATTTAATTACCCATTTCATGCAAATATCTCCATATTGGGCTTACATCTATAACAACTTATTAATTAAGTAAATTACTTAATTAATTAACTTCTTAATATTGTCCTTCTAGGCAATATTTCACTTCCCTACTTGTTACTCATAACCTTAATTCATAACTTATATAATTAATTCAATTAATTATATTACATGACTTTTCTTTTTAATCCATACTAAAACTAATTAATTTATTAGTTTTATTAAGTATTTAATTTACTTCACACATCATCTTGTTTGACTAACAAACTCAACTATAGGTGTATATATATAAATATTAATATATTCACCTTCACTTCTCAATTGAATTTCTTTCTTAAATAAATTATCTACCTGCATCATTAAAATATTCTCACATTTAATTTCTAACAAATAATTTATGTTAAAAAAAAATGTTTACCCATTTTCTACACATCTTCCTTCTCACCTTCTAGGTTTAAACCTTAACCTTTAATAAAATCAATTAAGATATTATTTAAAATCTTGAAATTATCTGGGATATTACATTCACCCCTTCTTATAAGAATTTCGTCCCCGAAATTATCTCATACACAATTCTACCAATTTTCATCACTGAGAATATCTCTTTACTCATCAACTTCTATGACTACCCTTTTCTAGGAAGTTCATACTTCTAAACTCATAATTCCAGAACAATGGAATATCTTGCAGAAGAATAAATTGAAAATCAATATCTTACAGAAGAATAAATTGAAAATCAAAATATTCATTAAAACTTTCATAATATGCTGAGGGGTCATCAAGACTGTGAACATCTGAATGGAATTAACTGAATTCCGAATAAATAGTATTTATCCCTGTAAATACTTATAAACAGAGTGTTTATCAATCACAAAGACTGAAAACATTTCATAGGTGTACGCTAGGTGATCAGCCTATTGTACCATACGTCGTGCAGAACGTCTTAATTTTTAGGCGCCAGTCGGAGCTATATGCCGACAAAAATATATCTGCTTTAGCCGACAGAATATATTTATTTTTGCACTTGTTCACCTCAGACTTACTACAAAATTCCGTTCCAAAATAATTTGGATTGGATAATAAACTTGAGTCAATTCTGACCAAAAGTGTCCAGTCAAAATAAATGACAAAGATTCCCATCATTGAACTGTTCGTATATTACGATTCAAAAATCATTTCAGATTAGTTAAAATAACTAAAATTCATTTATAGGACTTCATGATACCGCATAATCTTGATAGTACGTTGATGATTCCGTCATTAATTCATGACTTCATGATACCGCACATCTTGACAGTACGTTGAGGATTCCGTCCTTTTCATCCCCACACCATGGCTTTAATGGCGTGTGATGATTTTATAAATACATTTTGATATTTTCAAATCAATTTGTCTAGCTGAAACAATTAGCATAGACTATTCTTTAAACGTTTTAAAATACTGAAAATCATTTTATGACTTTGTCATACTACATCATACCATAGTGGGCTTTAAACATCCAACACTAGGTTACTCTGCATTGATGACTCCATCGTTTATCATCTCTGCATTAAATGCATTAATGATTTGTAAAATACATTTGTCTTTTCAAAAGCACAAAAGTGCGAATTTAGCACGATTTTAAGAATTTCAAAGTCTAGCATAGCTAGAAGATTTAGAATATCCTAAAACCTCAAAATACCTCAAATTTCTCATCCGCATTCTTTTTCAGCTTAATAACTATATCTGGTAAAGCTCCAGTCTTACTACTTAACTCTACCCATACTTATTGTTCATCAAACTTACCACACATTAGGAGTTCAGGTACTTGCCACAATCATATGGGTTGGAGAACTTATCCTAGTCAGACCAAAATCGTCCATTCGCTGAGGGGTTCCACCATACGATTATGAGTCACGAACTTACCATCAGTATGAGTTTTAAGAACACGTACTTATCTTAATATTCTTTACATATCCAATATATAATGAGAAAAGAATCACCTTCTCACCATATATACATCGAATAACGTGACATCAGGTTCAAATTGATTATCACTATAGGAAGCTAAGTGGTTGTCAAACTAAACGCAATCTCCTGCCCATACAAGAAATTGGTCAACTCGGCCACTAATCAATATAGAAAGTTAAGCGGTCGTTAAACCAAGAACAAATCCTCTGCCCATACAAAGAACTGTTAAACTCAACTACTATATTAATATAGGAAGCTAAGTGGTTCTAAAACCAAGCACAAATCCATACAAGGAATCGTACAACTCAGCCACTAATATGAGTTCTCAATTAAAAACCCACAAACCTTCTAATTTTCTTAACTGAGTACGAATTCTCTCCATTCATTTTTTAGCACATCTGTCTCATTACGAGTTCATTTCTCTAGATCATTTCATGACCTTATTAGCATTTTCTTTATGCTTCTCAAAATCTTATCATAAGATATTTTCTATCATTTCTTCAAATTAGGTACAACATGACATTTTTCATCTCTCTTATATCTTCTTAAATCCATCTTTGGATAATTTTCTATATATGAATTTTTTAAATTCATCTTTTATTACTTAAACTCTTCCGGAGTTTATTCATTTATCATTTTACTTATCTTCTACACGGTTATAGCCTAAGGTACTCTTACCTAAGGTTTTTAACCTATCAGCTCTGATACCAACTTGTGACGACCCCAAATCCGGGTTCCTTTAACCTCAGATCCGGTTCAACACTAGTACTACTTTTCCTTATTGTTCATGAATTACAACAATATTATAATTGCTAAATAATCATTTATTTACAATTATATAACATCTCTTTCTATTCCAGAATCGCAATCTTTATACATTCCTAGTATGTCTTCATATCTTACATGATACGACATTCTATTACAATCAATTTGAGATCATATGTATAATGACTCAATCACACCATCCTATTATCCTTATTCATAAAGGACAACGTCTGAAAAATGATATTCAAATAATCTGTAAATGTTCTCTTAACAATTTAAGTTTGCTAATCTATAGCACAACAAAACATAAACTCTTCATATCTACTTACACAAGTGAATGAATTAGTCTACCGCAAGGTTTTACTACAAAAGCACATATGCTTCAATATTGATGACTCGTTAGTCAATCTTCATCTTTGCCTCTACCGGAGTAATCGGCTTCCTCAAGCTACTCTGTAATGTTTTGTTTTAAGCAAGGGTGAGCACGACGGCTCAGCAAGTCTAACAGTTTCACATAACACGTAAAAACAGTTCAATCATGCTTCATGCTTCATGCATCTTATGCTTTGCAGTACATACATTTCTCATGCATATCATGCCTCGCATTTAATCTATGTTTCATGCCTAGCCTCTATCATGACATATAGTTCAATGCAGAACAATTGTCTTAAATCAACTACCGCATATCAATAGTTCAAATCAACTTATTTCACAAAAGCACATTAACACATCTTTGCACATAACCACGTATGAGCACATCACAGTTTAATAACAAACTTATAAATTATGCACATAATGCAACACGTTCTGAAAAACTTGCCTGGACTTGTATAACCAGCTTACGTTAATCTTTCACGTTCCTTGCACCACCTACACGGTATGTGAGATCAACGGTGCACAATATCAGTCAAAGTTTGACTCAATACTAAATCTTATTTTAAAGATATTTATTTCTTCTTATCATCCCCTTTATTTAATCCCCTTTATTTAATAAGGTTAATTTCCTATTTTAGTCTCTCTTTGACTTGACTCAGTGTTTCATATTCAGCACCATAAATCTTTTGTTCGAAACTACGCAATTCTGACATTTATTAATGTCACTGCATTAAAACTTGGACCCTATATTTATTTAGGTCGATCCACCAATTAATCACTAATGGACCATACCATTGGTTTAACTTAATCACATCATTTATCTCGATACCTATCATAATATTACCCACCTTGGATAATATTTTAAATTTTACTATCAATTAGTAATAACTTATAATGTTATTTAATTGTTAAATAACACTTTAAATAATCATTACTATTATTAATTTATTTTTAATAATAGTTTACCTTAATCATTATGATTAATCTTTTAATAATAATTTAATTGCTTGCTAATATTATTACCCTTTAATAATATTTTAATTGACTTCTCATTATTATCAATCATTTTAATAATAATTTAATTGTTCATCAATATTATCAATCATTTAATAATATTTGAAATCCTCACGTATCATTAGTAATTATTTAATAACGATTCAACCCTTAACTATTATTACCCAATAGTTAATTACTTGTTAAACAATATTATTAATTCTTTAATAATATTCTAAATCTTTATTTATCAGTATTATTTATTTAATAATGATTTAACTCTTAACTATTATTATTTAATAGTTAATTAAATGCTAAATAATATTATTAATCCTTTAATAATATTTTAAATTAATTACATATCATTATTAATTATTGAATAATGATTTAATTCTTAACTATTATTATTTAATAGTTAGTCAATAATATTATCAATATATTTTAATTACTTAATAATCTTCTTTCGATTAAGTAATAATTTATTCCACTTAATTACCATTTAATTATTATTTAATATGAATTAAATAATAATTAATTAACTAATTATTCGAACTCATTATTTAATATTAATTAAATAATAATTAATTAATTAATTAACCTTACTTATTATTTAATATTAATTAAATAATAAATAATTAGTTTATTAACCTTAATTATCCTTTAATTATTATTTAATATTAATTAAATAATAATTAATTACTTAATTAACCTTACTTATTATTTAATATTAATTAAATAATAAATAATTATCTTTCTAACTTTAATATTCTTTAATTATTATTTAATATTAATTTAAATAATAATTAATTATTTATTTAACTTTACTTATTATTTAAGTGCAATTAAATAATAAATAACTAACTTATTCATCTTAACATCCTTTAATTATTATTTAATATTAATTAAATCATAATTAATTAATTACATAACTTCATATATTATTTAATATTTATTAAATAATATTTAATTAGATTATTAGCCTATTTATACACTAATAAATAGCTAATATATAGTGAATCACTCCAATAATTTCAAATTTTATTTTATAACACTTAACTAGCATGCCAATAGGTCAAATATTATTTTTCTGAAATTAAAAATAATTTTCCCATAATTATTAGCAATTTAGTAAGCTTTAATCCACCATTAATTCTAATAAATACCAAATTACAAAAACATTCGGATTTTAAATTTTGATAATTTTCTTTATAAAATTATAAGCATTTTCTCTTTTGGAACCAACCCAAGAACCGGCCTAAAAATGCCCGAACCGGCCCTACCTAGAAATCATGAAAAACCGAAAAAAACCGAACCGGCCGGTTTTTTTAAAAAAATAGGCAGATTGCTTTTTGAGTTTTCCAGACTTGGGGTCTCCGACGGGAACTTGAATAAAATGAAATCCACAAGTCCGATTGAGGCCTATTTGGTATCGATGGATTCGTAACTTCCCGAACTACATTTTTCTGTTATCAAACATCAAATTTGGATTTGTTTTGGTCACGGAAATTGGCTCCAAACCGGACTGTTGTGCACAGCCCTAAAACAATGGGGTGTTTTGGTAGAAAATCCATATCTTGCTCATTTTAAATCGGATTTTAGTCATTCAACTTGGAGAATCTTCATATTTCATGGATCTATCATCCAAAATTGACGGATCATAAATCCGACTTACGGATTGTGAACAGTAATTCCGTGAATGGGCTGCTACGTATTAGATTAATTTGTTTTCGTCGGTAAAAATTTATTCAATGAGTTTGATGAAATTTTTCATCATAAACACATATAAAAACCCATGTTAAACCCATGTAACCCTAGATATACCAATATAGCATGGATCTATCCATTTAGACTTTGAAAATTATATTTCTACCATAGAAATTACATAATACCCAAAGAACAATATCAAGCTAGAAGGTTTTATACCTTTTGTTGATTATCCTCTTTGTTAGAACTTTGAAAAGACTTGGATGATCAATTTTCTTACATAGATAACTTCCTCTTGAGGAGACCTCCATCTTTAAACCTTGCTCCAAGATCATCCAACCATCAATGCTCACAAGATCTAACTTTCTTTTTCTTTTTCTCTAGAGTTTTTCTCTATTTTCTTTCTCTCTAGCTTTTCTAGTAAAAAGACTAACAACCATATCACAAGTGTGGGAAGCACTCTATATATAGCCAAATGCTAATACTTTATTAACTCTCCTAATTCACCAACATAGTCAATTTAGAGCTTAATTGAGATTACTATAGCATGGATTGATTGACAACTTGATTGACATCCATCAAGGTTGCTTGTAAGCAACTTTTGGAGTGTAAAATAAGCAAAATAAAGCCACACTCAACATTTTCATGTGGACCCCCCCTCCAAAATTCGGGATTTGCCAATAAATTACACCAATTTGGCTTTATTTTTATATCCTA
>OX359267.1:51969291-52024291 GCA_947179155.2 Hedera helix
GTTACAAGAGACCTCGTGCGTTAATAGTACAATCTTTTTTTTAATAATCACAATATTGAATAATAAAATGCTATTAAAAACTCAATAAATTAATTTTTTTTATAATATTTCTTTGATCATTTGTCTCAGAACTGTAATCTTTATATTAATCTTACAAAACTCGGATAATTTATAAATCATGACATAATCTATTACAATAGTTGTGAGTACACATAACTCACACTCTAATAATAAGTTATTATGTTTATACATCGACTCCTCTCATTTATTCGAGTTTGTTAGTAATAACACTCCATTAGCATGGATTACAACTATAACAAGTTGATCTATTTTTAACCTTACAAAACATAATTATCCTAAGTAGGGTACATCAAAGTGATTAGTTGTTTCTATACGCTAATTTTCATTACCAATATTAAACTCTAGATGCGTCCATCCATTTTTCATCGCTTCCTTTGTCTTTATTGAAATCCTCAGATACATCGCACTTAGCTGAAAAAGTGTATTTATAGTAAGAGTGAGCACGACGGTTCAGCAAGTTTAACAGTTAACATATAACATATTATTCACGCGTCATGCATGCTTATCAATGTATTCATGTATGACATTTGATACCTATAGAGGTTCTAAAACATAATTCATGATTCATAATATCATTCTTGTCAATTTATACAATTCACAAAGAACAGCTAACTCAATTTATTAGTTGAATAAGAACAGTTCAATCGCATTATGGCATAAAAACACATTAACTCGTGTTTGCATATAAAAATATGTTACATATAATGACAGTTATTATATAATAGCAAGTTCTGAAAAATTTATCTTTACTGACGTTTTACTATTTTGCTAATCGTCGGCGTTCCTCGCATGACCTATACGGTATGTGAAATCAACAATATACACTATTAGTCTAAGGTTGACTTTAATTAAATCTTTATTTTAATATTCTATATTTACTTATCTTTCTCAATATTGTTGTCATGTTTACTAATGTTGGCACATCGAGTTAATTACTTATATCACCCTTAGCCACTTTTATTTATATCCATTTCATAAACTAGTTTTGATACACTAGTAGATTATCTAGTATATACAACACCTTATAACATACCACACTTCGTTAAATATAACCCATTTAGGTGTAGTTAACTTAGTTTATGAAAATAATACAAGTTATTAATACCTTTTGACACTTCTTAACTTAGTTCATTCATACCAATTATCTTAATCTTGGACTTACATCTTCTTTACACACATTTCATGTTGGTTTAATAGAGTCTCATACTCTATTTATAAGCTGAACATTTATATTGGACCTTGTAATTACATATAATTTATAGTTGGAACACATTCATTTAATTTTGGAAAGAAAATTTTCTAATTTTATAACTCAATCGGGGGCGTTGAAAATGAACTAGTTCAACATTGGTAGCGTTGAAAGGCAGAGAGTTCAACGTCGGCCGCGCTCAAAATAGCCTGATCTCAACACCAGCCGCATTGAACATCAGAATCAAAATTCTGCACGACCCTCGCTCATTCAAATGGCCATAACTTCTTTGTTTCTCAACATTTTTTTGCGCTTCTTAAGTCCATTTTCATTGAAATTTCTTCCTCTACAACTTTTATTTAGATCAAAAATCAATATTACAATAAGAAGTTGACTCAAAATCGTTGATAAGGACAGGATGAAAACAAAGTTCATCAGTCTTGGATTCACTGTTTATAACTTGTTCATCAACACTCTTAATGAGCTTAAATACATACCATAGTTGTTAAATTCAAGGTTTTATAAAACCAAAACCTTTAATTTTAACATTATCAACCAAGTTGATTTCACTCTTATTAAAATAGTTCATATAAAGTCTTAACTATGACATACTTCTATAAATTCATCCCCTCTTTTAGATCATGGACTACTACCAAAAACATCTTATAGAGCTTTGAAACTTAACTTCCACTTGATTTTAAATCTTTGGACTCGTATCATCCATGGATTTAGCGTAGACACTTCGAATATAAAGGTTTAATAAACATTTTTTCTTAGTCATTTTATCAAACCCGTTGTGTGCATTTATTATAATGGTCTAATCTTCCAAGCTGTCCAACCATAATTTACCTTCCTTGCAAAGATCATCATAAATATGATATATGACATATTGACTTTATTAAGCTTAGGTTAATTTCACCAACATCCAACTTAAAGCTTTTATACTTTTGAAAACACAGCATAAATGTTTAAGTTTTACACTTATTCAACCTTTCATTGAAGGTGTCACTTTCATGTTCATAGACACATACTTTCTTGGATCTTTGAGAACACCACACGGCACACATGCTACGCTTGTTCAATATATAGCTTATTTTCAAGGCTCATAAATATGTCTTATGCACTTAAGTATCTCAACACACACACACACACACACACACACACACACACACACACATATATATATATATATATAACAAATTATAATTATATTCATTATATTTGAATGTGTATTATTATAATTATGTAATTTGTATTTGAGAATTATAAATTAATAATCAAATTACCCTTAAAATAGCTAACCAGATTAATTTGAATAAATCTTCAATTACCATACTAACTAACCGGAGTTTATATCTCTTATTTTAACCCACGGGATAGTTTTCATTCCTTTCCAAGTGAGAAATTATTGACTGCACTTAGAGTAAATGAACAGTTTACTCTAACTTCTCACAATATCATGTGGTTCATACGGGATCTTCTTGTGGATCTCATAGTGTTGTGAGAAGTTAAAATAAACTATTCATTTACTTGAAGAACAAGTAATAATTTTTCCTTCCAAGTTTGTATACGAGTTGAAATCTTTTTGGAGTTAAAAAAATAAAAAAATAGAGAGAGAATATGGATCAGCCGGCCTCTCTTCCAAGTTCCAAGACAGCCCTCAAGGCTCAACCTACATATGTTCAATGGTGCAGAGTATACACAACAATATAATTAATAGTAGTAGTATATAAATTAGAGTACATGCATCTGGAAGGCACTATATATATATTATACATTTTTCTCAATCATTGAATCATAGGAGTACATTTTATATTAGTATTATAAATATTTATTCTACATTACTCCCTCCTTCCCCAAATGTAAGAGCAAGTTACTAAATACCCCTATAAATTAGGTTGATAATTTATCTTGAGAAATTAACGGGACATTTATTTGTATATTTATGCTTTCAAAAAAAAAAATTGTATTTATTTTAGAAGAAAACTAGTATCATTCTTAGTCTTATATTTTGGACAGGAGATTCATCCTTAAATATTTTTTATGCTTCCTCCGTTTTATAATAGATGATTAATATTAACTTGTCGAAGTAACTGAGATATTTTTATATATAAAATTGATGTAAAATAATTTAATTTTAAATAATATAATTATAAAATTATCTAAATAATACTACTAGTTATAATATTTATAATTTAAATATATTTTAAATTAATTTTATAAAATTAAAATTTAATTTTATATTTTAAAATAAAGAGAATAATATATACTTGCACAGGCTTTAAAAAAAATTAATTTTCATGATCAAATCAACATCGAGGCAGTACGGTAGTACCAATTAAGTCAAAGAGTTGGTTCTGTTAATGGACTATAATTGAAGTCTCTCTCAGATTGACAAACTTAACCACCAGTTTCAAATGGTGCAAGTTAACTCTGATTATAAAACATTTACGTGGCCAAACAAACCAAATTCAAAGCTAATGAAAAGTCAAAATAAAAATAAAATACCATTAGCTTAGAAAGATTGTGAGCTAGTGAAAGCTGGCCTCCATATCGAGTATATGCGTGCATTGAGCGGGGTGAATATATTACTAATTTGTCATTATTTTATTGTTATTATTTTTTTATCATCACATTATTACTATTAATTAAATTCTTATAATATTAAAAGTATATTTGTAAACATATAATTAAAAATTATAATTTTAGAAAAATATGTGGATTTAATTTTGGAATCACATGAGTTGGTATATATATATATATATATATATCATGAATTCGATATCAATCTCCATCAGCATTGCATAACAGCTCTACTGAAACCTGATATACAGTAGAAGATCATTCAGGCATTCAGCAAGAAAAAGTCGACTAGATAAAATGGTAAATTCAATTAGCTACCTGCCTATTGCCTGGCTAGATCTAATTGACTGAGCAAATACTTGACTTCGTTAAAGCAGCTTTAAGACCAGGTCGCCGATATATATTCTTTGTCAGGGTTTCCATCTCGTCTTTTGACTTCATAGCATATACGACGTCACCTATATATCATCGCATAAAAACTTTTCTCTCACTAGGTTTCTTGCTTCCATATTGAAAGTGGGGCCTACTATTTTTTTTTTCCATAGAAAAAATAGAGTCTACATAATTGTGACATTTGAAATAGTCAAATTAGGGAGTACTTCTTTTAGTACATAAATAGTCGTATAAATTGTGATGCCATTAGGATTATTACTTGTAGCTAGTGATGTACAAATGGTCTGCGGTCTGCGGTTCGGCCTTGATTTGGCCTGGTCAAAGTCCGGCCTGGTCAAGGCCTGGCCTGGCTCGGCTCGGCCTGACCTGAAGGCTACGAACAGACCACATTTTTTTGGCTCAGATCCGGCCTGGTCTGGCCTGCCAAAAAGCCCGGCCTGGCCTGAGGCTTGGCCCGGCCTGGGGCCTGGCCTGAGGCCTGGCCTGGCCTGACCCAGCCTGGCCTGAGGTCTGGCCCGGCCCGGCCCGGCCTGGTATGGTTTTGGGTCTGGTCTGGCCTGGTTCACCAAAAGCTTGGTTTGGTCTGCAGATTTTCTTTATTCGTTACTTCAATTCTCCCATTGTAGACGAAAATTTCATCTTTGTAACAACTCATTCAATAAATAAAATAAAATGGACGTATTTTAATACGTTCATTCATGCATGTTTGTTTATATATAAATAAAGAAATCCATGAAAACACATTGACTAGTGTAATATATAAGGATTTTACTTACCTAGCTAGCAACCTACACTTCTTACAGATATTTCATTGCATTTTTATTTTAATAGATACTTAGCGTAACAATTAGAAAGTCATTTGCAAAATAATAATAAAAAAGATAATTTTCATTATTATAATTTGAAAGCTGTAACTTGTAATACATTACTTTTAATTAATACATCAATTAAGTTTAAAATTTTAATTAGTGTTTTAATAATATTTAAAATTACTAAAAAAATTGTTTGAATGAATCGAATCGGATCGGACTGGCCTGACTTGGCCCAAAGTCTGGCCTGGCCCAAGGCCTGGCCTGGCCTTGACCAAGGCTTGACCTGGCCTGCAGGCCTCAACAGGCCCACTTTTTTAGCGTTAAGCCCGGCCCGGCCCTGCCTGCAGGCCAAAAGTCAAAGGCCCGGCCTGACCTGATCAACGATAAAGGCCTGACAGGCCCAGACCGAATCAGACCAGACCGACCTGTTGTGCATGTCTACTTGTAGCCCATATATACATCAACGATATTACCATGAATTATACTGTGTACGTATTTGATGCACTAGTTATCGAGGGCCATATTTTTCAAACTTATGCGCTGTGTCAATCATAAAGGAATATATAAGTGAAGTAATTTGTGGAGCTAATATCTCAATCACTATTATCGACTTCTCTAATGGGACCCGTTCATCCATTTTTGTTGATGAATATCTGCTTCTTGTCTCATAAAGCTGGGCAAGCTTCCTGAAGTTATTATAAAAAGGTGAGCAAGGTGAGTCATTTGATAAGATTGCAATCTGAGATAATAATTTTATCATTTGCCATTAAATTCATTACATATATAAAAGAATAAATATAAATATATAATACTTAAATACTATATTTATTTCAATTATTAAAAAATAAGATATAATATTATAATTCGTGTTATATTTTAATTTTTAATAGTTAAGATAAATGTAGTATTTAAATTTTATATAGCGACTGAATTTTTTCCATACCCAAAATCTGTAATTGTGATTACAAATATATATATTTGAATAATATCATGAGTAATACATGTCTTAAACAAATAATAATTAAATGTTCAAATAACGAAATCCATAGATTCTCTATTAATTTACATCGAGGACAAACAGTTATTAATGCACTTTCGTGAATGTGATTGAGACAATATTCATTACTAAGGACAATCTATTTGTGGCTCTGATTTTCTTTTTCTTGCACCAAACAGAATTGCTTAAAGGGATAAATTAAGCACGGTCCCTAAGGCGGTTCTCACAAGTCAGTTATATACAAGTATTGGTTCATGTCAGGTTTCAAAATTTGCTTACTTTATCGTGGATAACGATTTGAACCTAAGCGTTCATAGCCAAGAGAAATAACCCTCAAATCATTCCACCAAATGTTTGATCGGGTATGGCTCTTAAATTTTTCACGCAAACCGGCCCAGGGCCCCCAACAACCTCTCTCTCTCTCTCTCTATATATATATATATATATATATATATATATATAATTTAGATTGAACAGCACGAGAGGGAGTAGTGCTAGCTGATTCTCAATGTGCTTTTATATCCCTGTGTCCTCATTTTTTATTAGAAACATGAAGATAACAATAAAAGAGTGCAGCCATTTTTAGATGCCATACATGCTAGAGCCGAGCAAGTTGCGGCCAAAACGTCAAAACACCTTTCCACCTTTACTACTGCCTGTCTTTTCGTCAAGGTCTCCAAGATCTTAAATAAGGCTTAATACAATTTTATACGGGTAAATCTACACACACAAACATTAAAAATAAATTCTTATTTTATTATTAAAAAATAAAGTCTAACACGAATTTATATATTTAATTCTATTTTTTTAATAATAAAATGAGAGTTTACGTTTAAATTTGTGTTTTAAAATTAAATTTGTAAAATTATTCATTTTAATTAGCAGATGTATGATTTAAATACGTAAGATATTTACTGAATAACTTAACCTTGATACTGATGATATTCCCTTTAGAGATTAGTTAAAAGAATAATAAGTATTCATAGACATAAATTAAACATAATATTAAAATATAATATTATTTTTATTATAAAAAAATATATTTTTATATTAAGATATATGTCACATAATATTTTTTAATAATGAGAATGATGTTATGTTTAGATAATATTTTTGATTTATGTGTATTTATACTTTTTCTAATTAAAAATAGTATTCTCTCCATTCCAAATTATATAATCATTATTAACTTTTTAAAATCAATTTGAGACATTAAAAATTACTCATTAAAAATTATGAAACAATAGAACTTATAATGAGTAATATTTTTTAGATAATTTATAATATTCATCATTATATTGATTAAAATTAAAAGAATTTATGTTAATTTTATGTTTAAAAGTCTCTTAAATTGATTTTAAAAAATTAACAATAATTAAATAATATAAAAACGAAGGAAAAATATTAACTAATTGAAGATGTCCAAAAAGCTTTACTCAATTCCGGCTCTAAATTAAATTCCGTGTATGCAGTATGAATTGAATCACTACAAGATGGTTCGGTCCAAAATTGATGGAAAGATAACCTAGTAGAATACAAATGAAAGCAACTGCAAATCAACAAAGTATATATGAGGAATTTGAGTATAACAAGTAATCAGAATGAAAATGAAATTAGTGCAAAACATACAAATTAAATCTCTCTGACTTCAGCAAGGTTCGTCGTAAACCGACGGTGAATTAAATAAATTCCCTAAACCCTAAATAAATTAAAAGATATATACAACATTATAAATATCGTGTACCCAAATACACTAATAGCGCGAGCTAGGCAGCTTGCTTTGTTATTGAATGCCAATGTACCTGGGCTCTTGATCGAATGCACACATGATCCCTTGTGGATATTCATCTTCTTCATCATATATATTAGCGGAATTGGAAAGCATTGGAGAGCATACAAAGGTGCTAATCATATCTCCTCCCCAACTAGTTGTAGTTGTAGTACTTTCTGCAGAAGTAGTTGTGCCATTAATGCTACCAGTACCATTCACCATGTCCGCTCCACACAAATTACTAGTCTCCATTAATCCATACATTGTTTCATCCATCGGAAAGTTGTTCACATCATAACTTTGAAAATCATTTGAGTAGTGGGTGTTTGGCAATTGAAAACAACTACTAGTAGTAGCACTAGTAGTGTTATTCATGAATGTTGTCAAATTAGGCGTAGGAATGTTCAAATTCTGGTTTCGGATGGAAAATATATGATCATAAGGGTAATTATGAAAGCTAGAGGTGGTAATATTGATGTTTGGTTGTTGATGAAGAGGAGGAGGCTCCTGGTTTGGATTTGGAATGGGATTCACAATTAATGACATGGCGACATGAGGTAGGTCGGGAGGGCAATAAATTGGATTGAGGTTATTGGACACGGGAGGCATGAAATTGTAGTCCCTGTTTTTCTCTTTCTTGCTCATCATGTCCTGCTTATTGGGATAGCTCGATCGTCGAACGGCCTGTTGTAGCTCTTTACGTTGCTTGCCGAACAGTTTTTTCTTAAGCCTTGTGTTCCAATAATTCTTTATATCATTGTCAGTTCGTCCTGGCAATTGTGCCGCAATAATCGACCACCTTGTTCCATCAATTTTGGAAAAGAATTCGATTAATTTGAAATAGCACATGCATATATATAGTCTTGAAATAAATAACTGGGTAGGAGTATATACATACCTGCTTCCAATAGTCATATAGAGGGTGCAGATCATTTGATCTTCTTCATCTGAAAACCCTCCATGCTTGATGTTTGGTCGGAGATAATTCAGCCACCTAAGCCTACAACTCTTCCCGCATCTCTTAAGCCCTTCAATTCATCAGTGATTCATCAAACTTAACATTAAACATATATACATACCATTTTAATTAGTTGGTTAATCTTAGAAGTGGGGTTTTGTTAAGTATATAATCAAATATATAGTACGTATGTTATGTATATAAATGGAGAAAAAACTAAAATTATATATATCCAAGAATGATTTTTTGATTGGTTACCTATTTTTTGAGGTAAGGCAATCCAGTTGCCGCCGGTGCCATGGTCTTGGATGTAAGACTTGAGTTTGGAATCTTCTTCAGGGGACCATGGCCCTCTCTTCACGTTGGCTTTGTCACAGCAAGGAGCTCTCCCCATCCTTAACTACTATATATTTCTTGCTGCAGCGTCTCTTCAAGTTGGAGTTTGTTTCTACTAATTTTAATAAACCAGCTGTTGATATTATATAGAGAGTACTAGCTACCTGTATTATACATATATATATATAAGAGAGAGAGAGAGAGAGAGAGAGAGAGAGAGAGAGAGAGAGAGAGACTAGTATACTAATAGCTGGAGAAGGAGAGGCATGGGAAGAAATGATGATCACCGGATTTCAAAAGGTGGAAGTGGAAAAAGATGAAACCTTTTTATTATGCATATAGAGAATGCGATATAATAATGGAGAAATGGAATTGCTAGAACAGTGGACCAAGTGTTTTCTCATTGTCTTTCTTACCCATCTAGAATCTCCTGCCTATCATTTACTTCATCATGACTCACTCCATCATCTCTCTCCTTCCCCCTCCAACTAATAAAAGTGTAGGCCACATGAATCAAATATACATGGGATCATTATTTTTATACGTATTTTTAATATTTTATATGATTTCTCTTATATGAATAAGACTGCAAATGAGTCGAATAAATTTGAATTTTAAATTATTTAGATTTAATTCGTAAAGTTAAATTCTGACTCGAATTCAACTTGAATTCGAACTATATTTGAAAACTTTACTCAGATTCGATTCGATTCGAATTTTCGTTACTCGAATTCGATCTGACTTGAATCAAATTATATTCAAACTACTTACAAACTTCAAATTCAAACTCGAATTCGAGTCTCTACATAGTAACTAATTTATAATACATATAATTATTAATTGAACTTATTATTTTACTTAAAAATGAGAAAATATAATTATAATTACACTTTACAAATATAAAATTATAATTAAAATTACAAATAAAATAAAAATAATAATAACTATTTTTTTAATTGTGTATATATTATAAGAGAATGTATCAAGTATGTATCGAATCATGATTGAAAATTCGAGTAATTTGAATCCTAAACAAGTCGAGTATAACTTTATTCAGATTCTACTCTTACTTTTATTCGAACTATTTTTTGTATTCAGATTTGAATCATATTATTAACAAATTCGAGTTTCATTCACATTTTTTTTGGTCGAGCCTGAACCGTTTGGTTCGATTTGCAGCCTTACATATGAAGGTGGGTTTTACTTTATACTCATGTTTGAGAGGATCATGTGAAAATATCAAAAATACATATAAAAATATTAATTCCCAACATATATTCTTAGATATATGAAGTGTGAAAATAAATGAGACAATAGTTAAAATAAAAAAATTGAAATCGTAAGATATTTATTTGAATGCCCGAGTCTAAATCTCTTGTTACATTCCTGTTGCATGTTATGTTCATTTGCTCGTCTTAGTTTAAATCGAATTATAAATGGTATTAGAGCAGACAGTGGTCACTCGTGGTGTTGTGTTACTGAACATGACAAGGAGGACAATATTATGGATTGCTAAAAGTACCAATGATAAATTTTTGGGACTTTTTTGGTGAGTCAAAATACCCTAATTAGTATTTATTACAAATTGAGCGAACTGAACTTTTAGCTGAACTCAAATTTGAACCAAGTCCTTCCGATTTTTTTGGCTGATGATATGGGAGTGGATCGAGGATATTTCACAAGGTAATTCATGAACCGGTTTTGTAAAAAGAAATCTTTCTGATTTGTATTATCTAGTACAAGTTCCATGAAGGCTGAAGCTTATGGTCTCCCTGCAAAGGACAGTGGAATATTGAGAGAGAGAGAGAGAGAGAGACAGGGATTATGGTGTAGTCTACCCTACTAAGTATGTTTGGTTACTTAGTATTTAGTACAGTATTTGGTGCGTGCGTTTAAAAAGTTTAAAAGTTTTTACGCATTTAAAAATTTTATTCGTCTAGTAACAATTAATTTTAAACATAATTTATTTAATTCAAAAATACAACATTTGAGTCTCAAGCTCAATACACCAAAATTAGAATAATTTAGAGGTCCAAACGCGGCAAACAATACCACTACAAACACTGATAATAGAACAAACTTAAAAACTATTTCGTGTTGAAAAGTTGGCTTCTCTTCGTCAATAAACTTCTTTTTAAACTCTATTTGGATAAAAATAAGGTAATGAAATTCAACAGCAAAATATCTATATCGAGTTTATACCAACAACAACAACAAAAAAGTCGGTATTTTCACTTTTTCTTTTGTTGATCATATGGCTTTTTGGGGAAATTCTGGCTGCTCGATCTTCTTCAACTCTCTCTCTTTATAATCTCGGTGTGTTTTTCTCTATTTTGTTTTCTTGCGCCCAAGCCTGGACCTACTTCTTTTGTCACAGTATATTTGGTGCAATCTACTATATTTGTCGGTACTATTGCGATAGTAAACAGGCAAAAATCAAACTTTGTGGTAGTTTTTAGATTTCTATTAAAAACTGAGCAAGAATATTCAATGTTTTGCTAACAATTGAACATGCGCAGTGCAATGTTATTATATGCTGGACGGATCTAGCAATTGCCCACCCTTGTTTTTTTGATTTTTTTTTATAGGTATTGCCATAAGGTGTAAAAGCGGTGCTCTCTTCTAAGAAAAATATTGGGTCATTTACCAACAATTAGATATTTTTAATATCATATCTCATTTAAATTTTAATTTTCTAATATTCCAATTTTTAGGGTTAAAGTTAAATATCATTAAAAAAAATTCTAATTTTTAATTAATTATCTGCCAATAATAAATTATTTAGTTTTGATTTCTATTTATTTTTATTCATTCATGATAAATAGTACATCCGTATATGCTATTTAATTTTACAATATATATTGAAGTTTTCAACATGTGTGTTATTTGATGTTGTATTTAAATTAATAAAGGCATAAATTGTGAATATATAATTTTCTTTTAGGACTATACTAGTTGGTGTTTGATTTATTTGCATTATTAAATTTATTATTTAGTTTTTTTTATTATGTTGTTAATTTGTATTTGATATTTTGAATAATGATGAATATATATGAATAAATATTTTTCAAAATCTAGCGCTATTAAACATCATCAACTCTAATTTTCTTCAGATGAACCTATTCAAGAGTTAATTAGTTATGTTTCAATCCAATAAATAAAGTCTTGAAGAAGGATTTTGTAGTGTCTTTTATGTGTTTTTAATTGAAATTTGTATTTAGTGAAATTTATTAATTTTTTTTATTTTTTATTTTATTATAAGAGTGTCCACCCTTATCAAAAATTCTGCATCCACCCCTGGTTATATGCACACCTAATGTTCTGTAAATAATGTACTAATTGTTTTTTATTTCAATATATTTTACCTGTTACAATTAGAACACTTGTGTATGCACAAGACAAGAATAAACCATTGTCATATACAATTGACTGTATAGGTTGAAAACCTAAAATGACTGTGTTTTTGGGCTGGTAATATTGTTAAATTTGTCACCTAATTCACCAATTTTATTATGGAGTAGAAAATCTTGTTAGCTCAATATTTTCTTATGCTAATTAAATTAGCACAAGAAAATGAAGAAAGTTGCGTAAAACGAAGAAAACCAAATACATGCATGCAAAAGTCTCAAAAGTTACAGCTATACGTATTGGCTCATCCATTATGTTGAATAAATATTAGTATTAATTTAGACCCATTCATTGATGTGCCAGCTGATGCATGCAAGAGACTAATTAATTGCATTGTAATAAAAGGTGATATCACTTCCATTGACAACATCGATCCATATACTAATTTCGATCTCCAACCCAAATTTGAGGGCACGTCATTTGATATGTAATCGTTCTTACCTATGTTATTAAAGTTTGCCATCTTAAAATTAAAGGTAATGTATCCCAATAACTTTTTTCTAGTAACAAATCTTAATTTCAGATTTAATATTGAAAAATTATTGAACTATATTACGTTTAGAAGTATGTGACAAATGTGGGAAAAAAATCGTCAAATCAAACTTTTATTTTTGAAATAGAGCGTATAACAACAAAAATTGACGATTAAAATGCATTATTAAGAAACAATTATTAACTAAATGTGACCATTATCATGATTAATATATATATATATATATATATATATATATATATATATATATATATATATATGCTAAAGTCGAAAGACAACAATATTAATGTAGTGGGCTTTGCATTAGGCGGAAATTTTACTTTTGGGTAGACCTTTGTAGAGAAGACAAATGACAAGAAGCTAGGCAATTATGCTTAATTAATTAGGTCAACCAAGGCAACTTACTTTCTCAATCTTTTCTAAAGTTGGACCCAGTGACTTTTCTTTTTGTAAAATTTTAGGGAAGTTGCCAAGTTCCAAACTTTGAAGCCGATCACCAAAGCACTGTTGATCCTTTTTTATTTATGGCGCCGATCGGTAAGTAGTGATCATATAATAAGAGCCCATCTCTCAAGGTACTGATAATGGTATTGGACTAGCAGGATGCGAATCTAGCGTTTGATTGATTCAGCTCTCTTCGCAGTTGAACAATTGAGGCCTCACAAAAAACCAAGCCCTTTAAAAGATGTTAATATGACCAACTCTTTTGCCTTTCACGACTCCTGCCTCCGTCTGTGTGATCAAGTTATACATATATAGGCGTGAAACTAATGTTGTTATATTAGGGATGCCCATACATATGTTTTTATCGTACGTGTTGCCAGTTTTAATCACCAACCCATAACTTATCTATGTATAACAAGCCTCTTATCTAAATTAATTTGATTGGTCATTTCAAGAGTAATTAATTTGGTCATCAGTTTAATTTTTTTAATACAAATTACATAATAATAATAATAATAATAATAATACATTTTCAATATAATTATAATTTAATATCTATATATACATGCATGCATGAATTTCACAATAAAAAAATCAATCATAAAAAACATTAATGTAGTAGTGTCAAGTAAAAGAAATGAAAAAAAAAATCCAGGTCCTTCCTGTAACCCAAACTTCCACCTTACATAAAGATGATAATAAATTTGAGCTCTCTACAAATCACTAGGCAAAATAACGGGGGAAACCAATTGATAGAGTGAACTTAATCAACTCTGCACAATCTAAAAGTGCAGAGTTAATTATTTGGTTACATAAGAAACCTACTTTAGCTTGACAATCCAATCCATATTGTCCTCTGCAAGACCCATTTGTAGTCTAGTTAGTGCAGAATACAGTTGTTGTGCCACAAGGCCGATCCCAGTGCTTCCATAAGACACCCTGCACAATAAAATATGAGCAACTAATTGATCAAGTATATTGGTTTACTAAAATGACTCGGGCGCTGGGCTCCACCATGAGCAAACTTCTTTTCACAAAGCTATTTTATTACTCAGATTCACTTCAGCACTTTGACTTAGTAGCTTTGCACCATTTTATTTCATGCTTTGTAGTTTTTTGTTTTGTTATTACTCATACTATGCTTGCGGCTACTTGTGAGAATAAGTTCTATTACCTCATCAGAAAGTTTAATGCCATAGTTATTTACTACACGAGTGCCCAAGTAGCTAAAGCAGAGTACTAAAGCATTCAAATGAACCAGGCCATGATCCTCAGACAATCTCACTTCACAGTTCACACACAAGCAACAAATACAGTAACCTATACCTTTTACCAAGATAAGTTATGCTGCCCACAGGTGATACAACCACAGCTGTTCCAGTAACAAATACTTCATCAGCATCAAGCAACTCATCCACTGTTACCAGTTTTTCCTCAGCCTACATAGTAACATATCAGTATAAAACAATTTCTGAAATGCACACGAAGGCTAATAAATAGTAGAGGTGCTGTCAAACTTGTCACCCTAGATCCAAGAGGAATAAAAAAATTAAGAGGACATGTGACTTGATCAACTGATGAGACTAGTTGTTACGGTCATACTCGTAGAATTATGCTACAATATTTTACTTCCCAAGTGACTTCTGACGGAATATTGTATACATAATAGCAAACTTGATAAAGAAAATCCTCAGAGACAGCACTAACATTGAAGCGTAGATGTTTTATATGTAGGAAGATGCATAGGATATAATCACTACTTGAAAGATCAAAGTAAATTTCTTAATTAAATGCCTACATCCAATGTCAAGGTTGATTATAGTGGAGGTGATTGAACAGAGGAAATGTAAAGCTAAATTACATAACCTCGTTGAAACAAAATATATGAAACATCTAGAATAAGAAAAAATCAGCTAATAACCAAATAATGATAATCTAAAAGATTTGATTCTACAGATAATTGGAATATGATTTCTACTACATTTATATTTATGGTCTAAATGAATCTAAAGCCGACCAATAAAATTTGATATTTGTATAATGATACCCAAAAAATGGAAAGAGTGATATATTTATAATTTTGCCCATATTTCAAATTAACAACAAAAATAAAAATAACTTACATATTTGGAACAGAGGAAGTACTTTCTCATATATTTTTTCAAAGAGTATATTCTATAATTTTTTCACAGATCTTAGGGTGCTTGAAGTAAAAATGTAAAAATTTTCTAAGCTTATAAAAGTTCAAAATTTTCATGGTAGTCTGGCCCCCCTGGCCGTGTAGTACCTCCTCCGTTCCTGAAAGATACCTGCCTAAGTGGGAGGAACCATTGTATTACTTGGGGAGATTTTGTAGGGGGCATTTATATTGGGAGGAAAAGATCAAATCATCTTTGGTGTATGTTTCTACAATGATACTAAAACTTTATTAAAAAGGTTATAAAGGGTCCGCATATACTACAATACAAAGAAATCTTATTTCAACCAAAAAGTATAAAATTGTCTTCAAAATTTGGGATGGGGGAGGTGTCCCAGGACCCCACTAAATTATTCACAGGTTTAAAGTATTAACAAGCCATAACACTTCTTTTTTCAATATATTATTAAATAGAGAGGTCAATTTTCTCGTATTTCAGATGAACAGTATTACAAGCTGATACAGAATTTTGAGTACATTATTTAACAACTTGAATATTAGTCCTTTCCTTGACCCAATATTATGCATAGCTATGGGGCAAAGCTTAATATTTGCATCTACATGCAAGCCCAAGCCTATAGCAGCCTTGTCCATTTCACATTACTTCTTTTTTTTCTCGTATTGTTCTTTCTATTTTACTGTCTCAATATTTCACCACGTCAAATTGTAAAGACTATGAAAATTCCAAGCTGAGAAGATACCTGATATCCAAGGCTACAAGCGACATCAATAATACTCTTCCTTGTAATGCCAGGTAGGATGGTGCCTTTTATTGCAGGAGTAGATATAATATTATCCTAAAAGAGCATGGTAATTGAAACAATATTAGAAGTACTGCCATCAATTATATACAGCATTAAATTTAGCCAAATGAAGTACAACAATAAGGAAAGAAAAATATAGCCACGCAGGAAATAAGGCTAATAAGAAAATTGTATTCTTCTGTGGCCTACCAAAACATAGCAGTTGATCTTAAGGGAAAATTTTCCTAACAGAAAATTCATTCTAATCTCAGCAGGTCCTGTACTAAGCCTTTTATATGGATGATACTAGTACGAAAAATTCCAGACACAGTAATTACATTTAAAAGTAAATAATGGGTTACGCAATATATTTACATGTTTTTAAGATGTCATTAACAGTATGCAATTCATCTGACCGGCAAGGAACAATACCATTCATTTTTATTTATTTTTTAACAAGTTATAGAAAAGAAATGACACAAACAGAAAATCCATTTTAGGAACATCAAATACAAAATTCTTGACAGAAAAGTTTATGATTGAATGCTATTCTCCCCAAAATAACATGTCAGAGCGAGAGAGATCACCCAATGGTTTCTGAAGATAAAAAGAGTTAAGAACAACTACTTTTCTCCCCAAAAAAACACACGTAAACTGCTATAATTGTAATCAGAATAATTGTTGAATATTTATTTGGCACAATCTAATGCAATAAAGAGCCTACCTTTACAACAAAAACATTGCAAGAGGAAACCTCTTCCAGATACTTTTTGTAAACACTATCAAGGTACAGAACATCAGAATAGCCTTTGGCTTTTGCCACACTTTGTGCCTTCAGCACCTAAATTCATACTCGAAATGATGACCAAAGAGTTAGATAAGAAATCTGTTAATAAAGTGTAATCATGAATTTTCACATGATGTTGCTTAAAAGAAACGAGGACTATAAATGCCGTCTGCTATCAATATTGAGGCCTCAAACCCAATCTCTCCTCAGAAATTTCCATCAACACAAAACACAAGAAGAGGAAATAATTCAACAAGATACAGTTACCTCTGTGCTTTAAGAAGTTAAAAATACCCAAACTAATGCAAGAACTCTGCAGTTTGAAGCATTGAACTTGCATACAAATGACTAAAGGAGAAAGACCACTTATTAAGAGAAATCATTAAATAAAGAAAGAAAAGAATTATTAAGTAAAAGGGAGAGTAGGAAAGGGGAGAAGGACGAAAAGAAACATAAAGTGTAGAGAAACAATTAAATTATAAAATATAGCTCCAAAGTTTGGGTGAACAGGATCAATCAGTAAAAAGCTTTTGTAGATTATAGGAATAATAGGGCAAGAGAATGTCCAAATGCACGCTAATGTACTGGTGTATTAACCAACAAGAACAGGTAGGCAAGCTTACAGCGGCATAGTTTCCTATCGTTTTCACGCCTCCAGTACCACCAGGGGTTGCTCGATGTATTTCAGTCTCAACTATCAAATTTATGGGAGACAAACCTTCCTGGAATCAACAAAAGATAAGAAAACAAAAAAAGATTCCGGCAAAGAGATCTGCCAAATTGTGTATATATATGATGTCCTTACCATTTGAATGGTCCAAACACAAACACTGGGTTTATATGAGCACAAACACAAAGCAAGAGCATTAAAAAATTGGCTGTCCTGTTAATTATAAATGTTTAAATTCCACCATAACCCTCAGACCCCCACATGTAACCAGGAAAAGAAATTGAGAGGAATAAGGTCTGCATCCCACTGGAGTTGATTATTAGACATATATTCACGCGCCATGATTTTCTCAATTATAAAAAGGAATAACGGAAAGAAAATTAGCTGATAAGATTGAAATAGATGGCATCTTCTTACCTAATCGCTACCCCCCACCCCCACTCACACACACACACACACACACACACACACACACACATATATATATATATGAGCTTTGTATTGCTTGCTGAGTATACAAAATATCCCAAATTGAAGTAGGGATTTGGCAACCTATAAATGAAGTTCAAACAACAAAATTTTGAAATGAGAAATGGTTTTATAGTATAATATCTCATGTGTCAGTCGGTTAATGTCATAGTTTTCTTTTATTTCAAAGCTACAAGAACAATCTTACAGAAGCAGATTTTGACTGATTAGATCAGGACTACCTATTATATGAAATGGAAATATATATTCTAGTATAAACCTTATACCTTGAAATAGTTACCAACAGGAGAAACGTAAATCAGAAAGGTGTATTCAGGAGCTGGTGCAAGGCCAAGAACAGTTCCACTCCCCATAAGCAATGGCCTTATATATAATGAACCTTTACCGGGGGGAGGTACCTAAAAGAAGGCATTAAACAAAATTATTCTCATATTTAACATCTATTACCCGTTATGCAGAAATTATGACATCACAAAACTAAAGTTGCACATTACCCATCTTTCATTTGCTATAACAGTGTCCTTTACAGCTTCCACGAATTGCTCGACACTTGGTGAAGGCATGCACATACGCTCAGCACCAAAACTCATGCGCATGGCATTCTCCTCTGGACGAAACAGTAAAATGTTGCTATCTTCAGTCTTGTAAGCTTTCAAACCTTCAAATAATCCCTAAATACCAATGGATAGAATATAGTTAAAATTTCAGCAGATGCAACTGAAACAAGAACCAATTAGAAAAAAGATTTAAAAAGGAGTAAAAGCTTCAAATAGGTTTAAGAGGGAAATATATGAAGTTCCAGGAGTTTTTTTTATAAGTATGAAGATCACAATTTATGTAATTCCTGGAGGTAATCCAACCAAGTATATGAAAGCTAGCCAATAAGATTTTGACACAACGACCAACAACCAATAACCAAACGCTAGCTACTCAGTGATGCAACTAAGTATGCAAGGAATCTGTCTAAAGGATACTAACTCTCGAATAAGAATCAGGAAAAACAGTCGAACACTTGTCCTGAAAACCAACTGGAAGAAGCATTAACCAGACAAAAAAATATTCCATCTGCATTAGTTTCTCATAATTTCACTCTGTGCAGATATGCCCCATCAAGACAGGGACCAAACTGAAACACTGGAAGGTAATTCCTCTAGAGGAATACACCGTGGGAACATTTTCTGTATCATCACCAACACTTCTTTAAGGAAATAATTTTATTCAAGGTTAGAACTCCAATCTGGATTGCGGAAAAAGAAAACTAAAGCATGCATTACACTTTATATGAAAAAAGAAAAGAAAATTCTAGTTACATGAGATGGGAGGAATTTAATAAACCCAGCAGGTATGCAAAATAAAATTCGCCACAAATCAATATACAACAGACAAAAACTTAAGCAACAAAGTGAAAGAATGAAGTACTTGCTAGGAAACCTCAATAGTTAACTAAAAGATATTCCCTAGATTTTCTTTTTCTCAATATCAAGATAACCATGTCCTAGTTGATAATTGAATTTGCCCATCCACTCTAAATTGCGGGAAGATAACTCCTTGAATTCCATTAAGTAATTTGAAATATAAATATAATTTTGCACCAGCAAGTGAGACTCAAATGGGGAACATAGTCCACGACGGGAGTGAACAATATCAAGAAAGCAACGCTATAGCCCACTTATACACCGAAAAAGAAAACAAAAAAAACTATACAACAAGGAAACTTACAATTGAATTCTTAGGCCATCTGCCGGAGATCCGCACATCCTAGACTAAATATAGTAGAGGGCAAACCCTTCCGCTCCAGCAGGTGGAGTAAATATAGTCTTCTTATTTTTCTGGCGAAACAAACCGACTATATCAACGAATTTGATTTTGGTGGACTAAAATTTTTAATATATTTTAATGACAGAGAATGGGAGGGTGAAAAAAAAGGAGATAAAGCTTTTTGGGGTTGGGGATGACTGATAGAGGAAGAAGACGAAAGGGGCGTAGGCTGCATCTCCAACGGATATAAAAAAAATTATGCTCAGGTCCAACTAATATATCACAGAACGGTAAATAAAAAAAAAGTCCGGTTATAAATAAAAAAAATTGAGTGCGACGGTAAAAATTAAAATATATTTCAACGGATAAAATTAAAAATTATGATTGAAAAATCTATAAATATGTACAATGATTCAATACATTTTACCATATCTCAATTAACAACTTCAACCTTTAGTAGTTGTAAGTATTTGGTTAAATAGTTTGTATTTTTATTATATTTATTTTTTGTTTTTTTATTGATAATATCTCTCTAATTTATTTTTTAGATGACAAATCATGATCCTCCGATGTATTATTCTTATTATTATCTCAAGATTTTTCACTTAATGATCCAAATTTGTTGGATGAATTCTCAATTCAAAGTGATGTATCAATTCAGACTCCCGAAAATGAGTCCAACAAATGAATAGGGCGAAGGGAAAATTACACAATTAATGAAGATGTCCTTGTTTCTGGATGACTTAATTTAAGCATGGATCCAATTCAAGGAAACGATTAGAAACATGGAAGATATTGGGAAATAGTTCGTGAATACAAAATTTTTGAGTCTAAACGCAATTCTACTGCTTTGGCAAAACGTTGGTCAACAATTCAACTCGCGGTGAACGAATTTTGTGGATATTATGCTTCAATTGAAAGAATGCAACAAAGCGGTGTAGTTGAACAAGATAAGGTATTTTAGTTTTTTCATATAAAATTTCAATAAGTTTATTCTTATAGTTTATACTTAATACTTCGTAAATAATTTTTAAAATAGATATGTCAAGCATTAGAGATGTTCAAAAGAATTCAAAAGCAACCATTTGGATTTATGCATTGTCGGAGACTATTAAAGGATACGCCGAAATAGAGAACAAATAATATTGGAAAAAAACAGAAAAATACTAGAAAGTCGAGTCCAGCAACATCTTTTCCATCAACCGTAAAAGAAGTAAGTTTGGATGAAGACGATGATTGAAGATACAATCTCTGCAGGATTAAAGAGGTTATTGGGAAGAAAGGTTTCGAAAGCACAAGATAAAAGGGGCAAAGGAACAGGTGATACTAGTACACTTATGGAATTAAGATTTGAAAAGTTCGAGCATAAGATGAAATTGAATCAACAAAAGAGACAAAAGAACATGGACAAAATATATTTTCAAGTGTGAGAGAAGTTGAATATAATAAAAGCACAAGAGGATGAAAAGATCGACACCACTAAAATGGAGCATGAAGTAGCTGAATATTACAAACAACGTAAGAAAGAAATCATGAAAAGAGTTACATCTAGTAGTTGACTTGCTTATTATTATAGAATCATGATTTTCTTATTATTGTAGTAGAATGTAATGAATTACGCTCTGCCATGTAGTAACCACAAGTGTTGAATAATATCTTCTTGAAGTTGAAAATGAACTTGTCTATCCCTTGTGCGATTATTGGCTTCAATGAATTCAAGTAATTGTGAGGTACGCTCATGAGACACTTCTACAGTGGGAGTGTATCATAGGTTGCTGGTTCTTGATTTTCATCTTGTTCATCTTCGATCATATTATATAATATTATGCATGCAGTCATAATTTATTTTAGTGTTGTTTGATCCCAAAATTGTGCAGGACAATGAACAATCGCAAAACGTTCTTGGAGTATCCCAAATGTTCGTTCAACGTCCTTCCTAAACGCCTCTTGAGTCTTAGCAAATAGTTTTCTTTTATTTCTCCGAGGTGCCGAAATGGTTTTAACAAATGTTGCCCATGGAGGATAAATATCATCAGCAAGGTAATATCTCATCGTATACTCATTTCCATTAATTGAGTAGTTCACAGCTGGAGTATGACCTTCAGTAAGAGTAGAGAAAATAGATGATCTCTCTAACACGTTAATATCATTATGAGAGCCTGGTAATCCAAAAAATGCATGCCATATCCAAAGATCATATGAAGCCACCGCTTCTAAAATAATTGTTGGCTCATGCACATGTCCAAAATACATACCATGCCATGCAACATGACAATTCTTCCATTTCCAATGCATGCAATCGATGCTCCCCAACATCCCAAGAAAACCATGTTCTTCAGCTTTTGATAGCAATCTAACGATGTCATCATTATTAGGGGATCTCAGATATTCATCACCAAAAATTGCAATGACTGCTTTTACTAATCTTTTAAGACTCAATATAGCCGTACCCGATCCACACATAATCATCAACGGAATCTGCTGAAACACCATAGGCAAGCATCCACATTGAGGTAGTTATCTTTTGAAGAGAAGATAAACCAAATTGTCCTGCAGCATTCATTTTTTGGACGAAGTATGAATCATACGCTTCATCTGCTCTTTGAATTCGGAAGAAAAGTGGGCGCCGCATTCGAAACCTTCTCCGAAATAGATACGGAGGTATTTAGGATGTTCAGCAAAATAATCACGAAAAAATCGATTATGACCTTCATGCCTACCACGATCAATGGTAATATGACCATACACAGAATCACAATGACGTGATGTATGCCTATTGACATTTTGTTGTTATTTTTCAATAGTCGTCAAGCCTAAAAATTGTCCATATGCTTCTTCATCTTCTTCATCCATGTGCAACATAGCTAATTCGAATTGACAAGATATATTTAAAATAACGTATTTGATTGGAAAACTAAAGTTGATATGAGTGAATATGAGAGACTGGATGTGACTTATATTTATAAAGGTTATTTGTTCTTTAAAATATATCCGTTGGAATATAGTCGTTGGAATATAGCCGTTGAAGTTTTTTTAAATTCATTAATTATTTTAATCTTTTTATATTATAGTTCGCGGAGATAGTCCACGAGATAATTCATCTACTGGAATGATTAAAGACTAAAGGACATCGACTGATGTCACATAGACTAAATAGTCCAGCAGATAATCCATCTGTTGGAGATGTTCTTATGTGACCAAGTCATTACATATGCATTGTTGTTGAATAAAATATTCAGCACAAGATAAGGGTAAAGGAACTAACTTGCCCGTAATTTAAGATTCCAGCAGATGGGCTCAACTCAATGTTCCCAAAACGCTGTAATTCACCTTTACCAAATTTTTCGCCTTTAGCACATTTCATGATATACATATAATCAGTAGGCAAAAACCCAAATCCAAGGTTGTCCCAATCGATGTCAGGTAACGCGCATGGTTCATTGCTGTGATACAGGAGGACTTGTCAACATATGAAGGTAACTAATTTTGAAGCATACGCATAAGTTTTCGAACCCCCAAAAATATAATATAAAAAAGGAAAACAGTTTGTAAATAAAAATGTACCTGACGGGAGATGCCTGTGTAACAGTAGTACTATACAAAGCGAAATGGGACTGCTTTTGGAGCTGCACGCATTAGTAAAATTAATAATACACTGAAGCGATCAAATCTTTTGATCATCAAGTTTCCATGTAGATAGAGAAAAGCACAATGGGGAGGGAAGAAAAACGCTGTTTAAATGGTTACCTTGAGAGATTGAGAAGAAAATAAGTGTTTTCCACCATTGACGAGGGGAGGGGACAAAAGGGTAGCAGTGTTACGTGATGAATTGAGAAGATAATTGGGATTTGGGTGGTGTAGTCCTGCGAACACAGCGCCGCCTTCCATTTTCTCTGTCTTCTGTATTTCTCTCCCTCCGTTGGATCGTTTTATTGTGCGAGGAAAAGTCGGGAGACTAAATGGTAGTAAATTACAATACCCTCGGTTCCCGATAAGAGTCTCATTTGCGATTTGTTTTGAGTTGGGTTAATGGAAAGATAATAATATAAATATTTTTTATACATAAAATAAAAAAATATCTTTAATCTATACCTCAATAATTATATATAATAGCTCGACAATCTTAATTCATGACTATTCGAGTTAATTTATTTTAATTAAATAATAATTAATTAATAAATTCATTTAAATAATTATAAATAACTCAGACAATTATTATTGTATTTAATACAATAAATAATAATTATAATTAATTTCATTTCAATTATAAAAAAATATATATAAAAAGATTCTTGTTGAAATATTAAAAATTATATATAATAAAAATAATTAAATTACCTTTAATTAAGCTAAATTATGAAATATGAAGTATTCTGTTAATTTATACCATAAATACATAATCAGGAACATTCGGGACTCTTGTTTATCTATTTATGTTTAATGTATTATACAATTATAAATATGATACTGATTAAAATTATTTTTAACATTATATATATATATATATATATATATATATATATAAATTATCTAATATTTGTAAATAAATAAAAAATAATATAAACTAACTCGTACTTCGCAAGAGTTATCAAACTTGTATTTATAAATTTATCAAACTTGTATTTATAAATTTTGCAAGAACTAATTTTTGTTAGACGAAAGGAGTAACTTTTTTGATTGCTGAGAATTTCTTTTGCTTGTGAATTTAAGTAGGAAAAAATAATAAATTAGAGTTTTAAAATTTGACGTGTTATTGACAAGTTTATTTGAATTTTGTAAATGCAATTTTTATATGTAAAAAGATACTTATTTGTTTTGATTTTCTTACCTTAAGTTTAAAGATATTGCAACATAACTATCATTTCTTCAATATTAAAAACTGAGGTGTTAACCACCGTGGCAAAAAATGAAGGAGCATTAAGTTAAATAATACTCATAATTTAAAGTATGAACATATATATAAATACACAAAGAATTAAATGTAAAATTTATCGGACTTTTCTTAATCGTATTAAGGTCCGTATCAATTAAAGTAAACAAATTGGAAATAAGTAAAATCAGGGCATAATAGGAAAGTTAAATGTCATTAAAATCCCCACGTGTGAATCGTGTTGAAATCGGTATCAATTTAAGTTAAAAAAAATAAAAAATGGAAAGTAAACTAGGATCAGCATATTATTGGAAAAAAAGACGATTTCTCATGTAACCTCTACAAATTATTTTTATATATTTCCAGAAAAGGGAAAACAATACAAATCAATGGCATCGTGATTTCATCTGAACATGCATTTCACTGAAAGCTATGTACTTGACCTGGCAAGTAAATCCTGTGTAGCTGACATCAGTTATCCTACATCATGCCTGTAGGGATCATCCTTTAATTCATAACTGGATTTTACAGAGCTTAAAATACTTCGATAAAAGGAACAAGCTATAAAAAGAAAACAGAAAGAAAATAAATTTCTGATACCGATATTTACTGCTGCTGAATTTTTTCTGATTCAAAGTCACCGTTGTCTTCAAACTTCTCCTTACTCTTCTGGTATATAGCTTCTTCTTGATACTGCAGTAGTAGAAGAATATCATGAATCATTTAACCATACAACAACAGATAAATAAATAAGCAGAAATATTGAAGAGGGGCATCCAAGGATAAAAAAGTAGCTCCCACAAATTAGTGTTTACGTAAGTTTTACGCTAACATTATCGTAGAAACATTAGATTTAACTGTGAAGTTCAAAAAGACCACATACCGGAGAGTGAGAAGCTGACATTAAACTATGTTAGAGGCAAAGGGGTTCACAGGACATGCATGCTTTAACATTTGGGGGAAAATAACTAAGCAAGTAAAGAGAAGATGAGCACAAAGATAGCAGTGTTTATGGTCTTGTTGAAGGCATTGTCATGAAGATGCATCATACCACCCAATAGAAATAAAGAAGTAACAAATCAAACATGAAAATATGAAGTAGTTGGGCTACTCCCAAATTACCAGCTGCAGAAATATAAAGTTTGAATGCCGTTGGATAAGGAAGAAACCGTCTTGCTGAGAGAAAGAGGGGATGTTACATCTACACTAGCATAAGAGAGGCCCAAGTTTATTGTCCACCAAATACTTCCCGACAGGTACAGATTAAGTGGCCCTCACACAACATCAGTACCAATCAACAGGCTACAAAAATTTTCTGTCAAACATGATTCATAAACAAAGCTGTGAAGAAGAATTTTGACTCTAAGCTTAATCTGTGTCTCAAGGAAGCAAGATGATATTCTGATTTGCTACACTAGTCAAAAAATAAAAAATAAAAAATAAAAAATAAAAAATCCTGATCTGATAGGGTAGAAATATTAGAAAGAACCATCGGAATCATAATATCATATGCAATAAAAGTTTAAGTGCCAACTGAGATCTGATTTTGGGCTAGAATATTGTAAAGTTATGCCCTCAAATTAATATGGGGAACCAAATGGTAACTAGTAAGATAATTTACATATAAAGACATCTGACAAACTACACTAAAGCTAAAGCATAAACTAATTGGCAAGGTCTACATTTCATCCATGAGCTACATATAATACTTCGCTTCAAAACAACAACTCCAATAATTAATTAAAATTTGATGTTACCCGACTGTCCCCCATAACTTTTCCGCCATCAGCTGAGGTCACTTCTTGAATAGTTATGATCTTATCTACATATACAGTGGCCTCCTTGGCACGTACTGGAGTTTGGTTGAATGACATGACTGCATGATCTTCTCCCGACGTATTTATTTGTGTTGATATCACACTAAAAGAAATTAGCAGGGAATAAATAAATCATATTCTTACTCTGATAAAAAGACTCAAACGAATGAATAAAATTCATAACAATATTGATAAAACAAATAAGTTAGGACAAAACGAGTTCAACTGAACAGGATTAAAGAGGTAGTCGGGGGTAATGGTCTTGTCTGACTGCCGCATTTTTTTATTACTCTGTGTTTGCTCTAGCAGAGTAGTAGGGCATCATTTGAGCAATGCGAGAGGAGTAGGAAGAGGAGAGGTAATTGCTGATCTTTTTCATGAAGAAGCATCGAGTCCATTACCAGTAACATTTTGTTTGTGTTAAAGATTGTCTCATATCTTTCCAAGATTTGATTTGATTTTGGATAGATTTTTTCAAAGTTTTGCAAAGATTTTGCAAGATATGGAAGATATGGAAGGATTTGGCTCCATAATTTGTGGGATTTTGTCCCATTTTCTTGCACTATAAAAGGAGGCATAGGCTTCCCATTTCAAACACACCAAGCCAAGCTAGCAAACTAGAAAGAGAAAGGAGTCAGAGAGGCTTAGTGAGAGAAAAAGAGAGTGAAAGAGTTCTGACAGAAATTAAACAGTTAGTTTATTTCTCAATGGAGAGAGTTTGTAATTCTTCATATTATTTTTAGTGGATTTCTGAGATCTCTCCCCGCGGTTTTCCCAGTTGGGTTTCCACGTAAAATTCTTGTGTGTCATTATTTTTTTATCTCATACAGTTGTGTGTGTGTGTGTGTGTTATTTTAGTATTTGTGAGCTTGATTTATCAACAATTGGTATCAAGAGCTTTGGTTCACGCCATGTAATGTCCTAGAATTTTCACGTCATTATTAATTAAATTATTAATTTAATTTCCAATGAGTTAGTTTTTCGAGATTATTTAAATCTTTTTATGTGATTAATTAATTATGTGATTAAATAATTATGTAATTAATTACTAAAATTAATTAAAGGGGGTCACTAATATGTTATTAAATTAGTGAACAAACCCTAAAGTTTTAATATCAAAATAATTGATAAGTTTCCTATTAATTAAATATTCAATTAAATTGAATATAATGAGTTAATTAAATATAATAAATTAATTAATATGATTATTAATTAATTTAAATAATGTGAAATAATAATAATAATATTTATTAGTTCATTTAGTAATTTAATAATAATGGGTTAAAATATTAAATTATTTATTCAATCTAATTACTTATTTAATCATGGATTGAATAATTAATGTGTAAATTATTAAATTAGCCCAACATGGGTCAATTAGTAGCCCAAGTGGAGAATAATAAAATTTGACAATTTAGTAGCCCAAACAATTTAATAGAAGCCCAATTGGTATTTTAAATTAAAGCCCAATGATTGGCCCACTTGGAAAAACAATTATATAACTATTAATTAATTAAAAAGGAGAAAGTGACTATGATTTTGGGACAATTCTAAGGTCCATCAGCCGACCAAGACATGGAGAGGAGAGAGAAAAGTGAGGTTTTGTATTATTTGATTTTTATTTGTTAATTAAAAGGATTGCTTGTTTTATTTTTAAAAGTACATGAAACCATGCTTCTTTTCACCAACTTAGTACTTAGCTAGAATTCTTGCACAAGTCTCCAACCACCCTCATTATGGAAATTTGATAGATATAGATTTTATATCTATTCAAATTGTAAGTATACTTACAAGTTAGTAGTTTTTTTAAATCATTTCTCATCTTTTATTTTCAAACCAAAAGAGAGAGCTAGAGAGCATTTGAGAGTTTGAGAAAATTTGAGAGAAAAATACTAAGAGGAGAGAAGGAGTCTTGGTGCATGTCATCTTCCTTCACAACATATTTTGGAAAGAAAAGGAGGATAGCTATCAAAACAAGGTAATTATTTTTAAACCATAATCTTGTTTTTCTTTCAAGTTTAGGGTATAAATATTTGTGTAATAATTTTTATGGTTAATATCATGCTATGTATGTTTATATAGTTGATCATGTGTTAACTTATGTTTTATGAGTGTTAATGATGGAAAACATGTATTTGGTGGTGTGAAAATAAATCTCAAAATAAATCTCAAAAATAATTTTTGATAATATTTAGATTTAATGTTCTAATATTATAGAACATTAAATCATGAGAAAAACAAAGTTTGAATCACTCAAAATGGAGTTGTACACAAAAAGTTATGATTTATAGTAGTTTATGTGATGTAAAATTTTTTATAAAAAAATATGTTATTAAATCATGAAAAATTAATTTTTTCATGTTATAAATTAATATAAGGTTATCGTATCTTGGAACTAGTAACACCTTTTGAATGAACAACATATGTTTATTATTCCGCATTTAGTTATTGTATGTTGTTTAGAGGTGAATGTTTGTATTGGATCGTGATGACCGGATCCGGGTATTTGAAACCCGAATTTGGGGGCGTCACAGTTGGTGTCTAGGAAAGTGGTTCGAAAGGCAAACGCCTAAAGTACGTGTGGTTCCTTAATTAGTCACCGTTGCAAAGCACAGAGAGACTCCCACCGGACTTACACTTTCCTGGCCAACTGGTACGATCCGTTTTTTGAGAAATCTCGTAGATCACAAATACGAAGATGACAAGCACGAGTTTGAGGTACGATGTTAAACCATTTGATGGTAAGTCAAATTTCAGTATTTGGCAGAGTACGATCAAAGATGTATTGGTTCAACAGGGTTTGTCGAATGCACTGGAAGGGAAAGAAAAGAAACCAGCGAATGTGACAGAAGACAAATGGGCAGAACTTGAAGCAAAGGCTGTGGCAACAATCAGATTGAGTTTGGCGCCACAAATTAAATATCAGGTTTTGACAGAAACCTCTCCGAAAGACTTGTGGGAGAAACTTGAGAAAGTTTACAAGTCGAAGTCTCTGTCAAACCGGTTATATTTAAAGAAGGAATTGTACCGGCTTCGGATGGAAGAAGGGTCAGATTTGACCAATCATATTAATGAGTTTAATAGATTGGTGACCCAACTAACCAGTATCGATGTAACGCTGGATGAAGAAGATAAAACCTTATTGCTTATTGTTTCTCTACCAGATTCATACTCAACTCTCCAGACTACTCTCCTTGTAGGGAAGGAAAAACTTGCAGTTGATGATGTGATGTCTGCAGTCCTGGACCAGGATAAGTTCAGGGGCACTACTTCCAGAGATCAAGGAGATAGTCTTCTTGCATTTTCAAATGGGCGTGGCAGGGGTCCTAATCGAAAGAAGAATTTTGGCAAGGAACGAGGAAGGTCTCAATCAAGATCAGGCAAGAAGGATATTTCTCAGGTTGAGTGTTATCATTGCCACGAGAAGGGTCACTTCAAAAATAAGTGTCCATTGTTGAAAAAGGAGAACAAGAAGAAAGGTAAGCAGATTAAAAATTCTGCTAATGTTGCTGAGAAAGCAGATGTCTGCAGCGACGAAGAGCTGTACACAGTGGCAGAAAATGAAGCTTCACGAGGTGATCTCTTATCCGTTAGAGACAGTAGCAGCCTTACTGATTGGTACATGGATTCTCACAGGGATTGGTTTGATACTTTTACATCCTGCAATGGTGGTTCTGTGATATTGGGTAACAATGCAATCTGCAAAGTTACCGGGATAGGCACCATCAAAGTTAAAATATTTGATGGGGTCGTCAGAACATTGGGTGATATAAGGTATATTCCAGAATTGAAAAAGAGCTTGATATCGGTTGGAGTACTTGACTTTATAGACTGTAGTATCTTAGTCAGAGATGGTGTCATGAAAATTACCAAGGGCTCAATGGTAATTATGAAGGGTCAGAAAAAGGGCACCCTCTACAAGTTGATAGGGGACACAGTTACTGATGGAGCAGCGGTTTCTGTGCAGGATAATTCCAACAATGATTGCACAGAATTATGGCACATGCGACTTGGTCACTTGAGTGAATGTGGAATGAAAGAACTTCACAAAAGGCAGTTGCTGAAAGGTGTCAAAACGTGCAGTTTGGAATTTTGCAAGTATTGTTTGTACGGCAAACAACGAAGGGTCAGCTTCAAGGCAGGAGCACATACTAGTAAGAATGTACTTGATTGTGTACATTCAGATGTTTGGGGCCCGATCAAAGATACGTCAATGGGTGGAGCCCATTATTTTGTTAGCTTCATAAATGACTACTCCAGAAAGGTGTAGGTGTATTTTATGAAGCAGAAGTCCGAGGTTTTCAGAATCTTTAAGCAATGGAAAGCTAAAGTAGAAAATCAGACCGGAAAGAAGCTGAAGTATTTCAGATCAGATAATGGCATGGAATACAAGAACAAGTCATTCCTACAGTTCTGTCAGGATGAAGGTATCACCAGGCACTTCTCAGTTAAAAGAACTCCAGAGAAAAATGGGGTTGCAGAGAGGATGAACATAACTCTGTTGGAACGTGCCAGATGTATGAGGTTGAATGCAGGTTTGCCCAAGTATTTATGGGCTGAGGCAGTCAACACAGCTTGCTATCTGATAAATCGATCCCCTTCAGCTGGAATTGATTACAAAATCCCTGAAGAGGTATGGACTGGGAAACCAGTTGATTTTTCTGTAATGAAAATCTTTGGTTGTCCAGCTTATGTTCATTTGCCGGTCGAGGAGCGACAATCCAAACTTGATCCAAGGTCAAAGGAATGTATTTTCCTTGGATATGAAGATGGAGTCAAGGGATACAGGTTATGGGATCCAGTATCTAAGAAGAAGGTTGTTAGCAGGGATGTGGTGTTCAATGAGAAACACATGCTGAACAAATTCGAGAATGAAGAATTTATAGCAAATGAGTTGCAAAAACACCCAGTTGAGGTGGAGCTTCCTGAAGAGACAAAAGAAGCTGAAGAGATTGAAGATGATCATCTTTTAGATCCTCAAGAGAGGTCCTATAATCTTGTTAGAGATCGGGAAAGGCGAGTCAATAAACCAGTGCAGAGATATGAGTTTGAAGACATGGTTGCATTTGCCTTGATTGCAGGTAGTGGAGATCCAACTAGCTATCAGGATGTTATTCAGTCTAAGGATAATGATAAATAGGCGATAGTGATGGCAGAAGAGATGTAGTCTTTACAGAAGAACCAGACTTGGGAGTTAGTTCAACTTCCAAAAGGATCAAAGGCTATAGGATGCAAGTGGGTGTTCAGGAAAAAGGAAGCTCAGTCTGATAAAAAAAGGTGAAAGATTCAAGGTCAGATTGGTGGCAAATGGATTCTCTCAGAGAGAAGGAATCGACTACAATGAGATCTTCTCACCAGTTGTGAAATACACATCGATTCGGTTGATCTTGTCTATTGTAGCATCACAGAATATGGAGTTGGAGCAGCTTGATGTGAAAACAGCTTTTCTCCATGGTGATTTAGAAGAAAAGATCTACATGAAGCAACCGGATGGGTTTATTGAACCAGGGAAAGAGGGCTTAGTTTGTAGCTTGAAAAAGTCTCTCTATGGTTTGAAGCAGTCCCCGAGACAGTGGTACATGCGGTTTGATAGTTTCATGGTGTCTCATGGTTACTCTCGTTCTGAGTATGATCCATGTGTATATTTCAGATCGCTGGATGATGGTTCTCTAGTACTGCTGACGTTATATGTCGATGACATGTTGATAGCAGCAAAGAGGACGACAAATATTCTTCAGTTGAAAAATTTATTGAGCAGTGAATTTGAAATGAAGGATCTTGGGTCAGCCAAGAAGATCCTAGGTATGGAAATTCACAAAGATCATCAGATAAGAAAGCTGTGGTTAACTCAGAAAGGATATGTGCAGAAGGTCTTGGAGAGGTTTAACATGCATAATGCTAAACCAGTTAGCACTCCGTTGGCAGCACATTTCAAGTTATCGTCACAGTTGGGCCCACAGACAAATGATGAGGTGGAGTCTATATCCAAAGTACCGTATGCAAATGCGGTGGGTTGTCTCATGTATGTCATGGTATGTACAAGGCCAGATATCTCACATGCAGTAAGTATGGTTAGCAGGTATATAGCAAATCCAGGGAAAGAGCATTTGAATGCTGTTAAATGGATTTTTCGTTATCTAGCAGGTACAACCAATTACGATCTTATGTTTGATCGTGATACTGCGAGAAATGATGTTACAGGGTTTGTTGATTCAGATTATGCTGGAGACCAAGATTCAAGAAGATCTACGACAGGGTTTGTATACACTTTTTGTGGAGGATGTATATGTTGGCGGTCAGTGTTACAATCTACGGTAGCATTATCAACAACAGAGGCTGAGTATATGGCATTGACAGAGGCAGGTAAGGAGGCTTTGTGGCTAAAGGGACTAGTTGAAGAACTAGGTTTCATGCAGGGCAGTATCCAGATACAGTGTGATAGTCAAAGTGCTATTCATTTAGCAAAGAACCAAGTGTTCCACGTCAGGACCAAACATATAGATGTTCGGTATCACAAAATTCGTGAGTGGCTGAACAATGGTGACATTGCAGTTTGCAAAGTTCACACAAAGGATAACGCTGCAGATATGCTCACAAAATCAGTTACAGCAGAAAAGTTCAAGCATTGCTTGGACTTAGTTCACTTCATCAATTGCTGAGTTCGTAGTGGAGTATCCAGGGAGAGGGATACATTCACAGACACGAAGAAGTTCACAATACGTAATATTTGGAGAAGATAAGCCAAGGTGCAGATTGTTAAAGATTGTCTCATATCTTTCCAAGATTTGATTTGATTTGATTTTGGATAGATTTTTTCAAAGTTTTGCAAAGATTTTGCAAGATATGGAAGATATGGAAGGATTTGGCTCCATGATTTGTGGGATTTTGTCCCTTTTTCTTGCACTATAAAAGGAGGCATAGGCTTCCCATTTAAAACACACCAAGCCAAGCTAGCAAACTAGAAAGAGAAAGGAGTTAGAGAGGCTTAGTGAGAGAAAAAGAGAGTGAAAGAGTTCTGAGAGAAATTAAACAGTTAGTTTATTTCTCAATTGAGAGAGTTTGTAATTCTTCATATTATTTTTAATGGATTTCTGAGATCTCTCCCCGTGGTTTTTCTCAGTTGGGTTTTCACGTAAAATTCTTGTATGCCATTATTTTTTTATCTCATACAATTGTGTGTGTGTGTGTTATTTTAGTATTTGTGAGCTTGATTTATCAACAGTTTGCAGCCTAAATTCAAGTCAGTCTGCTGCTTCAGAAATCTTTTTGCCACTGCCTTTTGTTTGCTAGATTGTAGGTCAGGCTGCTGAATAGCAGTTAAAACAATACAATCTGGGACACTTTCAAATCTTCCAATTGCTTCAGGTGCTCAATTTGTGCAAGAATCTCCTCTATCAGCACACAATAATTCCCTTTGTTTCTCCAGTTTCTGCCTCTGCACCTTAAGTTCTTCAATGGAATCATTCAGCTCTGCCCATTCGTTGTCTCTTCTTTCACGATCAAAATTGATCTCTTTTCTCTCACTATCAAGTCTATTCATTTCTAAATTAACTTGTTCTGTTTCTCTTGCCAATGTTTCCCTTAATGAAGTAATATGCTGCAATTCTTTCTTCTTCCTCTCTCTCTTTCCCTTAAATAACTTTTTATTTCTTCACGCCTCTCATCAATACGATTTTCTAGCTCCTTTCTCAGCACCTCAATATCTAGCAAGAAATCTGAACGTTCTTTCTGAATCTTTCTGAACCACTCTGAACGCTCATGCTCCATTTCACTCATGAATGCTCCACGATCTTGAGAGAGTGACTCATTGTCACGTGTATACTGATCCAGCATCGCATCCTTCTGTAATTTTAGGCTATTCTGCTCATCCTTGAGAAGCTTGGAAAGGACTTCTCTTTCTTCAGCGATACATTCTGCTTCCTTTTGCAACTCTTTTCTTTTCTCATAAATGGATTGCCACTCAGTTTCGAACTTTAGCTTCAGTTCTTTCATCTCATCAGCCTCAACCTCAAGTTCAAACTTTTGGGCTCTAACTATTTCAACTTCTTCTTTAAGTTTCAACTCAAGAATCAATAGCTCGCTGGTTTCACTTTTCATGGACTCCAATTTCTCTTCTGCATAATGAATTTGTTTCTTTTCGTTCTCCAGTACATCCAAAGATTTCTGAAGGTCAACCTCCCTGCTGTTGATCTCCTCTTTTTCTTTCTGCAAGAGCGCTTCCTTCAACTCAACCTCTCTTTCGGCAGCATGGAGACTATTCTCTTTTTGCTCCAGTGAATTAGATCTCTCTGTTAAATTCCTCTCTTTATCGATCAATGCTCCGGACTGAATCTCCGGATCATGTTCTCTTTCCAAGATTGACTCTTCTGGTTGAAGGTCTACCTCTGTCAACTCCCAATTCCTCCTCTTGGTCTCAATCTCATCTTCAACCAATTTACGCTTGATTTCCAACTCCACTTCTAATTCAGTTTTTTTGGTTCTCAGAGAAGCTTCATGATTAGCCATTACCTGCTGAATTGCATCCTGTGTGGTTCATTAGGAAGCAGGATTAGAAGAACTGCACAAGTGATCAGAAAAATATCTTGTTGTAACAATCAAAAAATATGAATAATATGTACTCACAGACTCCTTGATTACAAGTTTCTCCTGCAGAACAAGTAGCTCTTCCTCTTTCTTCATAAGCTCACATTCCCTTTTTTTGATAACAGTCTGCTAGCACTCAAAATAAAAACTAAATTACAGATGCTCATAAGAAAAAATAGCAGCCAAAAATAAAAATACATTACACTTGAAAATTTTAAAATATGAATTCCATAAGAACCTCCTCTCTTAACGACAAGGAAGATGCCTTTAACTCCACATTGGATTTTTCCTCGCATAAGCCTTGAAGGTCCTTCTCGAATTTAGATTTTGAAGCCTCCAACTCCTTCTCAAGCCGATTCAATTCCTGAGTTCTGTCAAAAATGTAACTCTTCCATTGGTTTGGCAAAGCTTGCCCATCAAGTAATCTTTCTTGTGATTGCTGCAGAGTGTTCTGTCTTTCACATAAAGATTGCCTCCCAAGAAGAATCTCTCTCTCTGTAGAGTCACAACTAACAGATGAAAAAAATAAGCATCCTCATTACTTCCCAAAAAAATAATCACTGGTAGATGACACACATGCACAACTAGAAATGATTAATAGGGAACTCTAGCAGGTAAGGCATTAAACATGTACAATTATTAAAATTTATACAGAAAGGCGAATTACTCTCTACATTGAGAATGGATTTAGCTTTGATTCTATGACGAAGCAGCACCAGATCCGAGTATTGGTTTTATTATAGAAAAAAGGACCAAAACATGTTAAAATTACTAGCATTGGAAAGTGAACAGAACATATAGTAGGGGAATGGGTTTTTTAGCTTCTCCAGAAACATTGGTATCACGATTCACCACCTTTCAGATAAATTTTGGGCTGTCCATGATGGATTGAATATAGTTATCCAACTCCAGTTAGCTAACTTATAAATTGAATTAAATCCAAAGCTGTTCTGCTTTTACAAGCAAAGTTTGATACCTATATTCATCAATATGCTAATGGGTTGCATGTCTTTGTAGAGGAAGTTCGGGAGGATGACCCTGAACCATGCCTAGTGGTGAAGCTGAACAGTGTCCGGATTACGCAATGTAAGGAGGTATGCACTCAAAGCTTCGTTTTTTGTTTCTCTTCCTTTCCCTCCTATTGCTATATGTAATCTTTTACTAGCAGATGCTAGGGAGCTTGTCTCCCCAGACTTCGTAATGATCAAGTTTAATTATTAGTACATTTAGCTGCTCATCAACGAAGGGGAAAAATAATGGACAGCACACACACAGACATACATGCACATGTGTGTGTGTGTGCGTATCTTGATGTATGTGTGTATTGTACTGATGACATTGAATAGAAGTTGAAGAATTAGCAAATGACATGGTGAAGACATACTCAGATTTAAACAATATAAATGCCTCCTAAGATCATCTTCACGTGCTTCCAACTTCATGTAACTTTCTTTCAGCAGCACGGTGATATCGTCCGCTTCCAAAGATTCCGCTGCGAGCATTTTTGCTTCAGCCTCAATGAACTTCTTCAAAGCATCCTCCATCATAATCCTTACAAGCAGTAGCGTTCACCGGAGTAAAGAGAGAAGAGCGGCTTAAATACGACGACGTTGGCAGGTTCGGATATCCGTAAAAGCAGCCAAGTCGGTCCATGCCTTTGCCTTAATAATTTATACTCCATGTCTGTAGGTGCGGAGTAAATTTCAAATTTCTAAAAAAATTGCCACCGATATAAAATCTCTCACTTTCCATAAACCTGAATGCAAAAGGAAAATGATTTATACCACAATTAAATTACTGTCGAGTATCGATTGTGAGAAAATAAAATACGAGTATTTTTTACTATCAAGTATATTTATACATAAATTTCTTTCAAAATAAAACAAATGCAAAAAATATATCCTATTTCCTAATAACATATCAGGATTGAAAAGCAATCCTCCTCATTCAATATATAACAACATGCTAGTGATATGCTTTTTTTCTTTTTTTAGTACCAGAAAAAAAAATTACTTGAAATGAAAGACAAACCGATCGATATATGGCAGGGCTGGCATTTCAGATCATCTTCTTTATTTCATAGCAAGCTTATTCTTGTGCATTTCGTCCCAATTTCCTATCGCAAAATAAGAAGAAAGAGTTTGTATGTACATCATCCTAATGTATGTCCGGAGCAGATTAATTAAACTCCTTCTCCACAGTTATTTGGTAACAGAACAGAAAAAATTCAGTCGAGGTACGAAGGTGCTACACAGTCTCAATCTTCATATGTCATGCATGAAATCGCTTCCTCTCCTTGTATATATAATTCTATCCAACCTCCATTCAGCTTGATTTAATTCGGTTGCCCTCGATCTGGTCCGCCAACTCATCAGTGAAATGCGCAAGTCGCTTCAGCACAAAATATCATTGACATTCTTTTAAATTGCATCACTACTCCAGCAGAGTGAAAATCACCATGACAATGGTCATGGGTTCAGCTATTGCTATGAGCACAAATAAGAAAGAATGTTTTGAGAAATACTATCTACCATATAGTGGATGCTTCAAAAGGTACATCCAATGCGATTTAATCTACCCTTGTATTTAATTTTACTGGACTGGAATTTATTTAAGAATGATGAGAAAAAGGAGGAAGATAAAAAAAAACATAATTTACTATTCCAAGGTAAACGAACCAGATGAAAATATAGCTAAATCAGTTATTAGTTAACCATATGGTGATGATCAGATCATATTGCTTATGTTTACTTTTGTGGCTTATGATTCGGACCAACAAGTTTATAGATGTGAATATCACTGATAGATTTACTTCATAAGTGTAACGGCCAACATATTCAAGATCGCCAAAAGGTGGAAACCTCTATGTACACGTGGAGTATATATATATAAATATATATACAGTATAAAACAGTACTGGGCAGATATATAGATGCAAGTCAACACAAAAAAATATTGAGTCCATAATTTTGTGAAAATTATAATGGTGAAAAAAATCTCACATCAATTAATCATCTACTCATTATTACTCTCCTTTTAAATCTAATCTAATACGTAGTTTTTATTTATAACTCACGATAGATATATACTATGAGCGATGGATTTAGGATTTTTAGTTACATTTTTTGTTTCGTAACTTGTCGGATTAAGAATGCAGCACCTATAAATGTGGCAGTGGCCGATCGTCTTTTAAGACCATCCGTCATCTAATCTGGGCTGGAATTTAATGATTGAAAGTAGATAATACTCCGTAGTGTATAACTAGTTATCTACAATGGGCCAGAGCCCACTTTCCAATACTAAGGCTGGTCTGCCATCCATCCATTCCCAGTGTGAGAAACTAAAATTCACGTGAAAAATCCCCCCGTAGTAACCAACTAATATTTAATCATTTAATTACTTAATCATACAATATAATAAGTACCTTTTATTTTTTAAAAATAACTACTTAATCATACAATTAGCAATTTACTAAGAAATTATGCCAAGGGAGGAGGGTTTAAAATGTACTACTATTTGCCCTGTCCGGGTCTTGTCCCCTCAGCTGTACCCACCAAGCAAAGGTTATGGTTTACCTTGCTATATATGCCACCATTTATGAAAAAAGATATAAATAATGATATTTTATAATAATTTATATAATAATTTTCGTAAAAAATAATGGGACTTATCATATAAGTAGTGGGTCTTAAGTTAGTCCCACTATTTTTTGCAAAGGTTATCGACAAAATTATTAACAAGATCATTGAACATAACAAAACTCCCTATTTATTGCAGCTCATACTTGATTTTTCATTAATTAAGTATTGGTATAAAGTAACAGAGGCTATAACAAACTAGACATTAATGTGCAATAACTCGAGTATATGCCACAACTGGTCTAAGGAGGAGTTTCAATCACAGTCAGAAATTATTCGGGACTCAAAAAAATTTTCCAAAGCACGTCAATAATGTTTGACATTTTCAGCAAAACTGAGAAATTGTTTGAATTTGAAAATAATTATTAGGAATATTACATTATTTGGTAGTGCTACTAGCATTACTCAGATGAGTCAAATCGATTTATGATGCTCAACAAACATAAATTACTTCAGAAAATGAACTTTTCAAGAATACTTACTAAAGAAGAAAACTAATAAGATTCAAAGAATTAGTGTTTATTTATTTATTCGCACGTGCTGCAGAAATTCGTGACTCTTACATCTAAATAAATGCGTCGAGTCATTTTTTTCTTAGTGGAGGGTAAAATGCACTTATCCTAAAAACATTGTTTCTCTCGTCGTAAATATTAGTTTACGTTTGTATATATCATTAGAATGTAATAAAAAAAATATTAAATATAAAAAAAATATATTAAAAAATATAATATAACTAAATTTATAAAAATAAAAGGAGAAGAGAATGTGTAACACATTTTCAAATTAATGTCAACGTCCCGTCTCCCATTATAGATGATAGATAGATACCATGCGATGAGAACCTACTAAATTATTTAGAACATTATATTATGAGCCTTTCTTTTTAGTGCCTAAGATCAGACAAAAATATAACAAGGAAGAAAACAGTAGAAAGGAACCACTAAAACTCGGGATAACCGTACAAAAGTAAAGCAACAAGATCATAAAAGATCAGCTACACATAATTTCTTAATAAAAAAAGAAAAAAGAAAGGCCACATCTTTCGTCGTCAAAAGTATGCACTTTAACCAATCATTCCAACATTAATTTCATGGCAGCAGAAGAGTCCTTCAAATTCACAGCAAGCCAACTAAGTTTTGAAAACTTGGCTAGACGTAGCTCGGGTAACAACCTAAACACCTCGTTTCGAACCTCAGACATGTAGAAGATCAGGACGCGCTCAAATTTTGAAAATCTTGGACGACTTCAATAAGGGCACCCCTTCACAATAGTAGTCTGGTTGGGGTCAGCATACAATACAAAATTAGGGCGGACAACTTCATTATGCCACAAATCGGTTTTATTAGAGTAAACACTGCATTGGAATGACTTTGATGACCGTAATGCCTGGTCATCATTATTAATGCACACAATTTTGAAATCATATGCCATCAAATCCGAATCCAACAAGGATATATAGATAATTCTTTCGGAGGGGTGGAATTTTCTTGCACTGTTTGGTGGCGGGATTCCACAACCAAACTTGTACATCTCCACCTTTCCAATTGCAAGGGATATTATGGAAACAAACTAAGTCGTTGATGGAATCTGTAAAATTGATAAAATAATCCGTTGGGTTTAGACTATGGTTGTCCCATAAATTATGGTCATTTGGATCTGGGTTGTCCCATAAATTAGGGTCGATTAGAGAAAGAATAGCTATTTCATAGTAGTGATTATGGATGGTATGGAGAACCCTCTGAACAAGAAAAGTATCGTTGTTGGGGCCTAGAGAGGTGTAATTGAGATTAGATTTGATGAAATTAGGGCTTGATATTAGGATTAGCACAATGTTTTGCAAACAGATTTAAATCTTATTAGGGATTTTACTAGCAGTCTAGTTAGTATTTCAGCTTCAACAATCTCTGTCGGAAGAAGATTAAGATGATTGTTGGTCGGAGTCTTTTTTCTCATTAAACTAATGGTTGGCGCCATGGATATCAAATCAGATTATGCTGAGACTTCACACACAAGTAGTTCGATAGTGTATACCTTACTCCATAAGCCATATCTTTCATCATCAAAAGTACACATTAACCAATCCTTCCAACATTAGTTTCATAGTAGTAAGAGAGTCTTTTAAATTCACAACACGCCAACTAAGTTTTGGATACTTTGCTAGACATAGCTCAGGCAACAACTTAAACACCTCGTTTCGAACCTTAAACGTGTAGAAGACCATGACATGGTCAAATTATGAAAATCTTGGACGACTTCAATAAAGGCAACCATTCACAATAGTATTCTGGTTGGGGTCAGCATATAATACAAAACTAGGCAGGGCAACTTCATTATGCCACAAATCGCTTTACTGGAGTAAACATTGCATTGAAATGACTTTGATGATCGTAATGCCTAATCATCATTATAAATGCACACAATTTTGAAATCATCTTCAACGACATCAAATTCGCATCCAACAAGAATATAACGATAATTCTTTCGGAGGGGTGGAATTTCTTTGCACTATTTAGTGGCGGGGTTCCACAACCAAACTTGTACATTTCTACCTTTTTGATTGCAAGGGATATTATAGAAACAAACTAAGCCGTTGACGGAACCTGCAAAATTGATAAAATAATCCGTTGGGTTTAGGCTAGGGCTGGCCCATAAATTATGGTCATTTGGATCTGGGTTGTCCCATAAATTGAGGTCAATTCGGGAGAGAATAGCTATATCATAGTAGTGATTATGGGTGACGAACCCTCTGAACAAGAAAAGTATCGCTGTTGGGGTCTAAAAAAGTGCAATTGAGATGAGATTTGATGACATTAGGGCTTGATATTAAGGTTAGCCATGTTTTGCAAACGTATTTGAATCGTAATTAGGGATTTTACTAGTAGTTTAGTTAGTATTTCAACTTCAACAATCTCTGTCATAATAAGATTAAGATGATTGTTGGTCGAAGTCCTTTTTCTCGTTAATCTGATGGTTTCCATGGATATTAAATCAAATTATGTTGAGACCACGCACGCAATTAGTTTGACAGTGTATACCTTACTTCATAAGCCACATCTTTCGTCATCAAAAGTATACACATTAATGAATCCTTCCAACATTACTTCCATGGCAGCAAAAGAGTCTTTCAAATTCACAACATGCCAACTAAGTTTAGGATACTTGGCTAAACGTAGCTCAGGCAATAACCTAAACACCTCGTTTCGAACCTCAAACGTGTAGAAAACCAGCACATGCTCAAATTTTGAAAATCTTGGACAACTCAAATAAGGGCCCCCGTTCACAATATTTAAAGTTTCGGCTTTTATGAAATACAAATTTAATTTTTTTCATATATATTTTTTTGAAACAGTAAATGGTTAGATTGATAAAAGTTATAGTTAATGATGTTATGTACAAATTTTATTATGTCGAACAATATTTGAATTGTTGAAAAATATTCGTTCTGTCGAGGAATATTCGATCCGTACGACGGCGTCGAAATAACCAATCATTGATAGATCTCACAACAGAATATTGTCGGATATAGAAAATGACAAAAATAATATTTTTAAATAAAAATAGTCAACGGTACTATCACTTTTAATTATTCAAATTGCCCGGTGATAAAAGAATAATAACATATGGTTTTTCATGATATTTTATTGTAGAACGTGGTAATCCACAGTAGCATGCGATATTGCACAATATTTTCTATTATTGATCTGATAAAGTGGTTATCACACAGTATTAATCAATAAATATTGTTACACAGTATATTGCATTATTGATTCAATAATTGTCATTACACTTCATTTGATATTATTGAGTCAATAATTGCTATTGCACAATATTTTAAATTATTGAATCAATAATTGTTACAATAGTTTATGTTGTAGCATTAACTTAATTATTGTATTGATATTGGGTGTTTTGATTATTAGTGTGTGTGTATATATATATATATATTAAAGAAAAGAGGAAAAAATGGAAAGAATAACACGGGATAAGAAAGAAAATGAGCAAGGAAAATTCAGGAAAGGAGGATTGGTGGGAGAATGTGATAAATGAGAGGAAGAAAAATTGAGCAAAATGGGTTATTATAATAAAAATTAGGTAGAGAATTTTGGCTTGGCATGCAAGGTTCTGGCCTATATAAAGGGAACCCTAGATAACGAATTCCTCATACTTTTTTCTCTCCTACTAATATATTGTGAGTATAGTAAGGTTACTTTAAATTTTTGGTAAAGTTAAAAAGAGTGTAAGAATTTCTCAAGTGAGTCTTTTATTTAAAAAGTAATAAATGCACAAATACCTACTTCACTTGATATTCATAAATCTTCTCTTATAAAACTTTTCATTTAGAAGATTTATTTTGAAAAATTTCATTTGAAAGATTTTATTCTGAAATATTATTTCAAAAATTAATTTGAAGTTATTATAATTTATCTTGTACACTACACAAATTTATATTATATAAATACTTTTGATAGTTCATAATATACGAGTTATTATACACTGCGAAATTTATATGTGACAATTACTAATTATATTATAAATATAACGATTGACTCACTACATTTAAAGTAGTCTTTTTTCACGTGATAATATAAAAGATATTATTTTCTTTTATACTCTTAAACTTACTGTGGTAAGTATTATTCGGTAAAATTTTCTGAAATAATTATATGCTCCTTGATAGTTCGCGCTTCATTTAATATCATGCCACGTGAACTTTCCTATTTACCTGATCCTTTCTATTTAACTTTAACCGTTATTTTTGAATTATGGATCTTGAATATCATTCTTGAATTTACCTAGGTGCAAAGATAATATAATTGATAAATATTTATGGTATGAAGCAGAGATGACATGATTGGTGAATGTCTTTGACCTGGGACAAAGATGATATAATTGTTGAGTGTCTTTTAGGATACGTGGTGAAAGTTCTCTTTGACATGGGGCAAAGAAGAACCATTATTTGGCATTATTATTACCAGTGGTGTTTTCAGATGATAAAATTGATGATAATTTTTCTGAAAAAAATAAGCTAGTAGACATATAGTCTACATGATTTTTCTAATGGTCTATTTATTTCGTTACAGATATTTGTTAAAGACTTATTGTCTATTATATTCTTTCATTCTGCTGCAATTGTCGATCTAAAATTTATTGTCTATTGTATTCTATAAAAAACTCATCGCGGTTGAAGACTATTGATAATTTATTCATCATTATCTTAATCACGGTATTCTTTGCTGGGCTATTTGAGCTCACACTTTTTTTTATTCCATTGTTCTTCAACAAAAGATGAGAGAGTAGCTGAGACTAATCGGAGGATGGAGTGAAGGTCCGAGTGATAGCTGTAGTAATTTTTAGATGTTACAAAATAGTATGACAATAATAGTTAAGACTTGGTTATATTATTAAACACTGTATTATTGTACTTGTACCGTATTGTAATAGTTGTGTATTTTAATGACTCAAAGTTGAGCTGTGTAGGCCCGAATTTGGGGTCGTCACATAATAGTAGTCTGGTTAGGGTTAACATATATATAATACAAAACCAAGCCAGGTAATTTCATTATGCTAGAGTAAACAATGTGTTTGAATGACTTTGATGACTACAATGCCTGATCATCATTATTAATTCACACAAGTTTGAAATCCTCTACAACGGCTGCAAATTCGAATCCAACAAAGATATAACGATAATTCTTTCGGAGGGGTGGAGTTTTCTTATGTTGTTTGGTGGTAAGGTTCCATAACCAAACTCATACATCTCCACCTTTTCAATTGCAAGGGATATTATAGAAACAAACTAAGCCGTTGATGGAACCTACAAATTTGATAAAATAATCCGTTGGGCTTAGGATGTGGCTGTCCCATAAATTATGGTCATTTAGATCTAGGTTGTCCCATAAATTTGGGGTCGATTCGGGAGAAAATTACTATATCATAGTAGTGATTATGGGGTCGATGTAATGGAATTGAAATGTCAGTTTTATTGGAGAAAGAAGAATGAATGCAAGTTTGAGGGTCTTAAGAAAAGTTAAGCGAATGGTCAAGGCATGACTTCCAAGACAATTCATCAAGCATAAATTCAATCTGGGCTAGAGAAAAGGGAATAGTTAAGCTGAGACTTTAAAACAAATGTTTATTGGGAGGCAACTCAAGTTTTAATTTTAATTTTTATTTTGAGTAGATTTTCTTTTTAATAATAAATTTTAGTTATTTTGTTATTTGTTTTAATAATTTCAGGTTTATTCTATGCAATCTAGACCAAATAGATGAGGAGAAAATTGCTACATATTCAGGTTAGTCTTTTGTTTTTAAATTCTTTTATTTTACACATGGAGAACAATATCTGTTTTAAGTTTGGGGGTGTGAGTAAATTTTGAAAGAATTTAAAAAAAAAAAGTTTTATTTTAGTTTAAATTTTAGAATTTGTGGGTATATTCACTGCAAACTTTCACGAGACATAACTCGTCACTTGGGATTTAAAGCTTATTGTACATACCAAGTGTAATAGTATTTTCTACGAAAAGGGGTAACTTAGTTTTTAGGTTCAGTCTTTTGAGCAATGAATTAAATTTATGACCAATGATAAAAATTTTGGTTTTTATTTAAAAACTTCTAAAAAATTGATAAATTATTACTTTGTTTGAATTTTAGCTATTTGTTGGTTATTATGTTGCTAGTGATCCTTTAAATTTTTAAGCACATATCCATTTGTGTTGAACTAGTTTTAACTTAAAGAAATTTTATATGGTTAGATGCGTCTTGTTGATTATGTTTTAAAGTGTGATATAGGTGAACTATAATTTGGGGTCTTACATATAGAGTATTAAATATATTTTATGTGGCATTTAATTATATGAATTTATTTAAATTTTGATTAGTTTGATACATTTAGATTTACACACGCACGAAGGATTAAGAGTGATGTGAGATTGAGAAATATGTTGAAATTTGTGACATTGCATGATTTTAAATTTTTTTTTAAGTTATCGTTTGTGAAATCTTTGAGGTTAATAATTTTATTCATATTGATTTGTTGCTTGAGTATTTTTGGTTTATTTAGTATAGTCTTACTTTTTATATTTTTTATTTTTATTTTGCTTGAGAGTAAACAAAAAATTAAGTTTGGGGATATTTGATAAGTGAATTTTATATCTATTTATTAAATATTTTTAAGCTTAATTATTTGTGATTTTTTTAGTATTTTAATTGATTTTAGGTAATTTATTTTTTAGTATTTTAATTGATTTTAGCATTTTTATATTATTTTTATTTATTTTATATTTTATTTTGTAGGAATTAAAGAAGGGATGACAATCTTGTAAATCTGCAGATCTTAATTGGCAGAATTGTAATTTTAGTACGGTGGCATAACCGTAAATTCAGCAACATGATTGGGCGCTATACGTGCATGCCATAGGCAGCAACTCTGTGACACCCCCAAATCTGGGCCCACACAGCCCAAACTTGAGTTGTTAAAAGACTACAATAAAATTATTACAAGATAGAACAACGTTCAACAAAACAGTGTATAATAATACACAACTAAGTCTTCACTATTATTATCACACTATTTTACAACGCGTGAAGATTACGACAGCTATCCCTCGGACTCTCACTCTATTCCCCGGCTAGACCCAGCTACGTTTCCATCTCCTGTTGAAAACAATGGAACAAAAAAAAGGTTATTCACCAACATGCGGTAATCCGCGCCGTAAGGTTATTCCCACAATTTAATAAAATTGAATACGAAGAGTTATTCACCAAACAGGCGGTAATCCGCGCAGTAAGGTTATTCTCAGAGATTAATAAGGAATGAATACGAAATGTTATTCACCAACAGACGGTAATCCGCGCCGTAAGGTTATTCCCACAAATTAATACATGAAAATAAATGACACATCTTATGAGTAAGAAAGAAATGATATTATTTTCGAGAATCAAATAATGATAACCCCTTACCGTAGTAAGTTTAAATAATAGAATATGAAAGAAGATGATATTCCTTACCTTAACACGTGACTGGATATTGATATAAGTGAGATTGATTAACTTGAACAGTACACGTACACTTATAGATCTTCACAAATACTCAAGATAACTTAAGCACACTTAGAGAGAACTTTCACAAGAAGTATTTAGAGAGAGAAAGAAAGAATAAGTAAGGAAGTTTATGAAAAATCCTTAAGTTAAGGTTTCTATTTATAGCCAAAAATCTTATCATATCTAAAAAAATTTAATTTAATCCAAACCGTTCATTTGAAGATAATGTTTAATCCATACCATTCATTTCATCTTTTAAGATTTCTTTAATCTAAACAATTAATTTAAAGATTATCTTTTAATCTACACCATCTATTTCAAATTCTATATTATCTTTAATCTATATCATTCATTTGATATCACCTAACTTTATATTATAAACAAATAACTTTATCAATTCAATTATTCAACAATAATTCACACTTATTCATTATTATAACTAATTGTTATAAATACAGTATAGTTGGCTCTCTGAGTTAGATATCAAGTCAATTAATTAATGAAATACAACTGTTTAAATAACACCGTAATAGAGATAACAATAATGCAAAAAGTATGTAAAAGAAAGAATACGTTACTATGTCATGACAATTATTGATTCAATAATGTGAATTACTGTGCATATGCTACTGTGACAATTATTAGTTTAATAATATGAATTATTGTGTATGTGACAATAAAATCAAATATTGTACGATAACCACTTTATCAGTTTAATAATACGAAACACTGTGCAATGCCGTGTGCTACTATGCAATACCGTATGTTACTTGTAATACTGTATATTACTATTCTTTTACCAACGGATATTTTAACAATTAAAAGTGATAGTACTATTGACCATTTAAAAATTGTTTATGTCATTTTCTATATCCGACAATTATTCTTTGTGGGGTCCACCAATGATTGGTTCGTACGGTGCCGTCGTACGAATATTCCCCGACCAAATGAATATTGTCTGACATAATATATTTTACACATAACATCCTTAACTTTTAACTTTATCAATTTAACCACTTACTATTTCATGAACATATATATGAAGAAAAAAATTAAATTTCACATTTCATAAAATTCGGGGTCTTACAAACTCAGTATCGTGAACAACATCGTATATTATAAATGGATTAACAGCAGGTGAAAGCAGTTCGCGCTATACGCGGGAGGCTGAGTGATTAACATGATGTCGTTGTTTCAGGGGGGCAGACAATAAGTATTACGCACCATGAGCTTGATAGACGCGTGGCTAAAGCTGTAAACGAGTCGAATCGATCCGAATTCTAAGCTGCTCGAATTCGACTAGTAAGGTTAAATTTCTACTCGGATTCGAACTATATTTGAAAAACTTTACTTAGATTTGACTTGACTCGAGTTTTTTTTACTCGAATCCAATCCGACTCAGATCGAATTATATTCAAACTACTCACGACTTCAAATTCAAAATCGAATTTGAGTCTCCACATTGTAACTAACTTTATAATACATATAATTACTAACTAAACTCATTATTTTACTTAAAAATGAGAAAATATAATTATAATTACACTTTAAAAATATAAATTTATAATTAAAATTACAAATAAAATAAAAAAATAATAACTAATTATTCAATTTTTGTTTAATTGTGTGTATATTATAAAAAAATATATCGAGTGCCTATTCGAATATGTATCAATCGAGTATGTATCAAATCATGATTGAAAATTCGAGTAGTTTAAATCCTATACGAGTCGAGTATAATCTTACTCAGATTCTACTCATATTTTTATTCAAACTATTTTTTGTGCACAGATTTGAATCATATTATTAACGAATTCGAGTTTAACTAACATTTTTTCGAGTTAAGCAAGAATTAAGTCCGAACCATTTGACTCCATTTACAGCCTTACGCATGGCTAGCTATTAGGCATGTTCAAGGTCGCGTTTGGCAATGCGTTAATTGTAGTAGTTCGGGTTTTTAAGATTATTTAATTTTAAATTGGATTTTAATTCCTATTATGCTATGACTTATTAATGTACTTTTATAGATATATTATGAGAGACATGTTTTCAACACATTAACATTTATTATCAGATTATTAATATATTTAACATAGTTAAGAGTAAAATTAAAAGCAAATATTCAACACGAATGATTCAAAAATTGAAGGCAAAAACTTGAGGATTGAAGATTGTGATTCGAGTGACAGAAGGATATCAAAACATTGATTTGATTCTTTTCTTTTTCTATTATTTTTATAATTTTGAAATATTGAATTATTTGCGGATAATTTATTATTTAATTATAAACTAATTATTTAATTAAGATTGCAATAAAACTCAATGTGTAGTTTAAATTAATTTATCTTTTTTTTAATTATATTGATTATAATTAAATTATTTATCATATTTTATGCGTTCAAGTATTTAATTATTTTTATTAATTAATGTAATAATCTATATGAAGTTGATAACTGAATTATAGTGTTTAGACCTAATTAATTATTTTTAACGTTAATGTATTAATTAATTGTGATTAATTATTGAGATAATTTATATGAAATTGAGAGATGGATTATAAATTTAGATCTGAATATGATAACAAATGTTTGTGTTTTCTACGTTGATGGAATTCATAATTCGTATATAGGATAGAGATATACCTATATGCCATATGTAACCTAAAGATAATCTAATCTTCACAAATCCTTGTTAATTTAATTTATATAGAGAAATAGTTATTTATTTAACTAGGATGTTCCTTTCAATTCTGTTGTCTTTGTGTCAAATTTAAGAAAGATTTGTTTATATGTCATTAAGTTATGCATATAAATACCATAAAAAATTCTCGGTTAACAATTCTATATAATTAATTAATTAAAGAGAGATTGAAGAGATTTAAATGAAATATTAAGAAAAATTAAAATTTTAAGTATTTTTAATCTAAGTTTTATACTTGTCATTAATTTAATTTAGTTATTAATTTTAATTAATTTTATTTTATAATTTATTGCGATTGTTTAAATAAAATTAATTTAATATAAAATTAATATTTAATAATAATTATTTTTAATTTTTTATGAGAACGATACTTTATTTATCATTATAGCGTTATAAATTCTAAATTAAAAATAGATGGACATATTTTTCGACGGCCCACCACTGACCACACCAACGTTTTCGTTGCCATGTGCCGATCACCTTTGTTAGCTGCTTGTGCTACTACTATACTCTAGTTAGGGCTTCAGGGGCGAAAAAGAATTAGGAAGGATGGAATTGAGTTAAAAGCTATGGTTAAGGTTAGGGGTTAGGTTTTGTGTTTATTTAATTTTAAAATGTTAATTAAAGTTTTTTATCTTTTAAATCGGTCCAATTTTATTTTCCTATGTAATGGCAATTTTATTCTTAAAAGAAACATAAAAACCGGTGCAAACAGGTATTTTTAACTGAATAAAAATTCTAAGAGTGCCATTTCTCAATTTTGAGATACAAGTAGATACGGTTTTTAATTTAGGGTGTAACAAATTTCTGACAATTAAATTCTGATGTGTAAAATGTACTTTAGTCATTAATAAAATAAAGGGGGTGAGTAGGAAAGCATTGAGTTGGGGCTGGACCCCATATGCCATAACTTTGTGCCACAATAGAACCGGCAAGACTTCGACTGTATCTTGCTCCTACCCCCAACTACCTAGTCAATTTTGGCTATCCTAGCTAATTATAAGCTACCTCCACAACACTCTTTAATTCTCTCTCTCTATATATATACACAGTATACATATATGTATTGATGTTGAGAAGTCATTGAGCAAATAAATAAGTGGAAGAATGAGATGGAGGAGGCCCAGGGGAGTTATTTTTCCTTCCAACTTTTAAACGCAAGCAATGATGCTTGCTTTTGAAACCCTCCCCCAACCAAAAGTCCAACGAAAAATCTCGTAAAGTTTTTTTTTTTTTTGCTTTATTGGAAAAGTCGGTGGCTTTGGATCATGGATGATGCCCCCCTCACGCTTGCAAAATCAAATCACACATGGAATATTATATATATATATAATTGATTTGATATATACATTAATACATACATGATACATATCTCTGACTTAGACCCTTGTCCAACCATCCCATCTGTCAGTGGCACTTGCCAAACCATTATTTGCATTTATTTTTTTTGGATGTTTCTATATTTACTTTCAAAATATAACCACAAATCCTATCTTCATAAAAAAATAAAAGGGTATAACTTTATCTTATTTATAAAATATAAATAAAATGAGATCATACTCTTTTATTTTTTTTATAAATAACATTAACGAGTATTTTTTTAAAAATAAATCTAAAATTTTTCTTATTTTCTCGGATACTTCTCCTATATTTTAAGCTTTCTTTTTCTCTCCCTCTCCCCCAGATCAGCTATATATATTTTATGAACAACAGAGTTTACATATTTCTATAGTACCTGAATTTCTTTATTTATAAAATTCAAAGTTGATATATAGATTTATTTAATTTAAAAAAAATAAATATGATTCCCTCTCTTTCCATAACTACATAAAGAATTTTCACTGTTCAAGAATATAATTATTTTATAATATTTACTTAAAAATATGATTTTCGTTTTCACCGTAACTATATAAAGAATATTAAATGTTTAAGAAGATAAGTGTTTTATATTTATCTAAAAAATTATCGAGTGCTAAATTTAAATTCGATGATATAATAATAAAATTATGATTATAAATTTAAAAATTATATATTATTTTAAAAATAAAACTTTTTTTTATGAAATAAAAGAATTATTATTACACTTTTAATATTAATTTACAATTATTATAATTGTGTTGTATGGTAAAACTTTGACGGAGTGTAAGAGTCACATGATACTGGTTTTTATTTACCCAAGCCACGAGGAGCACTGGAACACGTCGCACGTATCATTATATATATATATATATATATATATATATATATATATATACTAATTATATTACAGTGGTCATTAGATTTGGACCTGTTCAGCCAGTTAATGATCATCACTTCTGCACTTTGGTTGGATAACGAACGAGTGATTCAACTCCACTAACTTCTAAAAATAAAATTATATTCACAAACACGCCATTGTACGTACATGTTCAGTTAGATCTTCCATATTCAATTTTTTGTTTGTTTGTCCACCAATAATATATATATATATAAGAGATATAAAATATATATTTTAAATAATATATTTTTATTAAAATAATATCGTTTTGAAAATTATTTTTTTAAAAAAATAATATTAAAAAAAGATGTGATATTTTACGGCCTTATTTATTTTTATTTTATTTAAGAAAATATCATCAAATAATTTTTAAAATAACTTTGTTTTAATAAAAATATATTACTTAAAGAAGTATGCTATTTAAGATGTATACTTTTGAACCGTCATATATATATGACTGTTTAATTTATAATCAGCTATAATGACAATTTTTTTGGGCTACAATGAACCGTTGTCATAGATATTTTTAGTTTATAACGACGATTAAATCGTTGTCGTAACTTAAAAAAAACTATCGCTATAGTCGATTGTATATTACAAAATTATATATATACATATAGCCCTATATATATATATATATATATATATATATATATATATATATATATATATATATATATATATATGATGAAGCAATTCTAGTTTGATAACTCTCTTAAAGAAAATAGAGATTTAGGTTCAAAATTATTTTTAGTTTAAGGGAAAATTTATATTAATTGTTAACTATAAAATACTTTTTTGACAAAAGTATAAAATAAAAAATTATCTTTAAATTATTAAAAAAAATTAAAATCTCATACATTATTTAATAGGAGTATTTTATAAAACTAATTATATATATATATATATATATATATATATATATATAAGTGTTCTATTTCACCAGATTTATAATACATGGAGAAGAATTTAAGTGGTCTTTTTAAGTTTCATCAAAGAAATCCAATAGAGTAGAAGAAAAGAGGAGGGCATTAATCCAAGTAGGCAACAATGGTCGGATGACCGCAAAACAAGGAGCAATTACACAATTTCAAATTATAAATAATTTTTAGAAATAATAATAATAAAAAAGAAAAGAAAAGAAAAGTAAGGAGGACAACAACTGCTACTGTAGTAGAAACCTTATCCGTCCAAAAAGTTGTGCCCCTCCATCATTGCCAACTTCTACGCTCCATAATCATCAATTCCCCACGGAATCACATCCCCTATCACCCTAAATCATTTGTGGGTCCCATCTGTCCCTTCCTACCCCCTTCCTTATTTGACACGTGTGGCCATCAGTATTTCTTTTACTACTATTTCAGGTTGATACCCCATCCTTTTACTACTTGACATTATTATTATTACAACACCGGCTAACATAATTTTCTTTCATTTCATTATTGTCCTCCTGCTGACAAATTATACGAGACTCCTCTCAGTGGTTTGTCCTTTTGTTAATTTATCATACATTTAGTTATAAAGAGAAAAACATAATAATTTAATTATAAAACTTACACTTAATTAATAATATCCACTAAAAAAAAATCAAAGACTCAAATAAAATTGTCACTTTAGAATGAATGAATTAAATAGTAATAATTTATTTAATTTTTATAACTTAGGAATTTTTCTTTTCATATTTTCAGTTGCATTCCAACATACATAGAATAAAAACCGTATCATCATCTCGGACAAATAAAGTGCATTTAGTAGGATCTACCTTAAAGAATAGTATAATGAAAATAAGTATATGAATCATCTCGATCGGACACGATATCAATATAAATTATCTTGGCATTTTAATTATAGGGATCGAACATTTCGTATTATTCTTATTCATCATGTTGCCTAACGAGTAAGTTAAACAAAAGATTACTCACATCCTTCCAAAAATTTTATTAATTAACTAAAAAAATTGAGGGGGACCGATTACTTAATTATTTGAACTACATATTTGAATTAGATTTGAAGTTTCATTAGTTTAAAGGAAGATTTATAATTATTCTTCATCATCCCAAAAAGGTACAGGTTAGGGAGGATGCCAAGTATATATAATAGTAGTGTGTTCACTTCTATATATATATATAGCTAGCGGTGTCGAAGTCAATCTTATTATTTATTTTGGTACTCACCCATTTCAGGAGAAAAGCTACGGATAAAAAACATTTAATTAATAATTCGATAATGTATTTCCCACTCATAACAACAATCATTAAGCTAATCACTTTAATAAATTGAAAAATGCGCGTTAAGGCCGAGTGGCACACTCTTATAACGATAGTAATAAATCGTTTAAAGGGAAGGAATATAGTTTATTTAAAACTATGGGAATGTATACATATATATATATATATATATATATATATATGATTGTACATCCTATCCACAGGTCAAATATGAAGACAAGTCTTCCTTTTGATCATTTTTAGTGGGTATGAATCAATTTGTCTTGATAATCAATATCACCAGTTGATCCCACTATCTTTTCTTTTTCTTCTTTTTGTTTACATTTTAATTTGGATCTCTAATTCTGATTCTTAAATTATTAATTCTTGCTGAATTGCCTGCGCCGTAAGCTATTATAACGGTGAATGCCCGCTATCAATAAGTTAAAAAAAAAAAAACCCTGAACCAACAATTTTATTGAATCAAAATTCTCTAAATTGATAGAAGATGATGATGTTGATAATTAATTAATTAAAGGACTACTTAATTTAGATTGATCAGGTTTTATGGGTGACCTAACTTCTTATCATCAATCGCCGACACTCCATTATTGATTAGAAGTGAACAGATTAATTAGTAGGCCCCGAACACTCCATATCAACTTTCTACTTGAGCAAATATCCGGATTCTTGTTGATGAATCATATTCTTGTACCATTAATATATACAACTCCTTCAAGCTCCAATCCTACTGTCTTATACTACCTACTTTTCTCGTT